>OU538805.1:10815970-11207941 GCA_912999815.1 Campaea margaritaria
ACTACGGCATCCCATATGCAGTCAGCAAGAGGTTCCAAGTGAGTAAATCTAGATTTCTTTCACGTATGATCAGAAATGATTTTGCTAAACAATATTTTGATATTTCAGCCCTCAAAACCACATCCCAAGTGGAATGGGGTCTTCGATGCCGTTTACCCTTACGGATCCTGTGCGCAAACAGTCTCATTCCTCGAAACTGGCTCTGAAGACTGCCTCCATCTGGACGTGTTCTCGCCAGAGTCCGCCGCTTCCGGTGACAAGCTCCCTGTCCTGGTCTTCATCCACGGAGGAGCCTATTACTACGGCAGCAAATGGCATTACGATCCTGAATTTCTAGTCACTAAAAACGTCGTTGCCGTCATCGTCAACTACAGAGTTGGCGTCGCCGGCTTCCTCTGCATTGATGGGATATCCAACCTCGGACTGAAGGACCAAGTGGCAGCTTTAAAGTGGATCCGGAAGAATATTGGTGCGTTTGGAGGAGATCCAGACAACGTGACCGTTTCTGGGCAGAGTGCGGGCGCGTCGGCTGCAGCGATGCATATGCTTTCGAAGGCTAGCACTGGACTGTTCCACAAAGTCATTCTGCTAAGCGGAACGCCATTGGCACCTTGGGCGTACAATGTGGAGCATGAAGCGCCAGCTTTAGAAGACGCTCTCAAAATTCGAGAATTCGCCGATGACGAAACCGTGTTAGATGTGTTTGCAACGGCAACGATAAAGGAGCTGCTTAACGCTACTAAAGACACTTCGATCAACCCTAGATATTTCAAGTACGCTCCGTGCATAGACGCGAATTTTACGGAGGCATTTTTTCACGACACGCCTTATAAGGCGATAACTTCGGGGAACTTTAATAAAGTCCCGATAATATCGGGTTTCGCCAGCGCGGAGGGAATGCTGTTCTACGGGCTGCACGACGATAAAACTCTCCAAGAATGGGACGAGAAATTCGTTGAAAAACTACCCGCCGTTTTTTCATGGTGCTCAGCGAATAAAGTGATGATAGCTGAGAAGTTGAGGTCGTATTACCTCGCCGGCGAAAGGATAAATAAGGCGGCCATGCGAGGGATAGTAAATTTTTACTCCGATTGGCTGGCGTACGCGACAGCAGACGCGTTTTCGAATCTTATGACGAGATATTCCGATAAACCTGTATACAACTATATATTTTCATACGAAGGAGATCGTAACTTCGCGAAGGCCATATTCGGCTGGAGGACGGAGCTGCAAGGGGCGTCCCACTCGGACGATATATTCTACGTGTTCAAGCCGGGGGGCGTGTCCCTGGTGCTCTCGAACGCGGATAAGCTGTTTATTGACCGGCTGACCACGATGTTGACCAACTTCATGAAGTTCGGGTAAGTTGGTAACGGCAAACAAGATTACCCAAACCTAACTTTAATCTCTATCCGCAAATTGGATGGTTTGCGTGTGGTTACTTAGGTTGCGAAATAAATATCGAGTTTGGAATTAGGATATTAAATATAAATAGTAATATAGTTACAATCTGGGAATATTTCAATCAGCCGTGAGTATGAGCATTACAACTGTAATTCTCATATTTTTTATTATGCAATTATTTTGACTCCATCGCATCGTTACATACAACACTGGGTCAAAATTGGCATACAATTTGGCCATCCGTTTGTAAGTGTTTAGAAATAATGTCAGTGTAGTCTACCAAGAGATTATGTAAGGTACAGTCAACATCAAAAGTAAATGATATATGATCAGACACATTTCAACAACCATGTATTTCTAGTGCCATATACGTTAAGTCATAATTATTGTCAATATAGTACCTAATGAAAATAAACCCTTAGAGATGTTATAACTCCGTGTCCTTCACTGAATCCTGTTGATTATTTTTATCGTTGAATCGTTAAGTAGATTTGGGACCAACTGTACATACTAAATAAAACAGGGCACGCGTAGCGACAGGGATACTTGTATCCAACTATAGGTACACACTTTAAAAGTCAAACACTTATGTTAAGTGTCATAAACATTACTCTTACTCTACTAAACTAATGAGTGCTGACTCATGCCTGAATCTCGCACAGAAAAAGGAAACTCTATTAACTCTACCAGTGCTTCGGAAATACACACGTCAGAGAAGATAGCACCAAAAAACACTACGGGGATGCAATTTCTTAAATTTTCGTCATTAAATCTTTGTTATGTCAATTAAGGTACAATATAAAAATAATCTACCCTAATGACAAAATTATAATATCATATTTACAAGTGTCAAGTTGTCATCGATTGATAACAATCGTTAAGCCATGTCGAAGGAGATAAGGACACCATTTCTAGAGCAAGACTAACAATGTTTATCTTAAATTCCAGCGACCCGACCCCTCGTCAAAGCAAACTGCTGCCGACACGCTGGCCCGCCACCTCCACCAACAGATCGGTCTCCATGGTCCTCGGCACTCCGCTGTCAGTGATCGATACCCCTGCCAGCCACCAGGGAAGGTTCTTCCGGGAGCTGCTGTGCCAGTACGGACAACAGGGGTACGTCCCTTGCGACAGTCAAATGAAATGTTCAGGAGATGAAGAATGAAGACAAGCAACAATAGTTTTTATGGGCAAGGAACATTGGTCTTACGAAGATCATACCACAGTTTCATTAAAAAAAATATTGTCGAATCGCGAATCTCCTCCTTTTTTGAAGTCGGTTAAAAATCGGTCTAGTTGTTTGCAGTCCATAGGGAACATGCATACACACATCGATTTTTATAATCAAAAGTATGGATAGACAGATGAAAAACAATAGATGGTAAGGAAATCTTGATAAAAAAATGTTGCCGAAACCCTAGCTAGATATCCTACTCGTAATAGGTAATCCTAGTGGTCAGGGTCTGCTTATGATGGTGACTTCTTGTTTTTTTTACTAATAATATTCTGTGACAGATTAAAACTTAGGTAGGTATGCTAACATTTATAGCAGATGACGTAAGGAATATTATTATACGGATGTGAGTAATTTTATGAGTCTTATGACTGCTAATCTACTCGTACTACGAATGACAATTAAGTGGATACAATCTAACCCACATCACGTTTGTTCATATACTCATGGTAGATATTATCTAGTATATCTTATCGCATAACCCCTAAGCTATCTTATAACAATGAACCCGCTAATAAAACATAATACAAGCGAAACTTTCAAGTCTTTAATTCAAACTACCCTTAAAACTAGCTCCGTTCCGCATGGGTAAATCCTACAAGCGAATTATGCACGGTAAAGCAAATTAACTACGTGAGCTTGAACCGCAAAGTTCCGTGCGCTCCGAGCACGTCGCAACCCTGTTTTGATAACAAAATAATGCGCTATGCATCGCTGAAATATCCCCCGGCTATAGGTACCTTAGTCCCGAACCATTCGTAAATAAATTCCCCTCGCAAACATATCCTCAAACAATATATTCTCGAGATAACCTCGACAATATACTACTCACATGCAGCGCGCCACCGAATTCGCCGCCGCTCTGAATCTCTTCAAATGAAATAAACTATAAATCTGCAGAGCTCGAGGGCAAACACCGGATTTATAAATATGCAGATCAAATATTAAAAAGGAGCCACAAGATGATCCGGAAACGCAAAGAGTGGGGAGCGCAGAGGTGGTAAACTGTTGATGTGGTATCAGGGCCTGGCCAATACTATTGAACCTGACAGCACCTGGTTAAACGATGGAAGTAAAACCAATCGCGTCTTTAATCTTACTGGACCGGTTTGGTGAATCGTGATTCATACTCTGTCTAACCATCTGCCCAGCGACGGTCTTAGCAGTGGGAACGTCATCATAGGCTGATGATGATAATGAATTTGTACCCAATCATATATACCTTCCTTAATAATTGAGTCCTATCGAATAATGAGGGTTGGCAACGCACCGACAATGCCCTTGGCTTTTTGGACGTCCATAGTCGCCGCGGCGGTGACTGTTTACCATCAGGTGAGCCGCATGCTTGTTTGCCACCAATTTTATAAGGAAAAAAAACGGTTTTAATATTCATTATCGTGTAGGTAGGTATAGTACGCAATTGGGATTGATAGAGCGAGCCCCAAGCTCAGACAAAATATTTTGTCGATATATAATCGGTCCGTCTCGGCTCCTCTCCACGTCTCGTCGGCAAGTATCACATCTGGGTTATTGCTCCGCTCGAGGCCGGAGTCCGGAGCACTGCGCTGGCAATACTGGCATCTCACAGAATAAATATTCAATGTTTTCATTCAATTTCTCGCAGCCGCCGACCGCCCGCCGGACCGCGCTGACGGAAGAGATACCGCTTGTTTGAGGAATGGACGAATAAAATTTACAGTTTTCTAGATTCCTTGTTACATTTGGAATTATACTTACCTACCTATATAAAATTATTATCTTCAGTCTGCCGTATCTCTATGAACTCTTTGTTTCAACTTTACAGCCCATAGACAGCTGTTAGTCGTTTTATTGTTTTATACAAATAACATACATATCCATAACTCAACATAATATGTCGAGTACAAAATCTAAAAATCTTAGTATACCCACTGAAATGCCTTGATTGGGTGGAAAGTTAAAACAGTTATGCAAGTAGCCTTTAGTTCAGTTGGCACTCTACTTCCTTCTGCTTTCTTTCACTCTACCTACATAAAACTCAATCAGACTCTACAAAGAGCGGCTACCTCAAACCGGTCTTTAACTAAATGTAAAATTTCCTAGAATATGCTTACATAGAAATGCTAACAGAACTAGACCGCTTGCATACGGAATGTCTACAGGAAGTTAAGCATGGGGAAGTAATCTTATATATTACTACAGGTACATTGTGCTAGAGATAAGGTTCTAAAAACAATCAGATACCAGCAGCCCCAGCCAGAACCCCCATCCTGCGTAGTTCCACAGCACACGTAGGCCTACAGCCGGCGAGCCGTCGACCGTGCGCGCTGATTGCCGAAGGGACGGAAATATTGCGCACTCCGTAATTAAATTTACCCGCCCTCTGGATTTTTCCGATTTTATCAAAACCGATTCGCAACATAAATTAATGAAAATCATTGGATTGCGCGAGGGCGGCACATAAAGGGAGCAAATCGTTCCCCTTTGCAATTTATTGAATTTGTTCCTCGATAATTTTTTAACAATTATCATAATTTTTCAATGATTCGTTATCTGCCGGTGGCGCCATTAGAGTCGCGATATTTCATATAATTTCCGATTTTTAAATGAGGCTGACGTAATTCGCTGGGTTGGGAAGGTATACTTATGGGATCTGATGAATATGGAAATTCTCCGATTCGAGTTAGGTACAGTCATAAAATACGTCCCCGTGGATTACGAAAATTCGTTGTTTGCATTCGAGTTTATTTTTTTAGGATTTTAGTGCTACAGATAACAAGTCTTTATTGCACTCCATCCATTTCAAGTAAAAAAACAGAAGCAAAAGTATAGCGAGCAAAAGAGATAGCTGTTCAGTAATATTGCCGTCCATTTAACGAGCCGTCCGTCGAGGCAACTTTTGGATGGAAAGGATCGAAGGAACATAATTATTATGGCGTTACAGAATAGTTGATAGGAAATTTGTTAATAAAATACCTTCACTTAAACTAGATATGTTACACATGGTGTACAATAAAGTATTTTCCTTTCTATTTTATTCTACCATGAATCCAGAAATGTGTGCTAACCAAACCAAACGCTATCAAACGCGCGCTAGCTCAATGAGCCGACTGCGAACCGTGAGGTTGTGATTTCATTCCCACGCAGGGCGAAGATTTGTGTGAACCACATGTATTTGCTCTCCATTGTTTGTCGGACCATGGTCCTCGTAGTTCCTGATTCCCTAGATCCAGAGAATCCTAGCTAGAGGTCGGTCTATGTGTGTGATCGTGACACGTTATCTAATTATTAACCTCTCCGTATCAGTTAGGCCTTGTGCGTCGGTTTCGGGGCATAAAAGAAAAAGAAATAGCGTAAAGAACAGCGTTTTCTCTTCAAAATGTCGTTTGGATGTATTTATAAGTATATTTGCACTAACAAATGTATCTCAAAATTAAAATACCAACAGCTTGCTCTCTATGTTAACATGTTTTACTTTAACACTTTCACTGCTGAGCCGATTTGCTTGTCTAGCCACAGGTGCGGCTCTGCACACTCCACAGTGTTTTTCCATACAACAAAAACAGGCGTTATGTTTTCCCGCACTCGTTGGAAACAGGGCGAATCACACCAATCCCGCATGATTCTAAAAACGCTTAACGATAATGGAAAGGGAAAGCGGTATAAAATGAAACACCAAATGCCGTTTAAACACAATATATTATTAAAAAAGAAAACAATACAATATAAGAACAATATTGTAGATCATTTACAATACATCTGGGGTGAGGTGCGGCGGCACAAACGGCGTAAACATTCGATATTCATTGATCCTTGCGCATTTGTACCGGTTTTGGGTGGAAACAAACCTTAGGACATTATCTAGTTTGAAACTACTGTAATTTGGAACTACTGTAGAATCAAAATAAGATTCAAAATAAAACATTCAACAACAAAGCCTTAAAGCGGTACTCGCAGCGAGAGAATGATGCGAAGCGACTCGTGACATCAAAATATAGTCGAAATTGCTGCGACTATTAAAACCACCTATACATAATACAATGCGCTTGTAATACGTACAATTTCAAGCCACTTAAAGGTATCTCCACCCAACACGACCCCGGGCCGCGCCCACCGCGGAACAACCTCTCCTGCCGTGGCTTCACAAGGCATGCTCCTGTCGGCCGCGGTTCTACGTGCCTTCCAGCGCCTACGTCACGTTAGCCCTAACGCGGGCACTGTCGCGACAACTCTTTTGTCATATACAAACACTCTTTTACATATCGATTTTGGTGGTTGTACACATTCGTACTAAAAAAAACTGTTTTAATTGTGGAAAAGTCGAGATCTCCTTTTCTTCATTATAAAAATGGTAGGCAATTTATTTTTTTAAGCAAAGTATACACCCACATTGTAAAATTCATTGTACATATAAAATATTCAAGCAAAGCGTGACATACTATTATCTAGTTACAAAATAAAATCTAGTTAAAAAACGAAGGACCAAGTCGAGTCCAGTCCATATCAAGCTACTTACAAAAAACACGCGTTGAACACAATAGAAAATAATCACAATATATCGACGACAGTGCCTCGCCACTCCCATTAAGACATAAGTTTTAATAGTTATTTCTACGACGATAATATATCTATTTATTATAATATGACAGATACAATATACAGTCCGCGACTCCACATCACTATAGCTACATTCGATTTTAAAACTCATCACAACGTCCCTTTCGTCGAGGTCAAACCGGAGCACATTTTTATATATATTATAACATTATACGATACTCGCGCACTTTATAATATAAAAATCGGTCGACGCGAATCAGCGTCGGGGCCAGTACTGTGTAAACAAGCGAGTGCGCTACGTACTAACTAGGGCACCTACGGAGGCCCGCCGATACCCTGGACTGTCGCCGTCACCTGTCGCAATTTCAAACTATATTTCCATCACTCGAGTAGAAATTCTATTACGTTTGTTATTTTCGCGACGGGAAGACGACGCCAGTCGAGTTCGGTTTCCGAACACGGGCCTCGTCTCGCGAACTCTAAACGATTAGGGTCCAAACTTCGATCTGGATCACAAGATTAAAGTTCAGAAGTGAGATTATGTGGGAATATATTGGCCGGGGAGATTTCGAGGCGTCCCCGGAGAGCGGTCCGCCGCCGGGGGCGGCGCCGCGTCGAGCTTAACGTCCGAGGTGTCGGCCGCGGCGCACAAAATCGATCTCTATTTACACTCGTCCGACGATCCGTTTTTCTTCGCGGCCCGCGCGCCGTCACCTCGGCTTCGAAAGAAACGGAACGGAGATAGTCTTCCGGACGCCTTCGCGTCGATCGCGCCGCGGGCGCCCTCGCCCCGAAGCGGACGAGTTTCTCGTCGCTAAACATTTGGAGGAGATTTTCGGGAGATCGAGAAGGATCGAGCGGAGTCTGCGGGCGCGCGGCGGACGCGGGCGGCGGCGCGGCGCGCGCGGCGGCGCGGGCGGCGCGGCGCCGGCGGCGGCGGTCAGCGGCGCAGCAGCGCGGGCAGGTCGGCGAAGGCGCAGGCGGACACGCCGCCGCGCGCCATGCGCGCCAGCAGCGAGCGCGAGTGCGCCACGCACGCCTCCATGGGCGAGATCCACGACATGCCCATCGCCTCTGCGGACCAGCGTCACACTCAACACCCGGGCCGGGCCGGCCAAGCGCGGGGCGGGTGCGCCCATAGATACGAACGTACGGCGCTCGGAAGCGGCGCCATACGTTTCTATTACCGGGCACCCGCCCCGCGCGCCGGTCGCGCGAGTCGCGACCGGTGAAAGTAAACCTATAAGAGTCTGGTTTTTTTTTAATTAATAGCACCATTATTTGACAAATAAATCCAAATGTCGGTCGATCGAGCAGGGGACGATCTAATCGAATCCCGATCGACGTTCCGATTCAATAAAAAAACACGATTGGAACGACGACATATTTGAAATTTCCCGCCAAAATCCCCTTAACAATGTACTGGACCGACACGTTACCCAATATGGCCGAGTTGAGCGCTTCGCACACGGAGTCGCGGCGCACGGGCTCCAGCTGCCAGCCCACGGGGCTGTCCCACGGGTTGCTGTACGCGAGGAGGCTGAACGCGTTCTGCAACGTACGACAATGTATCAGAAAAGGGGTATAGTAGAAAAACAGTAATAAAGATCAGAAATAAATATTCTGCTAGTCGAGAAACTCAATCTATAATGCACGTTAAAAAAAATAATTATAATAGAATCCCAACTCAGATCATGAAGTTAAAGTAAGTGTTAAACTAATCGTTCTCTAATGTTACGTTGGCCAACTGAACAAAAACAGTTAATCCGCCTCCTAATACCAATGGCGCGTAACATGACATAACGCAACATCGCGTCGCATCACGTTTATCTTCCAAGAAATTGTTGAGATTGAGCCTCGACTTAGTTAAGGGAGCTAAATTTCTCTATAGTTGAGTTAGGGATAAAGAAACTAACGCTTTGTTCTATTAGGAACGTCGCAACACACGACGTAGCGCAACGAGGAGCGTATCATCGCATCGTGTTGCGATTACAGCTCACCTAGGACATTGAAAAAAAAACCAGTTCGATTAGAACCCGATATAAATTTAAATAAAGGAGAAGGGCTCACCTCTAACATCTTATGGCAAAAGTCCTGTTGCAGCTTCTGACTCATGGCGTAGAGTTCGCGGCCGAACGCGAGCATTCGCTCCACGGACGCGCGCGACCCGCAGTCTGTATCTGTCGCATATACGCGCTGTTACGGCACTTGTTACAGGTTACGGTACACGTTACAGGGTAGACATCGATCAAGATTCCTTTACAACGGCAATAGTATATATTAAGTCATTGCAAAATAATACTCTCAAAGTATTTATGAATATTCTCTATTTTGAATATTGGCTTTTTTAATACCACTCATATTTAAGCTGAAATAAACATAAAGTGTCCTTGACGGAGCGATCCTCGCCATTCGTTCTAAATCCTACATTTAAAAACTACATTTCTAAATGAATGAAACCGTTACAGCCGTTAAAAAAAAGGTCATTCAAAAGCATTTCTCAACGACACACTCTCTAACATTCTAATATCTTGATCAACGTCTCCGGAAAAGAGTAACAGATGTATCGCAGATCTCTCTTTGAGCATCGATCGGAAAATATCTGTCGTCGTGGTCAACGAAAGCTGTCCACAAAGCATCGGAAGAACGGTGCAGAAACAAAAAAAAACGTGTCACAATTCTGAAAAATCAGTTTTTGACATCACTGACACATGCAGTGAGTTTATTGCCCCATTTTAATAAAAATAAATGTAATATAGTAAATGTAGATAGTACATAATAATATTGGGCAGAATAATTCAGGTGGTTTAAAAAGCGGACTCATACAATATAATACATAATTGAATACATGCGTAGACATATAATTATACCATGGACCATCCCAACGCCCGTAGATAGTACAAACAGACAAAAACCATGCATGTAGAAAAGAAGTCATACAAACTCATGCGTTGAATTCACGATTCAGAACTTAAATAATAAGACGACTCTAGTAAAAACTTTGCTAAGGTTTTTTTTTCAAGAGCTAAAATTTTAATCAGCGACTACTGTTTTACTGTACAGTAACTTTACCAATAAACTGAAAACCTAAATCATTTATTGAAAATAGGCAAAATATTGCACTATTACACGTCAAAAATAATATCTTATACATAAGTATAGAAATCCAAGAGCTGCCATTGCTAGGTATGTATGTTAAAATAAAAACTTTTTTCGAAAAGCAAAGTGTATTTTATTGCAGAAATAAAATCGAATTTGCTTATATTATTTAAGTTTAAAAACGTTATTAAATCACTTAAAATACTTACTCAGTCACCACCAAACGTTCTAGTAAAATAAATCAATTTATTACGGTCATAAGTATACTACCATATTAGTTACTCCAAAAAAGTGCAAAATTAGGCTCAGTATGTGAGATTAGTATTATGTGAAAGCAACAACGAATAATTAAAACTGGTATATAACTGGAAAGCAATTATTCTAGTTTCATGCCTTTTATAATGCATTCTAAACTAGCTTAATCTAGTTTAGTATTGCATAGGCATGATACTAAATTATAGCTTCTTAGTTGCAATTCAGTTTCATAGTATATTTAGGCTTATTGTTTCACCATCTAGGTCTTTCTTCCACTTGATTATAAAGCTCAAAATTGATCAGCCCAAAGTAAGCTCATGAGTACATTACACAAAAGATACTAACTACAAAAATCTATAACTAGAAAGACTAGAGTTGAAGCGGTTGCAGAGTATTAAGTTTCGTTTTTTTTTTTTTTTAACTATGTGACAACTGGAAATTTAAACAAAAATCAAAGCATTAGAAAACCTAGACCTGATTAGTAATTTTCTCACACAAACATTATACCTACAACAAAGAGATAGTTTGTACAACAGCTGACCAATTGGACACTGGCCTCTAGTACCGATACAAACGCGTGCATCTAGTGTATTCAATAGTTTACCGAAAAATAACATTTGCATCAAACAATTACAAAATGTACACATAAATAAGTTTTAAAGACGCGCCCGAGGCATTCGTGTGTCACTCGAGACATTTAATTCGATTCGATTATTAGAATCAGTTATCGATTTCAACACACGTCAAACTGACGCTACATTCCAGCCTTAACCCGTTATGAGACAATCGATTCTCATCTGACCAGATTCGCGACGAAACAGCCCGCGGGCATATCTGCAGGCAAGTCTGCCGGACCTACACAAAAAAGATATAGGACAGCCCGACAGTAGCAATGCCCGGCAACGAATTCCCGCTTTAGATATTGTAAAGTTAATTTTCGTTAAAAAAACGAGTACGCATAGACAGACGCGTATGTATGCGGCGCCGACACGTTACCGACCCGAGCGGTAGGCGGGCATGAGCGCGGCGACGCACGCCGTGACGCCGGGCATCCCCTTCAGCAGCGGCAGCGCCGCCTCGCCACCTACAACCACGCGCGTGTCACGCGCACGTCCCGCGCCACGCCGCGCGGCGGACGCGCCCGTCGCGGCACAGGCGACAACCAGTAGACCCGTTTGATATCTTTGTAGAGATCTCGAGTGAGGTCTAATATAGCAACTTGTGATTCTACAATCAAATGACGCGTCGCGATGTTTTAACTTAAACCGCCCGTCTACAAATTGACACATCCACACTAAATAAGTGTGAATACGCCTTAAATAGAATCCAGTGTAGCCAATGGTAGAATGGGCATTGCGCTCGTACTTTTTTACTTTTCCAACGTGCATGACTATCTTCCGTCTTAAATACGATGCGCTCATCGAAACTACACGAATTAGAGACATCCAATAAGACGGCAAATACTTTCGAAGCATTAACACCGGTGTCTTCAATGCGCTCGATTGTATAGATTCAAACTTGCCTCCTGTTTGTCTACTGTGACGATATCACAGTTGCGGGTCATCGAATCGCTGCGACAGCTTCGCTTGCCAATAGCGCAGTTGAGATGCAAGTTAACATGGTTTACTGGATGTTGTGCCACTGTGTTCAAATTTCATCAAAGTTGCTTACTGTAGTGGTTTTTAGGCCAGGCCTGTTTCAGGAGATAGTTTACTAATGCAGTTCAATATTGAACCTGTAAGCTTGTCCACCGATCCGGACAGGACCCCTGTGGTGTGTGAATCCGGTGCTTACAGCATATGAGCATAAATATGTTTTGATTTGATTTATCTAATGACATACAATATTGCGTGTAGTCAGTAGATGCCAAGAAGTTGTCAGTCTTTTATTATAAAAATGTTCTAAACACGTCTGCCTTTTTTTTTTGCTATGGTTACATAATTATATGAAATATATGTGGATTTTGGAAACACCTTGTTCTTTTCTATTTTGCTATGAATTAATAGGTTCACGTTTGAATTAGCAGAGTATATATATTGGCCTCGCGTAAATCACCCACAATGTACTTAACTTGCATCTCAAATCCACTTCCCGCGGAAGCGATGACTCGCCGGACTAAATACAAACAAAACAAATTCACTGTGCCGGTGTGTGTATGCTCTAATGCCATGTTACATGAGCGGTGGGTAAGAAGCCTCGACTGACGCATGCACACGGGAGCGGGTTAGATCAACCAACATTACACTTATATCAGTACAAATAGATAAGTTATCTCCATAAAGCATGACCCTTATTCGCTATGCCACATGAGATTCCTTGCCGAAACTGCCTTGCCTTATTTTGAACCTTAATACTTCTCGAAAGCTTCCCACGCGTTATTTTGACAGTTCAAAATGAGAGTGTTACGAGTCTAGGTGGACATAGCGAATACCAACCCAAACACGGCTTGTATGTGTGTGCCTGTAGGTACGCACGCATACAGCACGCACACAAGGACAATCGTTATGGCGCTTCATATGATGGGTCTACATCTGTAACCGTGTCACGATACATACTATGCTAGTCGGCTACTCATTAGTTTAATTGATCATATTTGATTTATCTTTTATTTTCTCCGTGTATATGAGACTTAAGTGGATTACTTTTGCCGACTTACAATAATTAATTTGAGTTTTTGATAAATATGGACGTAGGCTGTGGCATTCTACCGCGATTCCCTCCGAAGGCCCCTGGGTCGCTGCGAGACATTAGGTCGTGACTCCGAGACCGTAAAAAATACGCGTAACAAAATCTGTCCACACTTTTTGTCACGCATTTTTGTTACAGTCACGGTGACGGTCACGGTCATAGATGTTTACCCAGCTTAAGACTTCTGCCAGTACTAATAATTGTACTTGAGTGCGTGCTGTGTGTGCGTACTGCCGCGTTTGGTACCATACTTTAGATTACTTAGATTTAAGTTATTTCTGTGGTTATATTGAGTACTCTAATATCCGTTAAGGCAGAGCCAAGGTTATAAACCGATCATATAAACCTTTGATCAGGGATAATGTGGAAAATTACATATGTTTCCTTTGTAATAGTTAATACTAGCTTTGATATATTAATGTTCTAGATTTTTATATGTAATTATGTATGCTAAGTGGTCAATTCATTTAGCAAACATATGTGTTGTTCTTTTCAAAATGACATTATCATTAAATTGGGACAAAATGATTCCATATTTATTAACAAAAAATGATGCTATTTTAGTATATTTGACACAATTGAATGACTTTATTTTGCAGAGCTTCGTCCCCTTATGCAAATGTATAAGGTTTATATTTTATGTTGTCGATACATCTGAAAATCTTCCGAAATCACTAATCGTGTGGCTTCTTCGGAACAATCAAATCTATGTACCAACATGAAAAAGTTTAATAGTATATTTTTAATACATTGATACTAAACATAGGCCGCTTACATGAATTTATGTTACAATTAACTTCTTGTAAGAATTAAATTAAAAAAAAAAAACAAGAAAAGAGAAGAAAAAAGATCCATAAATCCGAATAAATATACAGTAATTATCATCCGTGAGGACCTCGGAATCCACAATGTAATTGTGACGTGTACAGACAGACACGTATGGCTGTGTGTGAGCTCCTAGCTCACGCACCCAAAAGCAAGATACATGGACACGTATCAACAATAATCATAGCGTAATGGAGTATCTGTGTTGGTAGATTTCTGCTTCGCTCTGCCTCGACGGTTGCATGCCTTAACATTTATTTAGAAGCCCAGTTGTTGCCAAAGCGAAAACCTTCGTCCATTCAACACAAGTTTTTTCACTTGAGTTGAATTGCTTCTATGTCCCCATTTCCGCTACATTGTACATTTAGTACTATCGTTGAAAACGAGATATTTACCATAAATTATATCAGTCATGAGTTATCGATATTGCGAACCGTGTCGAAATATCGGAAACACAATACAAACATATTATATCGCTTATTTACGACAAGACCGCTTGGGGAGTACCACACCTTTGCCAGACATTCGTCCGCCAAGCAGTAGTGTGCAAACATTACTGTGTTTCGGTTCGAAAGGCAGTTTCCAGAGAAATTACTGGGCATATGAGACTTTAGAGCCGATGTCTCAGGGTGATGAACGCAGTGCAGTGCCGCGAAGGATTATGCAATGCAAAGTTCTAGGTGGCGCTGTAACTGTTATGGGCAGGGGTAGCGCTTAACATCAGATAACACGTTCTTGCCGCAAATGCGCGTTAGTTATGCTAAATATCCCTTTTTTAATAATAATACTAATATTAGTGATCGTGTGATTTTTAAACCTTATATTGTACTATTATTTTGGTTCTACGTAAATATATCTACGTATTTAGCATACAAGCGTTGGTAATGCTAAAATTACGTCTAACAACGTTTAGCTTTGGAACAAGACGTGGAAAATACGCTAATTCGGGGAGGGATGGTTATTGTAATTTTCGGTAGGTATATAAATAATAGCATATATATAATTACTTATATATTTTGTTAATATTAATAACATAAATGTTTTCGTTATGTACATTCATGCACAACTAAAGCAACCAGCAAAATAATAAAAAAAAATGGTATAATGTACGCGTATCTAAAGAAAATAAAAATAAATTAATATAATGAATGGGATATGGTGTGCAAATAATATTACAAAATTATATTAACATAAAATAATAACAATGTACAATGTATAATATATAAAAGTTTCTTGTAAAACTGTAAGCAAAATAGTTATTAAAATTTCTATGTTGTGCCAATCGTCATCAAATAAATTAAAGTATGAGTAAATCAAAATAAAAGGACACCATCAAGTCATTTTCCATAACTAAATTTTTTTTATTTATTAATTAATACACTAGGTATAACGTTTCACCCCCATATTGGACATATCCCTCTTACCCCGATACATAAACTCAACTGATTAGAGACAATCACTGCAAAAGTCTCTACGTGATATTTTTTTTTCGTTAAGACCACTCTTTCCTGATGTTAAGTGACGTTGTGGCCGTGGGTGGTACAATGAGACTTCCCGAAAGGGGTTTTTTTTTTAAGTATATGGTCACGGTAAAAGTGGTGTAGGTTACCTTCTCCGGGGGGATGGTCGCCGTTGGCGGGCGCCGACGCCATGTCCACGTCGGTGTCGCGAGGCCGACCTTCCTCCATCGACTCGCACACACCTGCAAATAACAACGTCGAATATTCTAGATGATCCCCGAGATGGTACATTGCGATTAGTTGTTACGTGTAGTGTTGCCATTTAACTCTTTTAGAGTTGAATTCTGCTCCATTTGTACTTTGTTATCTCTAAAAAATATAGATCTAGAGCTGATTTTGTTTCGGCTCTATTTTGCTTTTTTACTTATATCCGAATTGTTTTTACAATCCGCAACACTCATGAAGCTTGCTCAATACTCATGAAGTAGGGCATTTTTTTTTGTGTTTTGGCTTTGCACAATTTTTGCATTCAGCAAATAATTAAGTCTTTTGTAGTAAATGTGGTCTCAGTCAGAATGTTCCTTTACCGTTGGTGCGGGGCTCGCAGTCCGCCAGACGCGGCGGCGCGCGGCTCGTGTGCGAGATGACGGAGGCGGCGCCGTTGCAGGCCGCCGCCGCCGCCGCCGCCGCCGCCGCCGACGCCGCGCCCGCCTTCTCGCCGCAGCCCTGGAGCCACAAAGCGACGCTACATTATACACTGACATCCTAGAGGTCGGAGGTAGAGCAATCTTTGCCGATTTCAGAACTGTCTCCAACGCTTCGAGAAGTCTTTGGATAGAGGTAATGGTTGTTAGCTGTCCGTTCGTTCTTATAGACGTTGTATATATGACCACTTGGTTATGCGCATATGGTTCGCGCGATGCAGGAGGATCTATGAGCAGCCTCTACGAACTGACGGCACCCGTGCGTCCCGGCGCGTACCTGGCGGCAGTCGGAGCCGTTGACCATCTCCACGAACTGGCGGCACTTGAGCAGGAACAGCAGCTCCTGGTCCCGCTCCAGCAGGCCGGGCCACGTGCGCCGCGTCAGCTCCACGGCCGCGCCGATGCGCCCCGCCAGCACCAGCGCCGACACCTCTGCGCCGGGAGCGGAACATGTACTACTTGCTACCACGCCACAGACCTTCCATATAAATAAGCCTATTTGACCACTCACACGTGTCAAAGTGACGTTTGCACACGCGCTAAATGTGTGTGTCAGTACCGAAACGAAAGACGACCCGGTTCATATAAAACGTTTGTCTATTACGTTTGGGCTTGTAATATTGACTGTCGCGGCGATTTAAAAGTGTGAGTTGATAAAACTTATTTGTATGGAGTATCCGGAATACAATAAAAGTTAATCCAAGATACAATTGAGGTGAGTTGGTACGAGTCCGAAAAGTCCGAGTAACTCACTTTGCCTATTTTTGATGGAGGTAATGTCTTCCTCTATAGGCTGTCCCGTCGCGCGGGAGAATGTCTGTGCGGTGCTGCAGTACCCGTGATGAACTAAATATGACGACACCATCCTGAAAATAAAACGTGAGGTTTTACAAAATATAGAACTGATAAAAAAAATTTAGACGCATTTTGAAGACTAAATGCAACCGTTCCATACGTTTTTAATTTCAGTACATATCCACTCCTGCCTGGGAAAGGAAAAAGACGATACGAAGCAATACTACAATCGAATCTGATTTGACATTCCATATTCCTAAATCACCGAAAGGAAAAAAGCTATCACAATCAAGGTTGACAACTTGTTGACAACAACAACAAAAAGCTTAAAGGATTTAATGAAAGGACCACAGATGTCAATGTTATATGACAGACTGTTCGCATATATAAAATTAATTTTTTAAACGTCCTTCCGATTCAGAGTCTTAAGATTAGCAGTAAGCAGTAAGGGCTCGCGCACCTGTGCAGGACCTGCTGCCAGGGCCCCTGCTCCTCGGGCAGCGGGAACTCGTCGATGACGAGGCGGGTGCGCGCGCGCAGCTCCCGCAGCATGTCCTCGATGTCGAACACGAACGGCTGCTGGCCGAAGTTGGCGTCCACCACCTCGCCCGGCGTCTGCAGCCCCACCGTCGGGTACAGGTTGGGCTGCGGACAGGGGCGCAGACACTTAGTGGACCTTCGGCGCGAACTGATGTTCAATAAAATATTTTCTGTTCTATTATATCCCTTTGAAAGGTCTACGACAAACTCACGGGCAGTCCTCTGAAAGCGATGCCGAGATGATGCCCGTTCTTGGTGTAGAAGCAGGTGTTCTCCACCAGGTTGACACCGCAGCCGATGACGTCACCGGTGGTGAAGGTGGGCCCATACGGCTGACCGGTGCCGGAGGAGCAGAACGAGTGTCCGTCGTCGCCGTGGTACCCATACGAGTGCTTGTCCCAGCCTGCGATCACAACACGGGCTGATTGAACACTGCTAGGTACCGCTACAGGGTGGAAACTAAGGCTTCTCGTGTTAAGTAATGATCTCGAATATGATGGGAAACATCATGAAGAAGATTATTGCGGAGGAATGTGATCTAATCCGGCCCTGGGCCCCGTGGTTAAATATGGCCACATCCTTCAGACGAAAGCGAGGTGTGATGATGATGATGATGATTTAAGTGAAACATAAAGCCAACTCTTAGATTAAGGTGAAAATCACAAACATGCTTATTAACTCATTTCTCTATACTATATACGTTAGTGCAATCCTATCTCATTTTTACGACTTTTATCTGTTACCATGATCACAATAAGAAAAGGCAGCGGAACTTTTCGCTAACTCATCAACACAACCATTTTACAATGACGTCCCGTTCTCCGACAGTTAGTAGAATGTAACATGAACCATGCTTATTACTCACCAAGCATGCAGAACTTTCGCAACTCCAACGTCTTCCCTAGTGCCACGTCCAGCCGAACCGCCCGCGCCCACATGAGTAAAATGTGACATGCTAAGCTTACCAGGCATGCGGAGCACGCTGATACACCCGTCCGACCAGTTACTAGCCTAGCTCCTTAACATTAGTTAGTAAGAGAGATAATATCTACCATGCTTACCAGGCAGGCGGTTCATGTTGACCCCGTGTGCGGACAGGCCAATGCCCATGTACCCATCCCGGCCTTTAGACACAATGCGCACTTCGAAGTAGTAAAGACCGCACGCAGCCGGGATGGGGTGGGTGGCGCGCACACTAGCCGCATCTTTGTGCGTTTTGCCATGACCTGAAAGAGGGTACGTATTGGTGAGAATTGGGAAATCCTTGGATTTATTATAGAAAAGAGCATACTTCTACCATAGAATAATGATTTATTCCTAAAAGAACGGGACAATCCCTGAAGATGTCTCGCAAGATTTAGAATACGAGGTGCCTCTTTGCACGACATCCCTCTTTAGGATCGAGATTTGGGACGTTCTTTTGGAATTGTACCATTATTCTATTCCTCTCCATTAGAAAAAAGGATGCAAAGAAAAAAACCGTGCCACTATTGCGAAGGGAAGAAAGAAAAGTACGCTATGAATAGAGGAAGCAAAATGCAACATCTAATAGTAGAGATAAGCAGCTGCTAAGGAAACGACGTGCTTCTAAAGAATAACAATCATAAAGGTATGGATGTCTAAGAAGCATACACTGTAAGTTAATCGCATTCAATCAGGTAAGGTTTAAAATTCAAAACAAAGGCTAATTAGTAGGATTATATAAACTGATCTCTATTGCTAGCCCTTTAATGCTCACACAGGTGACAAATTATGAAAAGGTTATTGGTGTGCCAAATTTATCCAAACAAGTATTTTGGCAATTTCTAACAGAGCAGAAAGAATACGGGGGCAGATTAGAGGTCATGAACACATGCCAAAATTAGAAACACATTCTTATACTTAGGTAGATATATAAAAGCATCAATGAAACTGAATTTAGTCTTTACGCGGAGAATAATTTGAAATTGTTTTATCTCGGAACAATTGGCAAATGTTGTTGGAAATATATGAACACAAAGGAAGGCATAAATCGACGTTTTATGAGAATGTAAACAAGCACGTGGCATGTACCCTCTAAACGAAGACGTGAACGTTTACATCTTAAAACCTTTCTCTTACTAATTCAACGTACCACCGTAACGGTTAAAAGTTAATTGATACTTCATTTTGATGATTACTTGGAATTTTGCTATAATAACGCGTCCCGATGACACAGATCCTGACCCCTAACTGGGATTTTTACCGCCTTATTATGGTTAAAGGTCAAAACCTAAGTTTTCAAAGTTCTGGCTTATGGAAAACTTTTGTTTAGTTCCGGTCCAATTATTTTTGTGTGTCGAGACTAGCCAAAAGTCGAGACTAACCACAGAATAAATTCAGATAAGATGTGTCCTTCATTCGTTACCAAGGTTTTGGCTTAAACTTGTGACGCTAATACTATTTTTTCTCTAATTCGGGTCTAAAGTCAGGTTTAGGTGAAATCTAAGGTATAGACCTTTAACCATAATAAGACGGCCTGTATCTAGAGAATCAGGAACTACAAGGACCAAGTTCCTACAAAAACTCAGACGCAAAGAAAAAATAGAATATTTAGCGATATTTCTAGAGATTTTGACTAAAGGTTTCGATCCTCCGACTTCCTAAATTGGCAGGTTAATTTTATAAGCACATCAGAAGCACTAAAATTTTACGAGTTTTTAAATCGTTTAGACTATTTTAATCAACTGAATGGGAAGTTCGATTGAGGTTAAAGATCCTCCTCGCTGCAAACCGACGAGACATTCTGCGCGTGGCTAAGCTAAATGTATCGAAATGCTTTCGACGGAACTGCATTCGTAATGGACGCGAATTTCCAACCATCGGGGCAAGCATGTTTCGCATCAGTCCAGTGCTAATTGTCAGTAATGATTAAATTCTTTTTAAAACGGGTTTTTAATTATAATAATAACCAAGGAGAGTTAACACTGGTGTAATGTAAGAAAGATGAAGGTATAGAAATACAATAACTAAAATACCAGATGCGTCAATTTTAAGGCATGTCTTCATAACCTGTCACGACAAAGCATCTAGGAATAACATCCTGAACTGCGGCTTAGTATCTACGCATCTGTACGGTGACTCTTACTAAGTCCCAGTTATTTAAAAAAAAACAGACGCTAATATATAATTAATGATAGAGGCACTTGGCAATGACAAACGCTAGAATATATTGACACTTTTAACTTTAGAGATCCGATCCGATTATCGCGTCGCCAACTAACCTCAGCCCAACCTAAATATAGACAAAATGTTGCCAATACCTTCGTAAACAGAGTTTAAACACTACGAAATATAGGAGTCCGCAGTTGGAGTGGCGTTCAAATAACATTGAACAAAACAAAACTATCTATAGAGGAAACAGTACCATAGTAACAAGAGAATAAAGTTCAATTCCAAGTTTTTGTGTGGGTGGAAGTGATTAGTCTATCACAAGGTCAGAAACTCGAATGTGCGATCCATTTTATTGGTGGCTAGTCACACAACACGACGTAGCGCGGGCGTACCGCGATAATGACGATGTAATTGTAAATAATAAGGGGAAACGTAGAGATTTTATCACGCTATTAATAAATGTAGCCACAACTGAGGCTGTAGATATGGTAGCACGAAATAATAACTATTCATATCAGAAGGCAACTAAAGCTGGATCGGAAAACAGCGGTGCAACGGGAAAATCAGAAATAGGTATGGGAACATTTCTGGAACCCCAGCTCTATCGTTATCAATAACGCAATTGATGGTACTTGAGACAATAACAATGACGCGTCATATAAAGCCACTCTAATCTCCACGAAAGCGCAGCTCCCATAACGCTATTGCGCATCCAGATTTACCCACAGTACACGACAGTGGGACATCTTCTAGAAGCTGTTGTAACTGCACATCCGCAGTTGCCACTTGGTTTCCGTTGGATAGTCAAGCTGATAAATAAGAGCGGTCCTTTCATCGGGGATAAACGACATACATTATAACACTTTGTTCATTAGCAAACTCGGATCGAAAGGAAGCAAGTGAGATACCCCACTGACAACTAACCCCACTGTGTCAGTCCTCACACACACAGACATGGAGCTGCGCGTACGCACGCCATCACAAACACAACACAGGTTAACGAACCTGCACGTGTTTACACAACAAATGTAGTATATAAGATGTATAGGATAATGCTCTCCATGATTTAGTGTGATTTTGAAAAGGCACACAGTGGACGAAAATGTTTGTGACATATCTGAGAAAATATTGATTGGCACCCATAAACCTTTAAAAGTGAGTTTCGCGTGGCGGCTGTACATGTACATTGTACCAAAATCAGTGACTATCACTGTTGTTAGAAATAATGAAAAGCACAGTAGTACCCGAAAAGTCTTCAAAAATTTAAAGGAAGCTTTTGATATGCAATAACATTTCTTTAATTCTCATATTATATCATCATATTATGATACCTACTTAAAAAGTTTACACAAGTCATCGGATGAGAATAATACAAGAATACTCTCACAAAAGGGAAATAAAATGATAATTCTGGTACAACAAAAGACAAACCGGTCGGCGTCATTCTAGTATCCATTGTAGTCAAAATTTTAAGTTTACTGACATCAACCTAAATTCTTGATGTTGAAAGAACAACAAAAATACTAGCTGTAATAAACACAGAAATACCTACTCAGTGGGCCTGTTAAACGGCTAATGAATTCAGAAACGGTAGCGCTAACACATTCCCATACGAAATGATGAAATTAAGTTCTCAAACTAATATGATCTCCGAGAACATATTTTAACAAACATATTTTAGACACATTAAAAAGCTTGTTAAATTCACCATAAGGATTTGCCTATTGAAGCCAGACATCTCAAAGGAATCCCGCCAAAAGCAAAAATGGAATTCATTTCTTCCACTCGACGAAGTAGAAATAAGCAATGAATTTGCAAATTTATTAAGCAAGTGACAAAAACATCTCGAGAGTGAAGGGAGAACGAGGAGTTCGTCGTCCCACGGCTGAAGTCACGACCTTCGATAACTCTAGGATTGCCTGGCTATCGACCACCAGCCTCGCCGCACTGGTTAACTACCCATTATAGTGCCCATAAACACTAATTAGCATAACAATAACACCTATTTGCTCGTGAATAAACCACCAACAAGATGACGAGCAATACATGAAGGCGAACGAGGAAAAGATGGGACAATCCAAGATGTAGGTCGTGATAAATGACCAGTCGTATTGTAGATAGCAATTTAACCGCTACGTCGCCAGATGTTCGACGCCAGAGAGCACCTTTGCATGGAAGATAATAATCTGACGAAAATATATTAAAACAGAACAATATCTTAAAAAGCATAAGAGCTAACAATAATTTGAAGATGGACATCGCCGGTAAAGTCAAGGTGGAACTGATCAACACAGAAAATCTGACAACGTTTTGGATCTATGAATAAAGATATCTATATCCTTCTATAGAACGAAACCACGCAGACGAAATAAGACCACGAGTTCTGCATTACAGAAAGAACAGACGAGCAAGCGAACAAGTGATAGGTATCAAGGCACTATCGTCTAACTAATCGAGCCTAGCAATTAGAAGATCGAGTTTCTTCGGAAAACGTCTCACACAAGTCTCAACAATTGGCGAGCTTCAGAAATAACAATTCAAACGTCGTCTCAATATTTGAGGAGCATTGGCAAAGCTTAGTGCTACATATTAGCAGACACGACAAACGTTGGACAAATGTCAAGGAACACTCGACACACCCGATGTTTCCTGAACAAAGAATCCGAAGCGCAAGACAGAGCCAGCTGTAGCGCGACCATATTAAAAACAATCGAGTGGAAATTAAATTGGATGGAAAGCAATCATCGTACGTATTTACGATAGGTGCGGCCCTCACTTCAATTTCTTTTGATCTATAAGTATGATAAACATTACGAAGCGTGTGAACTCATAAACAATCGATATCAAACAAATTCTTCGATGAACAGCGTTGACTCATGAATCCAATAAATAGTCCAGAGAGCAAAAGGCCGAATCGAACGGTCTCTACCAAAGAAAATAAAGTCCTTCTTAATAATAACGAGCGATAAGACTGCCTATTGTGACACTAACTGTTTTTGTTTTGTTCTTGTTTTTCAGTTTTTCTATGTTCTGTGGTGTTTCAATAAAGAGTTGAAGTCAATAAATCTATCAATCTATATATCTATGTATCTAATAGCGGAATTCAAGTTGACACAATACGCAAACAAACAATTGTATGCAAATAAAGCTGTTTCACTTGAAATGTATGCAGACATATTGGAAGCAGTCTCGACTCGATATATTTATCGCTGCAGCTTAATTAATTTGTTTTCAAACGTACATCGTATCGAAAGCCAAAACGTTTCTCTGGCTAGATTAGACAAATCAAATTAAGCCAGTCCCCCATTAGGTCTATTACGCCTCATCTTCACCCTGAATGTTATAATTGTTGATTTAGGTCACGCATGATATCAACCAGGCCTAATAACAGGCGGTATAAACGTAAACGCATAAAGCTTAACGCGTGCGTAAACGTTACGCCGCGATGAATCTATGCGAAATTATTTATGGGAAACTGTATCTGTTAAGGGAAAACGCGGATGCTATGCATGGACAAAATTAGACTCAATCGTTAGCCGACCAAGGAACACCTGCCGCATTAGACAGGGCTGGTCGCAAATTCTAGTATATTTAAAACACGAAAACTGCAATCCATATTACATGATAACAATAAGGTAGATGAAATATGTCACGAGTAACTCCAAGTGATGGATATCAAAGCGTTGCGACAATACAAACATTTGATTAAAGAGCGACTTTTCGTTCTATAGACCGTTGATTATAATTTGAGTTTCAATTTGCAGTCCGCTGCGTGACACGATCTATATTTAGTTTCGACAACCCTAGCCGCAAAATGTCGAGTTTCGAAGCTATTCTCGAATTTTATTCATGTTTTATATAGTCCGCGCGATGAAAGGGCCTTTCAAAAGCGAACGGCGCGTCGTAACCCCACCCGGTAAAGGTGGTTCAGGAAAATTCAATGAAGATCCTCGCGGCTCTGACTCACTCGCTTCTGATTTAAGATAATGCTGAAATGAAATTCCACGAGCAACATTTCGAGACGACTTTGTAAAAACACTAAACTCAAAACAGAAAATCAATTGAGATACGGCGGAATGCCAGAGACAATCAATCAGACCGCATGTCTAATCTCACTAATATTATAATTGCGAAAGTTTATGTGTTTGTATAGGATGCTTTTTATCGCGTAATAATTAAAGGTTCCTGTGTGCGGCGTGAAGAGAGGACAAACACACAAACGAATAAACTTTTATTTATAATATTAGTGAGATATTAAACCACTTTTTTTCATATTCTTGACACAGTTAGCGCGTCGGTGCTTCTCAAAGTACATCCTAACTGGGTCGGGTGTTCTTAAAATATCAGCAAAATAACAATGACAAGTATATTATAAAAGGTAACAAATAATAAGGCATTTTAGTAACAAGCAAAAATATCTAGTTCAAGTCTAGTTTTAGTAACCAGTTCCACAGTAACCCGTGCATGCGATGTCAGTATCAACTTCAGGAAGCACTAAATCAACGCATTTGTGACAAAGAGCAAAATCAAGCCATTAATCTTCCACAACAATACAAATTATAATACAATACAACCGTATTTACATTCTAAACATATGCAACATAGATACAATTATAATTGCTTAACGTAAAACAGCTTTAATATTCACACACATATTTTAACACCTTCAATGCTGAAAACACATCTGACGTGTTTTTCATAACTTGCCGCGAGTGCGCGAAAACACAACTGTTGGGTTTTTTGTATGGGAAAACACTATGGAGGTTGCAGAGCCGCACCCGTGGCTAGATAAGAAAATCAGCTCAGCAGTGAAAGTGTTAAAAAAGATAATGAAAATAACTTAGTAAAGCAACAGGAAAGAAAAATTAAAGGCCTGAATATTAGTATTATTTGGTATAAAGAGTTGTGATATTTTTACAATGTGCTACGTAATTTTTGTAGCTATAAAATCACAAGATCGAGGTATAACACATTATGCAGTATAAAATATAGCATACAGAATGAATAACATAGAAATAACACAGAAAGCGAAGCATTAAAAAGCACAAACAACGCCAATGTTAAGAGAAGGGGGAGGAAAGGGAAGTCAAACAAGATGAGAACGTTCGAAACGTCTTCTCGAGAGTTGTTCTTACACACGGTTACACACCCGTTAGCAAACAGAGTAACGGTTCCTTGTATGCCAGCTTTGGATTGTGGTGAATTGGAGGCGGCTTTACAACTCACTTGATACAAACTACGTAATTTGTCGCAATTTCTTTTTTTTTCCGTCACACTCGTATTTTTAGTGCCTAACCCTGCATTAAGATTCCCTTTTTTTTATTTGACGGAGTGACGAGACGAACACGTCGTCCATCTGATGGTAAGCGCTACGCCAGCCCATAACAGTCACAGCACCACCCAGAACCTTTCAATGCAGTATAATCTTGCGCGGCACTGCACTGCGCTCGTCACCCTGAGACATCCGCTCTAAAGTCTCATATGCCCAGTAACCACTATCAATGCGACAGAGGCCGTTTGCAAAACACAACTCCCGAAATTGAAGAGAAGAAATTCTCCGAAGAGATATTGTCACCAAATAATGCATAATTGTAGAAATTACATTGATCAACATGTCACCAGCCACCGGGCCGGGAATTATGCCGGTCAATATCATAGACTCATAATTATTATAACAGCTCGATCACCGGTCCGAAACAAACTCATCACAATATTGATTCATGATTAAAACATTAAAAACAAACAGGTAATGCGTTAACAATGTTGGACAACGGGTGGCGTGTGAACGTTATATTGTATGTTTGTAACGTACGATACATCCAGAGGCGCAAGTGGAGGTATGGCAGGTGGGGCCGGCGGCCCGGGCCCTGCGTCCCACCTTACAACAAGAGAAAACGTCCGTCCATTAGTACATCCAGTCGGGCCCCATACACACCACTTACGCGTCCGGCTGCTCGGCGATATCCAGACCCTAGGCACGGTGTGCAAAAACTATGGACACTAATACGCACGTACACGCACTATCAATCGTTGAGACCGTCGAGTACAGTGCCACAGGAGCGGAAAACGCCGTCCCTGCTGACGTGCAAGCCATAGGCAAATCTATCACAGACATCACAGGAACGCAAGCGACAGTCAAATCTACTTATAAACGAGTGCCCATAATCACTGCACGCCGTGCCCTCGGCTACGGTGCTCCGTACCTAAGCGAATAAGGAAGCGTCTGGAGATAACTGAACCTTAAAGTCTCACAACGACATGCAAAGTCTAAACACACGAGCGTTAGAAGCAAAGTGGTGCAATGGAGCCGATACAGTCTACGCTAAACATCACATTTACTTAAGCTACTTACATGATGATGATAAAACCATACTAAAGCAAAAATAAACTGCAAACTTTTAATTGAGTTCCCCAAGTTATTGGCGAAAAGATTTTATAGATGTCTGGGGAATGACATAAGTACCTCTGGTCGATATTAAATCAAGGTCTCCTCCTCCAAATTGAACAGATTTCCAATGTCGCAAGCCAGGCGAACTTTTTAAAGATTCATGTTCCCAGGTTGTTCAATGAGTGGAATTATTGATGAATCTACAAACTTCTTCTGTCCAAACCGACAAGCCCCAAGAAAATAAACATTTTGTAATAAATGTGAAAATAAATGAAACTCTCATAATTTTCCCACAATTTTTTACTTAAATTTCCGATGGTGATGCAAAACGGCAAATAATAAAGGTGCCTCAGCGGTAATGAAAGCAAATCTAAAATCATTTATTCATATGAGCTCCAAAACAGCTCTTACGAAAGTTAAAGGAAATAAATACTTTACGATCTTAAAATATTCCAAATTTTACGGTGTTGTTAAGAATTTAACGAAGTCTTTCAATCCTTAAAGTGGAATCATCAAACTTGACTTCTTTTCGATTTAGTCGTTTTAGCCGTACTCTCGTAACACCGTTCTTCGTTCATATTTCATTCGTTCTTTGCCTCGTTCGTTCTTTTCCGTATTTCAAATTATAATTATTTTGCGTGACGAATAAACGTTATTAACGTTTGCCAGGAATTCCATTAATGTGCGATTTCACCAAAATCGTGTGCAACACAATTGCTTACAAATATTTAGTGCAGGACTCCAAGAGTGTGCGTAACGTGATGTACTTTCCTTTGCCGCTGTCTCCACCGACAGTGCCGTGCGTAACATTTGTAATCAAATCTCGCGACAGAATTCGGGCACATTTTAAATAAACATTTGTAGCGTACGGTGCAGCAGTTCAAAGCAGCAAGAATACAATCGAGCCGCGAGGTTGTGCGTGCTGGCAACAGACACAATCGACGTGCGTTACCTGGCGGCCTTGCTTCCTCACATCCGCGCGACTACTTCAAATTAAATTAACCACATTAGGTGTTTCGACACAAATCCCCTGCCAACCACGGGCTGCGCGCTCGCCATCGTTCATTGTAACATTGTTAGTACCTAACTTTTAGCAATGCTTCAGAGGCTCTCACTTGTAGCTCTCTATACTGTACTGTAATTCGAAAACTTGAAAAACTGGAAGTGTTTTGATAATCGTATTGTAAATAAGTAAACAAAACTATAATAACAGCCCCCAAGGCAGGCAGGGAAACTTATCTTAACCGGGCATTTGCAAAAAAGAGAAAATGTTAAAGAAACATAACTTAGAAAACGATCAAGTTGCAGTCACGTTCAAGATACAGGAGTGGAAAGTTGCAACTCCGCGGATATTGCTAGTAAATTGCTTCTCAAATGACGAAACCTGAATCTCCGACAAGATATAGCCGCTAACTGAAATATCACATAATAAAGAGAGCACTCACTGAAGGTAGAGGCTAGATCTACAAACCAACCAACACTCATACTAACAATGGTTGGCCCATGGTGGTCAGTAACATTGAAAGTTGCGTGACCCAGGTCACGGGGCTGTGTATAAAATAGCATAAACTACGGACAAATCGATATTCTAAGGGGAACCTCCAATAATTACGTGAGCTTAAATAGGGGAGAGGGGTCGGACTAAATCTCATCAAACTTCTTCACGGGGGAAGAGGGGGTCTAAGACACTTTTAGGAAAATATTTTAGAGACGCATAATTAATTTAGAGCATCCATCTAGTTTACTTTTCATTTGGGTAACAAAAACTAATTAAAAACGTAAATTCTGTACCAAAAAGAAAATCTGAAAAAGCGAGCTGCTATCGAAAACTTGTAACATTATGACATTTTACAGGCGCGTGTCAAGGACGGCATGTAAATCTCATGCTCTTCAAGGTTCAGCCAACTGCTAAAGTTAGAGCTAAGTTAAGCTACCAAGTTACATGCACTACGTTTAAAATGCATTTGAGCACACTGACAACCATTGAAACGTTTTACATAAATTACTAACATCTGCAACAAAGAGTATCGATCGAGTCCATTCACTCACAGAAAGCCAATTTGTGACTCAAAATGATTTTCCAGAATGTATTCTTAAGACGAGTATGTTTTAAAATTGATGCTACTATAACGTATGAAGAGATAAAAGAAGACATATCTAAGGGAATAAAGGGTCAATACAGAACATACAAGACAAAGATTGTATTATACAAGTCAATACAATATCGATTCAAACTACTCGGAGATTCAGAACCACTGGGAAAATTCAAAGGTTTTCTTCAACCACCATTACATTGGAACCTAGCTGGCAACAGCATACATAAATCTATGAATATTGTATACTATTGCTGTTGCTATAAAAACGAATGCCGTAGAGTGCTAGCGCGCAGCCTTTCGATCGATACCCGAGTCGGCGCCGCGAATCAATGATTCTGTGTGGTCTAGATTACAACTTGCATGAGTGAATACGAGAACGCTAGTCGACTTGATGTTGCTAACAGCAGGTTAACCTGCGTATTGTATCGTGGTTTGATAGATGATGCTAGACAACGTAATAGACATGTCGTGATTGGACTACACGATGTAGACACACTACGCTGTACTATTGAGGATTCTGTGCTCTAGACAAACAATACTATTACAAGGGAAGCCATACAGAATAATACTAACGCGGAACACAAAGGCGACGATGGTGAGCAATAATGTCAAGCAATAGTGTAACAAGACGAACTAGATACAGAAGGGAAGAAACAGTGATGTCAATGCATATCAGAGGACAGTCCAAAGCATTCGGCTACATAATAAATTACGTGCAATGCAATATTATTAATATTATTATGTAGATATATTTTAAAGTCCAATTATAATGAGATAAAAATCAAGGTACACGAATAATATTTAGAAACAAAGATAAGCAGTTTTCGGGCACCGAAAGACCGTGACTAGGAATAAACATTCAATCATGAAGTGATCGAAAAACTTTACACAAAAACAATTTGAATTGACCAAGCTGTAGAGACCTCGAGGCTCGACTAAATACTAGCACCGAAAGGTTCTACATTACTAGTTCACTAGTCTTAAAAGTTAATCGCAAATTAAAGAGAAACAGAACATTATATCAACAGGAAAAAAGACGAACGAAATGCTCTTGACCTATCATTGACTCAGTTGGCCCAACGTCGACTAGTAGACATGAATTTGGCACCGATAATGTAGACTGATAAGCACTTTCCGACCTCTTTCACTAATAAGCCACTTAGATAACACACGTTCGTAGTATCTAGTTGTGTACAGAATTGCAACTAATTCCCTTTACTTGAATAACAAACAATTCATTTTCGATAAACCTACTAAAGTGGTACACTATATTTTTGACCCAGGAAGCGATAAATTATACCCCAAGAGCAGTTTTGTAAGCGACCCCATATTTGTTGAAAAGCGAGGTCAGCATCTTAGGCCCCCATGGCATTTAAGGCCATTAAATTTGCCATTTACATGGAAAATGGATGGAGCTTTCAGTAACAGTACTAAATCAAAAAGTCGGTCACGAACGGGGCTCGCTTTCACTATCACCGTGCAGTCTTCTCTGTTGCATAATGGATCGCGCTGGCTGCTGTCCTCATTTCGTTAGCAACAGCTTTACTAAGTTAACACCTACCTCTAACCTCATAAACCTTGTTCTTTGTCTTTCTATCTAAATCCATCGCTTGCTCTTTGTCTGTGAACTAAACTCCCCTCCCATTTATAGCGCCGTAATTTGCTATCTTGATATCTCCAAATAACCCATTACATTCTGAACTATACTTATTCATTGATCCTATGCGTAGTTTGACGGATGCTCTATGTTGACTAACGCAAAAAATACGATCAGGCACCATCCTTCATCATTATTCAACACCTCGCGCTAGATATCTTATGAATACAAATATGATATGCAAGAGCCTACGCAATATTCTAATGCCTTGTAAATGTTTACATCGGGAGCCGGGAGACAAAGGACAACTTCCTGACCATTAAATTGGAAATCCAAACAGTCTCACCGACGCCGAAGCAGTACAGCCTAATACTCGTGATGAACAAGCCTTTGTCTTAATTACTAAAGCTGAAGAAATAAAGACTGTAATAGATGGCGACAAGGTTGACAACTGCACATCGGAGCCGAAGGAACGATATTCGTAACCAGCTATCGACAAGGTCGTACTGTAGTTTTTCTCCAAAGAAAAATAGACTCTAACAGGCAACGCGATGGTTCAATTGTAATTGTATAAAGGCAAGAGGTGGAAGTGAGGCGGGGAGCAGCACGTGGCAGGCGACCCGACGCAAGCGAGCTTGACCTAGTTAGTAGATGCATCATTTCGGTCCCATTTTGAAAGCAAGGGCGGCCCTTTAGTGTTGGCTGTGTTTGGGACCTTGGGGTTTGTTTCCTTTGTTCCCTCGAGGATTAGAAAGTACTATCTATATAATACACCGGAGGATACGTCAACAAGGATAGGGAAAATGGTTTTGTTAAAACGAGACTCTGGGGAATTGGGAAACATATTGATATAATTTTCGGAATCTGAGAGTAAGGATCAAAGTAATTTACGTTTTATGATAAATTCTGAACATTTGGCAAGTTGCCTTAAAAGTTCGATTGCGTCGTATACCCCATATTATTGTACTAGGGCTATATGAATGTTATCTCCATCCGGCGTTTACTAACGTAAACAATGTTCTGTTTTAGAATTTTCATATCAATTTACACGAAAATAAACTTAAGTAGTTAGTCGATGGGCGCTGAGCGATTAAGAATGTCTATTAGAAGAACTCTAACAAGAAATCGAATACATGAACAAATTAAATGGGGCAAAAGTTAGACCCCTGTGAAACTCCTCGATAGCATAACAATAATCAGACATTCCAGACTTGCTGGAGAGTAATGATTAGAGATAGTATTAAATCGGTTAGCACTCGAAAAACCAGGGCAAGACAAAGCATTGGGAACAATGCGCACGGTGGCATTACCCGCTGATTACCGGGGCGGAGGCGTATCACATAGCCGTGGTTCATTGGCTGGAGAACAATGGAGATGGCTTATTAAGTGGAAATACCTTGAATAAAGACAAGTATGTAAGAAACTTGGCAATGTCTTGCAAAACTTGCGATTAGACCCGCAAAACACACTCTGTCAAGAGTCAAATCGTGAGGAACGCCTATGTGAGCGCATGTGCCTTTGTGAAACTAAATAAGACTTGAATATGTTGATAAAATTTCTAGATAAGGATTTTAGAACAACGTTCAAGTTCCTTCTATAACGTAATATATGTATTCCTAAAGATATTAGCAAAATATAGAAAACATTGTAAGCCTAGATTTTCGCATGGCTTCCCTTTCACGCTGTGACCTCATTAAGCGTATATATGTCCCCTCGGTCCCTTGGGTCTCCACGATCTACATAAACTAGTCGGTACACTAAAGGGCGAGCTTGATATAGAAAACTACCACGACTACGTAACGAATTCGTATATTTTACCGACGTTAGAAATTGCTTACTGATGAATAAACTTTATAGTGACGGTTATTACTCTAGCAGTGAACTCAGACTGGATGATTATGATGACAATTATACATTTGATCATTAAGAGCAGAGCCGGTAATACAGTAAACTACTTTAGGATCTATTCGATGACCGAAGCCAACATAAATAAGCCTATTTAACCATGCAGGGAAATGAGTAGGACCCTATTTTGTTCAAAATCTGTGGCCAAGAGAATCGTTCGACGCAGTTTGCATTAAAAACACACAAATGAAGGGACGGCATAAATAATGTCCGCTGGAGAAGCGTCGAGGAACAGAAGATCTAATTTCAACGTCGCACCCACTTGCATTGAATCACACTTGCTCTATTGAAATCGCCGTGAATGGGGACAGAAGGGGGCATTCATGAACTATGACCCTCGTCTCAGTCAATGCCCTGGATGAGAACTCGACGCGGGACATCCTGATCCCATGGCAACGCCGTACGTGAGTCTTGCTTTGTCCTCCGACTGTAGCACGTCACAATGACTTGAATAGGTGGATACAAGGACTCAGTGTGCTAGTAAATGCTTCAATTGGAACATACGGGGAACCCTTTCCATGGCGCGTAATATAAGTACAGTCACTTTGGTTACGGCATTGATGAATACTAAAAATTGAGTATTAGATTGAAATTTCGTTAATGTTAATTACAATTATTAAAAATAAAGAAGAGCAATTATTGGTATTTAATATGAATAAACAAGATGATATTGATAGCAAATTGACAGTTGCAGATACTATTGAATTTGAAAGAGAGCAGCACATTTCGGAATTAGGCAGAACTCCTGTGTTTAAATATACATTTGAAGGAACAGCATTTTACTTTTAACTACTATAAAGTAGAAGTAAAAGTTTTTGCAAGTTCCAAGACTTCTTTAGATTTCTCGAGAGTCCAAGTTTTCAATGCAAATAGGTACATTTCATTGCTTTTAGTTCTAACCCGAGAATATAATAGCTTACCAACTCTGTTCTATGCCGGAGCATAAAACCTCAATGGACGTCGCCGCATCGCACTATAAAACAGCGAAACATTAGCATTGTTAGAAGAATAAGTCACTGTTTGGCTGATGTATCGTAAAACGTTGTAGGTTGAAACTTATCCGAATCTCTAATAAGGAACGAAACAGATGGATTGGATATTATTATAATTGGACGTGAAAACCGACCGGAAGGGTAAGGCCGCTTCGGACGCAACCAATGGTGATACCGTATTGAAGGAAAGGAAATCAATATGGAATGTTTATGCACCAAATAGTGCGCAAATAAATCTTAGCTAATATAAAATTACAAGTGATACATCCATCCTGGAACACAATTCTACTAGAACAAATGTGCATGAATGGATTGTTTATGAGTCAAAGCAAATGTGTTAATGCCCTGTTGGTGTTCTGCTAACATCATTGTTAGTTAATTGCGCCCATTGAAAATCAATGGAAAAACTGGCATAATTTGTTTTGTTTCGATATTTTTAACAAGCATGGTTTCTTAGACTACAATCCTAATGACCACATTGTTATCTACAAAAAGTATGTATAATAAAGAGATAGCTCTTGTACTTTCAAAATTGATCCACTGCAAAGTTACAGCTTTGGAGTGAATCGATATTGTAAATGCTTTGAATTCAAACTACCGGCTCACAAGCGTATTATTCCAATCGATCGATGAACACTTCACTCGGCACTGAATGCTTCAGAACAGAAATCAAGGCTTACTAAACCAGTGTGTTTGGTCCCTGACTTAGGTACTACCCCTCACGCCACGATTTTGTACAAAATTTATCAAAAAAAACCCTAAGTCAAAGATGTGTAATTGACTTTCGAAAATCGTCGGATCTTTATAGATCTATAAAGATCTTTATAGTTAATGGCAAAAGTAACGGCAATTTAACTAAATAAAACTCCGATTCATTGTTGTTTGGGCCATTTCAAACGCTTAACGTGAACACATTGAACATCGTTTTACCGTATTTTGATATTTATAATTTGCTACAGAATTGCTTCTTAGCTTCCACTTGGAAAGAAAAAACTCTAAGAATACTCAGCATAAAGTTTTATTAAGAATGTTATATTCTAAATTATATTCCAAACTCTTTTAAAGTCAAGTAACTGAATTACAACTACTGAATCGTTACTACATTTTAATCTTTGTCATTGGTTTATTGTCATGATCTTTGCATTTCAAGCATCATTATAACTAAGGTTACTACTCATTAAGAGCCATTATCATTAGCGCGATTAACTTTTACTTAATGAGCGCTACATGCCGAGTCTAATTGCTAATTCCTCTCTGCAACTTTTCGAACTAATTTATCTTTCTTTACAAAGCCACGGTTTTGTAACTCAAAGGAAATTCAAAAGGTAATAAGTTAGTGGCAATTGGAAAAGAACTGTATAAAATACGACTTTTAGAGCCAATTTTCTTTATTACTAGTTTAAACCAACGAATAGTCAAATTATATGAAAAAAATAGGTTTTCGTGGGACGCCTGACATGTGAAACATCGACACCGTTTTATTTAAAAAATATGCGTCGTTTAATACGGATTAATATTTTTAAACCAATAACATCAAATATCTTATTGACATAGGCTGAATGAAAAAAAAATCTAATCACTAATCGCCACACTCGCCACGCCAACAGCCACTCTGGCCCGCCGCATTAGATGTTTCACACCAAAAAATATATTTGAAACCACTTTCCTTGGTCAGTTCTGGTCCGTGATGGTTTATTATGCAAAAAGGAACTTTCCCATAAGAAAGTGCTGTCGATCTGTGAAACCCACATCCAAATATGTCTAACAGTGACTCAAATTATTGCGCACAAAATTAGCTTTTTATAATCCTCAGTTGTCTGTTTTTGTCCCTTGCTTCTTAACTAGTGTCCAGGGCGGGTCTACTTGCGCATGTAAGTCTGTAGCGACGTATTGATTTTAACAATTCCCTGTAGTAGGTAATGACATTTGACATTAATAGCTTCGTTTCTAAGAATTCTGGCACATCGGGTTTATTACCTTTCATTAGGCGGTCGTTTCATGGCGCAGTCTACAAATTAACGGATGAGACATGGAAGTCTTCATTAATTGGGATCTGGATGACATTTAAAGTTTTTTTATTAGAACCTAACTTAACCTAGTGCTAGGAAATTGAAAAGCTCTTTTTTCATCATCACCATCGACCCATATCATCCCACTGCTGAGCACGTGTCTCCCCTCACTTTTTAGGAGGGTAAGGCCATAATTCACAACTGGGTCCCAGTCCAGATTGGTGGATAACATACCTACCTCCGAAATAATTCTCAGGTAGGTGAGTTTCCTCACGATGTTTTCCTTCACCGAAAAGCGAGTGATAATTACGTACATGTGCTTTATATATACACATTGGTACGTGCCCGCACTGGGATTTCAACTCACGTCTCTTCTCCTTGGCAGGTAGACGTTCTCCCACTAGGTAACCAACGCTATTTTTTACTTTAGCCAAAAAAAGTATTATCTAGGTGACGAGTTAAGATGTTAGCTGGCGCGGTACTGCGCTAAATGTGTTTATTATTCAATTTAATATTCCAAGTACGAAGCGAGCTAACGTGTAGGAAGATGTAGTCCTCGAGACAATCAGATAGTATAGGAATGCTTGAGGCAAGGTTGAGTTGAGAGTTGACAATGATATCAATACAAAATCGTTGTTACAATTATATAATACTCGCTGCGCTCCGCGGTTTCACTCCCATTAACTATAATACCACGAGAGCCAAAAATATTTACGCGATAAGAAGTATCATTATGTTCTATTCCAGGACCTAAAGTATGCGTATACTAAATTTCATAAAAAATACATTGAGCCGTTGCGGCGTGAAGAGAGGACAAACATACAAACAGACACTTTCGCATTTATAATATTAGTGAGATAATTTCCATGTGTTACCAACAAAACACCTTAATTCGAAATAACACAAAACAGAACTTTAGTGAATGATGAAGTCGAAAACAAGTTGAACAATGAAAACAAACCATACAAATGTAGACGCAGTTGGTTTTTGTTTCCGTTCGTGAGAACATAATAGCGAGGGAAAAACGTACTCCAAACAGTTCCACTGCTCTTTCGAGTGGAAAAAGAACCTAAAGCTTTTGAGAATTTAATAAGGCGAATGGCGTTTTATTTAATAAACTTTTCATAGAAGAATGCCTCCCTAAAAAACAGATAGATAAGAAAAATAACACGGAAAAGTTAATCCATAGGAACTATGGCCAGAAGAGGATATTTCTTACCAACTAAATACTCGGATCATTGATCTATTCTAACACGTTCACTGCTGAAAACACAGACGTGTGTGTGACTTTACGCGGGTTATAACTTTACGCGGGTGCGGGAAAGCACACCTGTTGTGTTAGCACAACTTACATGCCGGCTGTGCAGCGAAACACATACGCGTGTGTTTAACGCGGCGCTACTACAGCGCGGCTCACACAAACGGCACGACATTGCTGGAAAACACACACGCTCCGTAACGGTGCCGAAATGTAAAAACCGGTTCAGCGGTCAACGTGTTACAGAAGAGATTTCTTAGCTACTCCAACTGCAGTTAATTCAGTTTCAAGAAAACAGAAGAACAGTTCAAGCAGGCCCTATTCGAGACCACAATCCAGTTTGTGCCGGAAGACATCATGAATCAGCTCTACGCCGAGTCACGTGAATATGAGATGCGGACGGGCTCTAAAAATTTTCCACATACGTTTTCTCCGTTGCGGTTCGTTTACCTTTAAATGCGAAAAAAGTCAAAAGTCGAAGTAGTATGATGCAGCATGGATCAGCCTAGAGGCGGGTAACAGGTTTTATAGGTCATTAGCCCCACGCATTGAGCTGGGCGATGGCTTCGGAAACCTAACGTCGCTCTTACTTTCAATATGGGAATGACATTATTAGCGATAAGGTCAGATAGAGTATTTGCGTCAAGCACTGCAACGTAATAGTAGAATGTAGAAGCGGAAAACTTTGTAAGACTTCAGCTAAGGAACTTAAAGTACACTTGCGAGCTGTCGCCAACGCATCTGACAGTCTATTTCATTACACTGTTGACATTTACATAATTCAAAAGAGAGAAAATGAAGACTCGAAAGAGATGTAGGTACGGCGGCGTCATAGCATCAGAGAGGTTGAACCGTTCATCCAAACTACAATTTGCCGTAGACCAACCATTTTCTGAACCCGCAACCTTCTCTACCCCTCAGAATAAAAGAAAACGATTTCGGGCTCGCGGCGCGTTCCGAAAATAATAAATTGGCCGGGTTCAGTAAGCCCAGACAGACGAAACACCTTCAAGTACCCTCCAATTTCTTCGAGCAGCTCTTTCATGAAAATCTATAATATTATCTATACTAATATTATAATGAGGTAAAGTTTGTGAGGTTGTAGGGGGTAATCTATAGATCTACTGAACCGATTAAAAAAAATCATTTGACAATAAAAAGCCGGGTTAATTGTGAGTGTCATAGGCTCTATTTAATAGTAGCAGCGACCTGCGGTTTCACCCGCGATAACCATTATCGCACAGGAACCCTACATTTATACGGAATAAAAAGTTCCTATGTTCCATTACAGAACCTAAAGTGTCTGAATACTAAATTTAATCAAAATCCGTTCAGTCAATCCGATAGTAGTTAACACGGATGAGACCGCGTGGCGCTGCTAGTTGTTAATAAAGATGCTTTTGGTATCCACGACGACATACAGAGATGATATCGTATCGTCATATCTAGCATAAACTGAAATGGTATCTGCTATTCGTTTGCTTCAGTTAGAAGTGCTTTCTCATTGGCATGGCATGTAAACATTGACCGACTAGATCGAAAGGTCGGAACTCTGAACGCCAGTCATTCAATAACAATTAACAAGCAACAAAAGAGTCGACGATACATCATTGCCAATATTAATACCCCGTCTACCGTCTAGCCAGGTCGCGCAACCATCAGACAACAAAGGGCGACTGGTGGATGCATTTCATTTTCAATTTGCCAGTTTGCCACCCCAGGTCCTTAACCAGGGGGGTGACTAGACGCGGAATTAGTCGAAATGCAGCGCTAGTGCCTCGCCTCCTGCCACCGCACCGTCGCGACTGTGGCCGGTCGATACCTAAGGGTGCCTAAGGGCTTCCACAACGTCCGCATTACAGGACAGAGTAATGTCAAACGTGAGTTATAGCCGCTTTACATATTTCGATATCTCATACATTTGACTGTTGGATTTTTATGGTATGGACTGGTGGAGGGGAATGCCGTCGATAGTGAAACGTTGCAATTTGTTTACAATACCCATTCGAAACTAAATAAATTATTTGTCGAAACTAAAGTATGGTAGCCAGGTACATGGGTGTAGTATAGGCTCTTTGGTGTAGCACAACCACTATACGCTACATTCGAATTTTACTAATTCTCTACTCTGCAATTTCAAACGGTTAAGGCACAGATATAATAACAAAGTACCTAACCCTCCTTCCGGCGCAATCGGATCATATAAGACTCAAGAAACTAGCAGCGCCCGGCAGTTTCACCCGCGGCAGCTAATATCCCACAGGAACCGTTAGTTTTTACGGGATAAAAGTGTCCTATGTTCTATTCCAGGACCTACAGTATGTGTATACTAAATTTAATCAAAACCCGTTCAGTCGTTTCGGCGTGAAGACAGGACAAACACACAGACTTTCGCATTTATTCTATTAGTTATATGTAAAAGTTTGTGTTTGCTCTCTCTTCACGCTGAAACGACTGAACGGATTTTGATTAAATTTAGTATACAGATACTGTTGGTCCTGGAATAGAACATAGGATACTTTTTGTCTTGTAAAAATCAACGGTTTCTGTGAGACATTATTCTACGTGGGTGAAACCGCCGGTCGCTGCTTGTTTATTATATTAGTGAGATTGCATAGTAAAACGCAATTCTTCGGCAGTAACAAGCTTTGGCTCTTGAGTCTCGCGCTTGTCAGCTGCAGTATACGTTCACTTAAAGCAACGCTTTCAAAGATTTGTTTCTGCTGCGGAGGGCAGAATGAAAGAGCTTTCTCAATACATTTTAAAGTTTTAAAAATGTTTATGAACACAACATTTAATATACCTACATACTTAATGCAAGTTTAAAACAATTTTATCTTGTACTTAACTATTAATATAATTGTAGCCTAGCTGTAATACCGTTTACAAATTTAAATAAATATATAAATATGCAGTAAATGTGCAGTAAAGTACCAGGCAGAGTGAAACCCCGTGATTACGTGGAATAGCGAAAACGCTCTAAGTTTTAATGCCGACTTACGAGTACAATTCCAGGTAGGTAGGTACTACTTTGACTTTTAACTTTCCTCGATATAAATAAATAAATAACGCGTCACAATTACTTACATTGATCCTCAACTGCGTGAAAGCGTAAATAATGCAACACAATTGAATGCATCGATACAAAATAACGAAATTTTATATATATATATATGTATATATATTTTAAATCTAATAAAAAAAAACTCACACATCATGCACAATGGAATCGTGTTTCGAAAATCATAATTTAAGGCGCTGTGAGTAAACAAAACTATTTTGGAAAGGAAAATGTATAACCCAATCACAAGTCACACATCCATTTTCTTTTGTTTGTCTTTGGTATTTTAACTAGATTTTTACGTAGGAAAAATACGATAACATCTATAATTTTTCCACCAACTGATTTTTAATATCAGCGAAATATTTTAAGGCACCTAATCAATATCGACACAGTACATACATTTTGTAAACTTTTAAATTAATTGATATTTCGGAATCGTAACTTTTCAATACATTTTAGTTGTCGTCAGATATAATTGAATTTGAATTAAATCTACATCTGAAATATATCATCTCTCCCGCTCAATTCTAGTAGGATAGCTAGTTGAGGACCTACAGCGCCTTAAGCAAAAATTGATCAAAAGCTAATTAAAAAGCAATTCAAATTACATAATCAAGTGTTCATGCCAAGATCCCAGTGTTGGATAAGTGTCTGGCAAACTTTTCTTATAATTAATGACATGCCTCTACAGAAATGCAAAATGCAACAATAATAATTACGAATATTTTATCCCCTTAATTAAAAAAAAAACAACGCTCACAATCATGTACATAGATCCTGAACCCTAAATATAACTCGCTGTATCTAGAGAATCAGGAACTACGAGGACCATGGTACTACAAACTCCTGGACTCAGAGCAAATAGTTGTGATTCAGACAAACTTTGCCCTGAGCCAGTTTCAATGAATATTCTTCTTTTTTTTTGGTTTTTAAATTAAATGTTAAAATGCTTTGTAAACATTGTCATTAAAACATTCTCGGCAGCTTTTACTCATAGCTAAGCAAATTAAATGTAATCAAAATTAATTTTACTTTAAAATTAACTACATTTTAGAATGAGTAGTTAATGAAAAGCTTTTGATTGAGTTGGAAAACTTTTTTTCTATACTAGCCTCAAAAATTGCAGGCAAATATCATTAAAGAAAATTATACAATATACCATGCTCAGGTTTATCTTACAACCTATGGCTTAGGTCTCTACATAAATCAGCTACAATGCTAAACGTTGGCTAAAGTTTTAGTTTACTTAAGTTTTAGGATTTTTTTCCATAAAGTTTGTTTATTTCCTGCACTTCATCCCTGAAGCAGAGAGCAAACTATCAGACCTATTTGTTACCAAATTGAAACTAAAACTGTGTCATGTACTCCAGCGTATAAGCAACCAAAATTAACTAAGAATATTTGCAAGTATTACAAAAATTTGTCCCCTTGCGGGGATCAAACCTGCGACCCCTCGCTCGCAGCCATCTACTCACCCACTACGCCGCGGAGGTCATCAGCAAATATGCAAAGAAAAAATCGCCTGTTATGGGAGGGTGTAAGTTTAGACAAAAAGGTATGCATTAGTGGGCATAGAGGTGAGGATGGTGACTGCTCTATGAAGAAACTCCAATACTGCTGAACACACTATTTCATAATTATCTACGATGCAAACAAACTGAATTAGAATTTAGTTCCATTAACTCGGTCCCGATCTCAGATTTGCATGATTTAATTTAGAGCTACACTTTTTTTTGTGTAATGCAGTAATTGATCAATCCTCCTCCATGATTGACAAGAATCTTCAATGCCATTAAGTCTAATTTGTTCTGACAAAGTATTTGTCATTTCAAATAACGTAATTCATGCATGTAGATTTTCTACAAAACCGAATTAAACTGAATTGAGTGTATATTACAAAATACAACTTGTGGTGTTTTCCTAATTTCCTAATTTTATTACATTTCAATTGCAATGACTGATTATTATTACCATTTATTAATTTTTTACAAATTATCAACTATCAATAATTTTTAATTATCAATTATTAATTATTTTTTCAATTATCTCTTGTGAAATTTATAAGCAATACATCCTGTAAAATTATAAACAATTATATACATTATGTGGTTTAGCAAATCTCCAAGGCCCAAGCAATTCAATTACTGTGTAAATAAGCCTTCAAAACCCTCTTCAAATCAAAACAACTTTTCACAAATTATCAATAACAATAACAGTTACATACAAAAGTTGTCTATGATTTATTACAAACAATAGAACAACATGTGGGTAATGGTAATGTGAGATAACAATGGTTTCATCATGTTTTTATCATTATATACAATTATCCTGAGATATAGGTATATCAATAAAATGACACTAAGCATATTTAAGGTACAGAACCTGTTGGGAACTCATTATTGAGGCAGTGGAGCTCTGAAGTGTTGTAAAACAACTTTGAAACATGTTATTTTAGCTTCAAATTGTTGTCTGCCATTTTATTGAAGGAGACCTTGTGAAATATCGAACTGAATATATAGCTAAACAGCAGGAAATAACGTGGATATCGCACTGGCAACGATTCCAGCCGTCTGTGAGGCGAATAGACGTAATCATCATTTATTTTTGCTCGAATACAAAATATTCGTGCGATCAGCTGATTTCTTTGTTTGAGTTGAAGTGACGAGACGAACGCCACTGGCATACGACGTGGTCAGCGACACGTTGGACGGTCCAACAATTATAATAACCGCTCGTATCTATCGCCAATGATATCTAAATCACTCCAAACTGCATCGACAGAGTTTCGGGAACAAGTATTCCATAAACAAACCTTGAAAGTTCTTACCTTTGTAATGGACTCGTAGATTATTTTGCGACAGCCCGATGTAGCTGAACTTATCCTTGGTGCTCCAAGATCGTGGCAATGGAGTCTCTTCTTCGTTAACATTGGGATAGAGCAATTTAAAACGATCTAAAGTATCACTTTGCACTTGATTTTGGGAATCCATCGTTCCCCGTCCACTACCTATCGCAGCCATTTCTAAATTCCGTAATTTCTTGTCTTGCTTTGCTTTGCTCTCACTTGACATGAATGAACGTCAGTCAGTGATGTGACGTCAGATTTCTCTTCGCTAGATGGCAGCACAGGCAACTAAGTAGATTAAAAAATACTAGCCATAGAGAAACCGTAACTTACCAACATAATTTTTGGACATTATTTTTAATTTTTCGACTAATGTACATTATTTTTGGACCACCCTTAATTAACCTTTAACAGCCCCTTTTGAACCACTTTCTAACTTACCATACCTTCGTACTACCCCTCGTCATAATGGCCAAAATTACCTATTCTGTGAAAAGTGACTCACCGCAACGTAAAACTTTACTATTTGTAATTTTATGTTATGTTGGAAAAATATTATCATTTTTATCATCATCGCTGTTTTTGATAATAACTACAGCAACCGAGCTGATTTAAATGGAGAGCAATAATAATTATTTATTTGGCAAGTGTGTAATATTTTAAATAATTGTGAGATGGCCACGAAAGTTGTACCAAAACACGTTAAGGAAATTGAAACTACAGTGTTTGAAAAGCTTAAGTTTGTAAAGAAATCCAGCAGTGAACTATTTGAAACTCAACAATTGTATCATGATGAAATACTTGTGGTATGGCATTACCTATACGTACGAGAATAATAATTATACTATCTATAAAAATCTAATATTTAATTATTTTATGAATCATTCATAAAAATAACTTCAACACATTGATTTTTTTTATAATTTTACAGATTTACCGAGAAGCTTTTAAAAATTTAATTGACGGTTCAATTACATATTCTAAATTATTAAATGAAGTAAAGAATGCCTACGAAAATGCAATACATGTAAGAGATAAGAGAATATCACAATACATTACTCAAGACGTAAGTAGAGAAAGCGATAAAAAAATTACAATGATGACGCATTGTTGTGGATTGTTGTATGTTCGATTAATTTAGTAGGTATAAGCAAAGTGTGTAGGTCTATAATTAATACTCCGCAGTTATACCTAAAGTATGGGATTAAGATAAAAAAAAACTGCGATCTGCAAGCCAGGCTAACGACGGACGTCAGTGGGTGGGTGATATTTATGTAAATTCGGTATGAAGCCTACCAAGTTTGGTCTGAAAGAAATTAAATGATTGTAAGTCACACGTCATTTGACATTAACAGTGACATTTTATGAACATTATTGAGTCTGTGCCACAGAGTGCCCTGTGTCACCTGGGTGTGTGACTGTGTGTGTGGTGTGTGTTGTTGTAATCAGTTGTTTGTTTACTTTACGATTACACTTGTTTTGAAATATTTTTTGTGATAAAAAAGAGTTTATTAAATCATATTTTATCCCTCCAACTGTATAGAGATACCCAAATCATTCTTTCACAAGTTTTATTTAACCACATTCTCAATATTAACATCGCAACAATCATGTCTGCTTCGCCCAGTGTGCACGAAAAAACAGTGTTTGTTCTTGATGGAGGTTTCTCCACGCAGCTTTCCCGGCATGTGGGGACCACCGCCGATGGCGACCCGCTCTGGAGCGCCAGGTTTCTCAAAACACATCCCGAAGATGTCATTAAAACGCACCTCGACTTTCTTCGCGCGGGCTCCGATATGATCATGACGAATACATATCAAGCTTCGGTTAACGGGTTCGTTAAGCATCTCGGCGTCACTCCCGATAAAGCATATGCTATCATACAAAGCGCTGTAACGGTGGCAAAGCTAGCTAGAAACATATACATACAAACTTGTGATGCTAACGGGCCAAACCGTCACCCGTTAATCGTAGGCTCCGTGGGCCCCTACGGCGCTCACTTGAACGATGGCTCGGAGTACAGTGGAGACTACGCCGAACAGACATCGGAGCAGTTAATGAAGGAATGGCACACGCCCCGCATCGAGGCTTTGATCACAGCAGGAGTGGACTTACTAGCGTTTGAAACAATACCATGTCAAAAGGAAGCTGAAGTGCTGGTCCAACTGCTGAAAAACTACCCTAGCATGAAAGCTTGGCTATCATTGAGCTGTAAAGATGACAAGTCCCTAGCCCATGGAGAGGATTTCAAAACAGTGGCAATTAAATGTTACAATATGAACCCGGATCAGTTAGTAGCTGTTGGGACAAACTGCTGCTCTCCTTCTATTGTAGAAAACTTGTTTGAAGGTGTCAATGAAGGACGATCTAGTATCATTCCTCTGTTAACATATCCCAACTCGGGGGAAACATATGCCTCGGGGGCCGGCTGGGTGGATAAAGATAAATGTGTGCCGCTCAGCAATTATGTACACGGTTGGCTTGACATTGGAGTGAGGTTCATCGGTGGATGCTGTAGAACTACTGCCGATGACATCGCTAGCATTCGACGGGAAGTTAATGTTTGGCTAGAGAAGAAGGGTCAGCAATAATGATCCCACTGATACCTGTTATTTGAAAGGCAGGCACTTTTACTGATCAGTGGCTTGAATTTTCATATACTTGAATATCAGTTTACAATAATTATAATATTGTAATCCTATTTATAGAAATACTATGTATGGAGGATGATTTGAAGAGCAATAACTCAGCTTTAGCAATAACTCTGTCCATTGTACTTTAGATGATGTTTTTCTTATTTTGTGAAGAATCTTCTGTATTTTTTTAGCTGGTGTAAAATGAAGCATTTACTATTCTATTCTATGTACCAATTGATTATCTATTTGACTATTGAGATTACATTCAATAGCCGTCTATTAATTACATAATTATTATAGATCATCACCTTTAGTTAATGTTAATAATTACATAAGGTATACAATTTAAAAAAATGAAAATGTTGATAGTGAATATTTTTGTAATCCAACTTCAAAAGTGCTTTTGCAGAGAGTTTTTGGCATATCTGTACGAAAGAATCAAAGAGATGATCAAATGAAGAAGTTGATTAAAGAGACTGAAGAAATGAAAGAGCGGAACTTAAAACTGACTTTGGAAATGTCGAAATTTAAAAAGGACATGGGCAAGGTAGAGGTCATAAGTGTTAAATGTTATTGTACTGGCTTATCATTATTTATTTGAACAGTAAAATTTCTTATATAACCTTCTTAATAATAAGGTTCTTAATCTTACCTATAATGCACCTTAAAGTTAAGAATACCATTTAGATTCCGCACACTATATTGTCATATCGCACAGAACCTAAATGTCATTCTTAACTATAAGAGGCGTTTATTTATAAGTAAGCCACTAATATTTAAAAGACTTAAGTCGTAAGACATATCAATGCAGAGTGGTGCTGTCACTTTGATACATTTGGATAGAAAAGGCATCAAGTGATGTTATGCAGCGCGTAGCACGCCTCGCCTTTTCAGTACGCAAGTATCAGAAAGTTTGGAATCCAATTCCAACAAATTCAAGAATTACTTTCTGATAGTAATTGTGATCGGGAATTAATATGTTAGAATAGGATCCCATAGCTCTCCAACACTACTGAAAGAAAGAAAGTATGGTGTGGCGTGCTAAGGCACGCCACACACATGATTATAGAACTCAAGACTAAATTCATAGACACAAAGTAACCTCTCCTTTGTAGTAATTAAATGTAGGAAATTTGGAAGAACAAGAAATAAACGTTTTATAAGTGTTATAGATAACTCATATTTCTTATCTATAGGCATGTTTACAAGGTCTAAAGTAATACAACCTCTGTTTTATCTGTAACTTCTGTTTTGTTACAGTCGTGCTTAATGTTATGTTCTGTGATTTTGTTTTTATATAATAGTGTTTAATAAATGTTGTTTTATGTAATTCCAATGTTTTTTTGTTGTTTATCTGTGGAAAAAATGTTAAATATTCACTTACCTATTTATCCACAAAAGATATTTTTCGCTCTATTTAATGGTTACTTATCTTTTTCTGCTTCATGACTGACTGAAAGGCTGCTAGGGAAGAGACGATAGTGGTCTTTACCTTTCGTGTAGAAAAGAGACTTTGATACATAACTACCCCACCCCACCTCTTCCACTGCACTTCTTTTACAGTACACTTCACAAATCTATAACACACCTCACAACTCTACACCACTCTTACTCACTCTCCTCTCTTAACATACCTCTTTTTCACAGATATATAGCACTTTCCCAGGAAATCATGCATCCATTGACTATTGCTTGCTACATTCTCGGATACCAAAGTACCCATGTTGCACAATGGTGAAGGCTAATGTGTAAGTAACTTCTTCGTATTTCTTTCGTACAATCTAACTTACCATTAACCACCAAACATAACTGTTCAAGCTAAAAGACGACAAGTTTTCGGACTACCTGTGCCTGATGCGAGAGCGAGATGCAAGATACACGTTGTACTTCGAGAACCTCGGGCTCCAGATGAAGTTGAAGGAGCTGGACGGCAGTTCCTACCTGGTGGACCAGGCGCATGGGGACCCTGTGGTGCTGAGGATTGCCCTTGACAAGTGTCGGTAAGGACACTTTTTTATGTTTAGAGGCTAGGATTTTACCAGTGGATTAGTTGGATTCACAGTCATGAACGAAAAGTTGTTACGTGTGCATAAATCCCAAGAACTGGTGTGGACCATCAAGAGAAGGCAAATATGGACTTTTTGGATATGTCCTTAGCAAGATCACTACCGCCGGAATCGCCAGCTTAGAAGAGCAGTTTCGTCTGGCGAAGAACAGAGAAGAAGATGCGGTTCTGACGGCCAACCTCAAGTATTAAAGAGATGAAGATTTGAATATTATCTCAGGTGGTGTTAAGTGATTAAGGTAAAAATGCCTAGCCTAGGACTGACTGCCGGAACACTGACAGCGGGATTTGGTGACAGATTTTCTACTTCAAGTGGAAGCTAGCCCGGCAGATGCTACAGTAACCTCCATAGTTTTTAACGGTGTTTTATTTTTTGTATGAAATCGTATATTTTCTTTAATTTTCGTTGTCTTTTCCAGGGAACAGCTCTCCACCACTCAGAGTCAGCTGACGAAGATGACGGACGAGTACGCAGACACGGTTCCGCGGCGCGAGTTTGATTCTCTAGAGACGCGCCACCGGGACACTAGCAAGGCGCTAGAGGCCACGCGCGCTGAGCTGCAAGCGCTGCAGGCTAGCTTCGACAAGATGTTAGGTAGCTTCCATAGGTTGAGGTTGTCTCGATAATAACTTAAGTGCCTGGGATGGGGTTCGTAGTAATCTCGATAGTAAGTATCATAGTCAGCTTCCACTGAATCTTGAATATTACGTCTGGATCTTAGGTAGCTTCGATAGGTCTTAGGTAGCCTGGATAGGTCTTACATAGCTTCAATAGGTTCTTAAGTAGCCTCTATAACTTAGTCAAAATTAAAGACAGGTAGAGAGATCTTAAGCAACTTTGATAAAATTGCCCTTCTTAGAAATGTATGTCATGTATGTTCAGCCAAAAAGAAGAGCGTAGAGGAAGAGTTGTTCGAGGTGAAGGAGCGGTGCCGCGAGTTGGAACGCGCGGGGACGCCGCGGCCGCGTTGGGAGCTCTGCGCAGACTTCATCGGCGGCGGCCGGGACAGGTATACCGCCGCGCTCCACCAGCATCTTAACACATCTAACAGTTGGATTAGGTGCCAGTGAGAGCTAATCCCTGGCCTCTTTTATATGTATAAACTGAAACCTAAAGCAAAAAAAGAGCTGCATCTCTATGTGACCAGATGGTGGCAGCTGGCCAGCGGGCTCAGCTCGCGGGACATCCTGCGGGTGCTGCTCAAGGAGCTGGGCCCGGCCGCCGAGAGCGACCACCTGGAGTTCTTCGATGGACTGGTATTATTACACCATTATTATTAGCTCGGAGTTGCACAACTTGATCCCTGCGTCTCCTTTCCACCATCTGAAATCAAGACTTACGGAAACACGGCATCCGCATAAAGCGATTTACATCCACATATATAATGTGAACAGCGAAGGAATGGAACACCTTACCAGTGTCTTTGTTTCCCGAAAACTATAATTTGAAAGACTTTAAGTCGTGATTGAATAGGTATCTTCTAGGCAAGCATGCTCCACCGTCTTGGCACCAGGTGACCTTGCGGTCAAATGCTTGCCTATTATGCAAAAAAAATGCTGCAACCTTCGAATTCGGTAGATAGATAGATAGATAGATAAACTCTTTATTGAAACACCACAGTACAAAGAAAACTTAAAAAACTAGAACAAAACAAATTTTACAATTAGTGTCACAATGGGCGGTCTTACCGCTCAGAGCGATAAGACCGGTACCGATCGGTAGTGTTTTTTTGGAGTTAAACTTCTTAGGCGGCGATTCGATAATCGATAAGTGAACGAGAATTGAGTGATTCCACCACTAGGCTACTGCCGCTATATTTATTTGTTATAATATTAGTATGTACTGCTCTCCGCTGGGACCGCAGCATGTGGAGCGGTCCCAGCGGGAGGAAGGCGTGACAGTGCGCACGCGCCGCAGGGCACGGACCCGGCCGTGCCGCCGTACCTGCGGCACGCGGGCCCCGTGCGCAACCTGCGCCTGTCGCGGCGCGAGGTGGCCGTGCTGGCGCACGACATCTGGCGCGGCAAGGCGGCGCACCGCGCCCTGCGGCTGCAGGACTACGTCACCAAGTACTTCGAGGACAGGTACCTACCCGGCTTACTGGGAGACGAGCCGACTGCCAAGCGGAGGCTGCGCCTTCGGTTCCCGCATAGGGCAAACATTTGTGTCGGCCAGGTATTTAGGTGTTTCTGGGTGTTTATGAGGCCGTAGCCCTCGTAGTTTCTGATTCCCTAGATACCTACAGGTAATAAGCTTTAGTTGGGGGTAAGGATCTATGTATGTAATCTTTTTTTCATATCTTACCGAGCAACGAGACGAGCAAGTCGATCGCCTGATAATACGTGCCACGACCGCCAACGACGGCTACAGTGCCACCCAGAAATTTCCATTACAAAATCTTGTGCGGCACTGGACTGCGCTCGTCACCCTGTGACATCGGTTTTAATATTCATATGCCCAGTAATTTCGCTGGAAACACTGCCCTTCATACTGGAACACGGTAATGCTTGCACACTACTGCTTGGCGAATGAATATCTGACAAGTGTGATACTTTCCCACGCGGAGTCTTTCATAAAGGCCCTACCCCTAGAAAAATCAATATTAGGTACGTTATTATTATTAGTAACAAAACCGGCATGGTAAACATCCCTTTTCAATTGGTAATACCAGTTACCAGGCAGTATTGAAGCCTGAATGTAGTTCAACGGGCGCAGATACCACCAGCCGTCGATGCGCGCGGAGTGGGCCTACAACCTGTGCGCCGGCGCAGAACAGATGCTGGACGAGCCCTCGGTGAAGCTGTTCTGGGGGGTGCTGCACGGCCACCTCAGCGAGGACATCTACTGGGGGCTCAGCGAGCAGTGGCGCGCGCTGCGGGGCCAGCTGTACCGGCACAGCAAGGACAACGAGGTGGGGCTGGGCACCTGGGCCGCCGCACGCTGCAGCTGCTCCGGGGGCAGGGTCTGGGGCAGTTTTAGACATGAGTCTCCACTCGAATGGGAAATGTCCTTTTTCAAACTCAAATCATATTTCATTAATCGTCAGTTTAGTAGATCATATTTGAATTTTTTTTTTTTATTTTTCTCTATATACGAGTAAGAGACTGCAATAAATGATTTGAGTTTTGAGTTTGGTTTTCAACCAAAACTGCCCATCGCAGGGGATTATGGTTGAAACATCGATACGGAGATAAAGAACTAACTCCCTGATTCTTTGAAGAATATCGCAGAGCTGCCTAAGGGCCTCTGAAGTGGCATAACAACTGCTGTCAATCGATAATAACTGGGACCTACGGCTTAACATACCCTTTGAAACAAGGACCAATTGAAATCCGCGTCTGAATTAAAATTCACGACGTTGTAACACTAAAATCTTACGATACACAGCTCGCGTCACCTGAGATGTTGGTTCTAAAGTCTCATATGCCCAGTAATATCCGGAACTTTGCCCGCTACTGTTTGGCGAATACAAAAAAGGTGTACTTCCCCAGGCGCACTATTGCAGAAGAGGCCATCAAAATTGTGTCCTCTACCTTTGAGGAAATAAATCCCTTACTGGCTTGTTCCCAGACGTTAACCCTCGAGGAATTCGAGAAGGTGTGCAAGGCGACATTTCCCCTAAAGAGTGAGGTAGACATCAAGAACCTCGTGGACGTGGTGAGAAAGCAGCTCAAGATGAAGATCGGCAGCAACGAGGTCAACCTGGACAAGCTATTCCAAGAGGTACGGTGGAAGGTCTCCATCGTCAGATCAGCTTGTTCTAATTTTAGAACAGTTAAAAGGGTTATCTTTAATAAGAGTAGGCAATGATTCTGGCGTTATCGGTGTTCATACGCAACGGTGACCACTTACCATCAGGTGGGCTACAAGCTTCTATGCTATCGATTTTATAAAAAATGTTAAAGTTTCCAACGTCAGTTCAGATTCCGTACATTAGCCGCCATGTAGTATTTACTCTCCTCGTCTTATCTAGAACGAAGAGGGCTTCGACCGCATCGACTTGGCGCGCGAGCTTTACCGCCAGCGCCAGCTCGCGCAGGACAAGTACATCCGAGAGCTCCTCGCCGTCCTCGGCGCCGCCGCGCGCCGCCCCGCCGCCGCCGCCGAGGGCGGACCGCGCCGCCCCGCCGCCGCCGCCGAGAGCGGACCGCGCCGCGCCGACGCCACTCGCATGGTCGACGTCGACGCGCTCAAGCGGGCCATCGCCATTATCGACCCAGCTATCGGTAAATACTGACTCCATATTATTATACGCATTCGCTAGAAAGGTATATATAAATGTAACCTAATTTTATCTACTCATTTGTAAGTAATTCGCTTTTCTAGAAGAAATTCCTTTGAGCGTTAAGGCCGCCCATTGTGTTACTCATTTGTTTTAATTTTAGGTTTTATTTCTTCTGTGGCACTGCAAAATTTAAAAGTTATATTTATGCATCTCGTCGTCTAAATTCAGTCGAACCGAGAATATTCTCCTTTTGTAAATTTACTTTAAAAATACAAATTACATTTACTAGACCTATGCCAGTTTCATTCGTGCACAGATTAATAACAAAATATCATGTTCAAAAATGTTGGACATTCAGCTATAAGGCGGTATTTCCAGATCACATCCGCATGGAGCGCTACATCCGCTGGGCGTTCTCCGACCAGAGCTCCCCGCTGGCCAGCCTGGGCGCCGTGCCGCTGCGCACGCTGGCGGCGCGGCTGGCGGCCGGGGACATCGAGCGCGTCGGCCCGCGCTACCGGGCCTCCACGCGCCGGACGCACTATAAATGAACCTTGTAAAAATAAAAATATCTTTAATTTAATTATTAAAAGAAAAAAATATGTTAGTTTTAGAACGCATTTTCATCCATGAATACGACCAACTGGCAACAAACAGATGTTGCTTAATATAAAATAGATTTACTATGGAAATAAAATTATATCCATGATTAATTATTATGTGTTTATGTTCCATATTAGGGTTACGGTCTGATTACCACAATAGTAGGACAAAATAACAAACTCGGAACTATCGGAAGTGTCTAAGTGCCAAATCAAACTTAAATCACTTCAAGATTGAGAGTGGAGTAATATCGAAAGGAAGGCGAGAGCAACCGTGGAGTACTTATTACTTTGTTCTGTAATAAGGGAAAAAAGCGCTCAAAGTTTCATAACTATTTCATGAAATTCATGAGAGATAAAGAATAATGAACGAGTGAGGCACAGCGCAAATACTTTTTTCCAAAATTAAAGAAAACCGGTAAAATCGAGAAAAATAAAGTATCCGAACAAAAAAATTAGCAGCACTATAAATAATTATGTCAAATAGGAACTGTCATTTACTTTTGAATTTTTTGAAAGTGTAGTCACACGTGTGATTTGTTTACAAAACTTTCTAGAAAATAAACTAATATTATCTAGACGCTCCTAGAATTAGAAGCATAACCAAGAATGACTGAAGGTGACATAATTGATTCTGAAGAAGTAGACAGAGATATAGTCGACCACGATGTTCTAGAGCAACAGTTCGGCAAAAAGTATAATTTGCTTACCGAAACAGCAGTTTCACTCAAAAAAAGTTATATAAACAAACTACATGGAACTAAGTGAGTACGTTAATATTTCTATAATCTTATTGATTATCAATGCGCGTTTATAGAGACAAAACTTATTGCTCACAGGGTCACAATCGCGCATAATGTGAACCCCTTTTATTAACCTAAATTTTACTTTAACTCACTTTTAAAGCTTCAAAACACCTAATAAATAACTCCAGAATATTGACAACGTATTAAACTAAGATTTACATTATTAATTCTTCTTGCAGATCACTAAAACTAGCTGTAAGTTTATCGGATAATAGTATAGAAGTGTATGAACTAACGAAGACGTCGTTACACCGCCTCTGTCGCCTCAGCGGACACGGCGCAGCGCTCACTGAAGTGGTGTTCTGCCCCAAAGATGATAATCTAATTTATTCAGCGGGACAGGATGGGCTCGTCAAGTTATGGGACATAAGGAAAGGAGGCAGCTGTGTGCAAGAATACAAAGGTATTACAGGCCAACCATTGTGTTAATAATTTGTAGTACTTAGTTTTCAACTACCTCCATCTCATTGCCAACTGTGGATTGTGAAGTTGCAGGTTCTATTTTGGCACAGGAAAAAGATTGGTGTGTTCCATCGATAAATACCCAGGGCAAATGCTCTGAGTCTGAGTCCTTATGAGACAACTGTTCCCATACTTTCTGATTCCTTAGATTCAGATTTGTATAGACTACTTATGAAAAATTACCATAATTATTTACATTACCTGTCTACATTTTAAAATGATGGTTGCAATTTATGAAGCTTTACTAGTATTCCCAAATGAATTTTGTAAAGTTCACACATAAACCTGCACCTCCGTCGATCATTTTCCCTTTGTCATCCAACATTTTGGCCAAGAAATAAATTATTCTCATTCCATAAAAACCAAAAAGAAATGAAAAAATAAATTATCCAAAATAAGGTTCACTTCATCAATAATTTCAGATGAAGATGAAGAGCTGAAGAAGCAGTTTGAGTGCATGGACATCTCCTGTAACGGCAGAGTGGTGTGTGCTGGCAGTCAGCTGGCTCAGGATGATGCATATCTCGTGTTCTGGGACAACCGGAATGTAAAACCTCTCGGTGGATACTGGAACTCGCATACTGATGATATCACCCAAGTAAAACTATTGCAATATTAACAGCTAGAATCTAGTACTGCTTTAGACAGTCGATAAATAAATGTTGAAGCTAGTCATCATAGGTTCATTCCAAGTATAAAAACACTTACATTATTCAAAAAGTAAAGACGATATAATTATAAAGAATGATATGATTCATATTTTTAACACGCTAACTGCTGAAAACACACACATTTGTATTTTTTATGTTACGGCAAGTGAACACCACTTGTGGCGTGCAAACCTGCACTTCTGTATTGATAATTTTATCCCAACAGGTGTTTAGTTATGACACAATGCCAGTGCTAGTAAAAACATACATTGCATGAAGATTAAGAAAAGTGCCAAATAACTAAACCTGTTCAGCAGTCAACATGTTGATGATAGCCCACCTGATCGCGCATTTACGATAAGAACGTGTTATCCCCATAACGTCTTGAATTTGTGATTACTCATTCATGTCTAGTCAAAAATGAGCGATTATAGGCTGATGATGATTATATTACAGGTGAAATTCAGCAAGCACAAGACAGAGATAGTAGCCTCCGGGTCCCTGGATGGGTTACTAAACATCTTCAACATCCTGGAGCCCAACGAGGATGACGCCCTCACATACTCTCTGAACGTAGAGAACTCCGTAGAGAAGATCTCCTGGCTGGACGAGACACGGGTGGCCTGCGTCACTCAGTCCAATGACCTGCAAATGTGGGATGCTGCCAGTGGAGATCACCTCAACAGCTACAGTAGGGATAAAGTTGCCAGAAGTATTAAAGTAAGTTGGTAAAGATAAAGTAATCAAAGGATTAGCAAGCTGAAGTTGCAGCAAACCAGTCACATCTCTAGAAGAACCGTCAACCGATGGTGTAGATGAGTTCCAGAGTTGTTATATGTCAATGTTGGTAGGTTATTTATCAAGATAGATTTAGCTAGTGTGAAGGTACATTTCTACTTTATTAATAAATAAGCTTGATTATGTGAGTAGTAATAAAACCATATGGCATCCTCACTTTTCTGTAATGGCTACCTAGCTGAATACACGATTTACATTTCACAATGTGTTTTAATTAACTTCAGGACTTAATAAGAGTGGAGACTATGCTTAAGCAAACTTAATATAGGTGAAGTGATGATTTGTGAAAACTTTAGAGATGCCTTAAATAATTCACCAACATCATTTGTTATTTTTTTTTACTTACTGCGCACCATGCAGACGTTTAATAGAAAAAAAAACACTAAAATATATGTATAAATATTTCCAAAGAGATCTTTTTTTTCAGAGGGCAAAGGAAGACGACTGCTATTTAGTAGACACTTACACAGCAGCGGATAACACACAGGTGCTTTTGGCCGGCTCCTACGGAGGAAATGGGTACCTACCTAAACAAATACTATAGATTCTTACACTGTCAAGTATAGGCATTATAATAATTCAGTACTGTGACAAAAATCAATGGAAAAAATATGACATCCCGTAGAGTTTAGCACTGCTTCCGTATCGAACGTCCGATTCGACTATCGGATCGGACGTTCGAGTCGGTAGCAGCAAGAAGATCGGTTCAGATTATCGGATAGAAAAATCGGACGTATATTGCTGGGTTTATTGGTGCTATCTTCTCTGAGGAGCGTATTTTCGAAGCACTGTTAGAGTTAATGCAGTTTTCTTTTCCAGTGCGAGATTTAGCTATTAATCGCACCTTTGTAGAAACATAGGTACCTCACTTAAAATGTATTTTTCAATGAGTTATTAAATAATGAATGGATAATCTCTTTTTTTTAAACTCAAAACTATAATATGTTCCTCATTTAGCTTACCATATTTTGTTTTTCAAAACATAAATTATTGTCTGACTTGTAAAAGTGTATTTACTGAAACTTATCATCAATGATGATATAGTTCTGTTCATTTTGAAAATATGATCTGATACATTTTTAACCAATGAGTTTGCACTTTCAGTGATGTGCTAAGATCCGTGGCAATGGTGGGAAAAAAACTGCAGCCTCACACGAACTTCACAAACAACAAGCAAACTGTTCGATGCTGCTGGTACCACAAAGACGTGAGTATCCCACCAGCTGTCCCGGTTTTTAACTGACTTCAAAAAAGAAGGTTTTCAATTCGGTTGTTTTGATTTTTTTGTTTGTTACGTCAGAATTCCGACATTTATCAACAGATTTGAGCGGATAGATATTGCAATATAGGTGCTTTAAGATTGGTCCTATAGTTTCATCGAAATCGATTTAGTAGTTTGGTTTTAAATCAAATAACTGCAAAACGTATAATAATATGTCATCGAATTCTAAAAATTATCGATATTTCCTAATAAAAAAATGAGTGACAAACGTTTTATAGTTACAAAAGGTTGACTAAAAGATATCGCTTTCCGCGACATGTGCGCACATTGTACTTTATATGTATGTAATTATTAATTCTTATGAAGTACTTAACCTTGCGTATTTATTAACTGACTGTGTACAATAAAGCATTTTCTATTCTATTCTACAAAATTATATTATTAGTGGGATATGACATACTTACAAAACTTTTTTAATTTTCAGGGTGACCTGCTGGTGACGACAGGCGAGTCAGGCCTCATAAGCGTCTGGAGCGCGAGCGAGGGAGACGGCAATGCACCCGCATCGAAGAAACTATCCAACTCGTTGCATGTCAACAGACATAAACCTTACTGATATACAATACAAAATAGCAGGGTAAACGAGACTTTTAATGAAGATATGCCCCATAGCTTTATTCCGCGCACTGCTGGGTGTAGGCTTTCGCTTATGTCAGTTTCCATAACCCCTGTGACTCGTACCTTGATCTGACGGACCATCTCTATCTCTACAACCACAAAAGGCAGTACGTCATACAAATTGGCTACTCTCCCCCCGTGGGATCCACTTCTCCGCACCTCTGCCCGCAATAGGGTGGACAATCGGCAGGACAGTCAATAATACGCGCCCAAACGTAATAGACACAACGGAAACTCTACTCCATACAAATAACTGATATGACATTTCACACATGTAAATGACGTTTGTAATGGCGTTAAATGCGTGTGTAAGTACTCGAAGATACTACGCGACCAAAACAAAAGACAACCCGCTAGTACAAAGGTTCATACTAACCCATTTGTCTATTGGCATTTGTCATTTGGACGTGTAATATTGACTCGCCTCCCAATTTCCCTCCGGATTACGGGTAGAGGTGAGGGAAGCGAATCGTAGAGTGCGTCCATTCTGTATGTAGTAACATGTCTACATGTGCAAATGGTAAGATTTAGTAGTATAGGTACACAGAAAAAAAAACAACATTGTCAATAATGTATCTATTTATTAAAATACCAAAAGTGAGGTCTATAAATAAATTCAATAAAATAACTAAAATGTTAATACGGTGCTCTACCGTATAAATCAATTTATGTGTATAATAAAATAAAATCAATTTAAGTAAGTATATAATAAGTCTTAAAACGAACACACATGAGCAGATCTTAGTCTGGGTATTATAACCACTACATAACACTAGCGACAATTTGGACATCCTTCCTAAATGTAAACGTAAGCTCTGATGCATTTAAACCAACATTCACTATCCTAAACACTCCCATGGAAAGATATATTCCAACGGGTATCATTTACATTGAAACACACATAAACCATGAATATAAAATAAAAAATCTTCAAATAAATCACAAATGTAACCAAAATCTAATCTGAATACATTTTCAATAATTATTATTACAATAAAATTAATCTACACAAAAATGTTTGTACTCAAATAAATTAGACAGTCAAGTAAATAATTTGATATAAATAATTTGTCTAAATTATAGTCTCATCTCATAAAACAGGATACAATAATATATTGATGTATCCAGATAGAAAAAGTCATATCCCAGTTGGGGAGAACTTGGTGAAGGTTATGGAACTATAAACTATTTACAATAGGTTGTTGCACTATGGAGTACTACGCATGTTTAGAAAACACTTTGAATCGTTCATTTGCGACAAGAAAGTGCTATCCCACGTTCAACATGTTGAGGAGATAACACGTTCTAGTCGCAAACAAGCGATGTATACATAGCATTCTTCTAAAATGTACTGCATATGTTTCTAAAACGACATACATAGCATATTTTGAAATGATACATGCAAAGTTTAAATATTACATAGTATGTCTCATTTTAAAATATGCTAAATATTTATCAAAACATGTTTAGTATTCCCCAGCATAGTACACGTCTCACTTATTGTCATATTTCAATTATTAGTATCCAAAAATCTATAGAAAACATTTTGCAGATATTTAGGAATCCAACCAGGAATTTCTAAAGCACCGTGAGCTGCCTACAGCATTGTGTGGAGATGTGAATCTCGGTACACAATACCAGATATGATTATGTAAAACTGGTTTAAAATTGCCACTGCCCAGTTACCATCCAATATGTTTTTAGACTCAAGATTTTGATTTCAAATTATTCTTTAATACTAAATGGGTAGCTGTGACTGACCCAATCAGCACATTTCCATGGACCTCTATAATCTCAAACGTTTAAAATTGTTTAGCGAGTGACATAATAGTGTTGTTGAAAAATAATATATCAGGCGGTACATCTATTTATATTTTACCTATAAAGTATACGAGTGATGTCAGTGAATTTGAGAATATTTACAGCAGTTTGATTATAGCCTTGATTTGACTAAGAATTACTCACAATTTGTTGGCTACATTGCATTGCGTAGTGCATCTGCATACGCAGAAGAGATTGCATTGTTCTTTGGTCTGTGAGTAAGCGAAGCGTCGTCATGCGTGCAGAGTTGATCAGGGGGCGCACATTTTTGACGCTTGGAACATGATGAGTCTGAAACAATCATGTAATCGTGACGATTGTCAAACAGCAAGTCAAAATATAATACGACGCTAAAAACGAGAGAAATAAAGAAAACCAAAATCGGACAGGCAAGCAAGACCGCTCACCTGATGGAAAAGCGATGATGCGGTCGGCGAATTCGATGCTAGTTTTTGAGAATTGACCCGATGTTCAAATGAACATCATAAGTCTGAAACAAATAAGGGGTATGTTTCAATCTAATTACATAAACTATCAATTAAAATTATAACTAAAAAATAATATTTCTAACAGAAGCTTTTCAGTAAACTTAAAACGGAAGTTAATTCTCTACCCTGCACACTTTTTTTTGACTCTATCGTTGCATACCAAACCTAGTCCTCCAAACGAGGTTTATCTATAGATAGTACTTATCTGTAGATAGCCTGTTGGTGTCGGCGAGCGGGAGCGGCTGCGGCGGTGCGTCGGCGCTCCCCTCGCGGTAGGTGGTCGGCGGAGGACAGTCCGTTACCTGAAGTATATCGCCTTGTTGGACAGCAGCCGGTTGGTGTCGGCGCGGTCGGCGAGCGGGAGCGGCTGCGGCGGTGCGTCGGCGCTCTCCTCGCGGTAGGTGTGCTGCACCACGCGGGCCCGCAGCCGCGCCTCGCCGTAGGGCCCGCGCAGCACCACCCACTGCAGCGGCAGCGGCGACAGCGTCTTGCTCTTCATGATCAGCTGCGCACACAACGAGAGTTAACGAGACCGTTCGGCCGGCCGAGCCCCGCGCTGGTCCCCGGCGTCACCTGATACGTGATCTCGCGCTGCGAGCTCTGCGTGGGGTCGCGCTGGTGCTTGTTGACGAAGGCCTTCACGACCCACTGGTGGCTGAACGCCGTGAACCGCGACGTCTCGTAGTACAGCTTGTGCACGAACTCCTCCGTGCGGTACGGCTTCAGCTGCAGGTCTGAAACGCCACGCAGCACGTCTCAGGTTACGAACCTACGTATCGTTGTCACGAACGACCGCCGCATTGGGGAAATCGATTACGAACCTATGTCATTGCACCGGCTGAGTTTCGTTCTACTCGGCTGGACGCCTAGAAGCTCAGCCGGGAAGAGATCGGACGCCGTAGGGTAGAGAAGTTAGGTTTTTATTTGTGTCTGTCCTCCTATGGTCCTTTCGAGTCGGATTCTCACTCATCCATAATATCCTATCTCGGTTGTGATCGGACCCCGGTTCGATTAAATAACGCATGCAATGATACCTATGATATGGGCCGCTTCGGCATTACGTTTACTTTTACGCTTTTGCTTTCCTCCGTAATACTTCTCTCGACGACCTAAGGAAAACGGTCTTGTCAGTAATATTTTTAAACTGCTGCATAGGTAATGAGCATCTATGCCCTAGAGTCGGAAGGGGTTCGATGGTCCTATGGTTAGGGGTAGCCTAGTACGCAAAAGGAGACATCTTTTTGAGAACCCTACCGATCGAACCTAAATTTTAAACCTTTTTCTAGCATTTAGGTACAATGTCACTAACGGTCTTGAGAATGACAAGAAAGTGCAGTTCTGGACTTTGATTTGACTGATAAACACCTTATGACGCTGCCTTATCGCCACCTACCTACAAGCTGCGTAATGCGATGACTGTCATTCTGATATCTACGAGACATCAACGGAGAGATGACCCCATATGTCCACTGTCTGGGATTTCGATAGCAGAATTCACTTTCCGATAAACTTCCAATTTTTATCCTATTTTTAAAACAACGGCGAAATAATATTGTCATTACTACAAATAAAATAAATCTCAGAGGGTTTTGAGAGCCTTTTGTTTTTTAGCGTTTGATAAATCTCTTGTTAAATTACAATTGGTACTTGCCCTGAATACCCTGAGTCGGCATTATCCGCGTGACGCAATCACCCATTGTACCGAAAGGGCTTTTTGCCTTCCAAAACAACCTGCGGGGCATATGTTTGAAACATCGATGTAGAGGTTGTTCGACTTACCGTTGAAGGTGATCTTCTCGTAGGAGAGCAGATCGACGACCTGCGTGTAGAGCCCCATGGCCTCGGCGGCGCGGCGCTCGCGCTCCGCCAGCGCCGCCACCACGTCGGCGGCCGAGCGCCGCGGGTGCGCGCACGCCGCCTCGTGCCCGCCCGCCTCGTGCGCCGGCCCGCGCCACGGGCACCCGATCACCGCGAACCGGCACCCCATCAGCCTGAGAGGCGCGCATCGTTAGTCCGTTGACTTATCCCGACGTCGGTCGTATGATGAAAACCGTGCGTGCATTTAGCAACGCACTGACCGCGTCCGTCGCAGTTCTCATAGCTATAGCAGCTCCGGACGACAGACGTCAGTACTCACCGTCAGGATGATATAAAATACGGCCTTGATGAGGCAAATAGCTGCGGCTGCCGATGCCCTGTGACGTATTATACGTGGGAGAGTACGAAGTTCAAATCTAGACTGGGAAGAATCGTTTTGAAATCTACTGAGTATTAGTCTATATCTACATCCGTCTAATTAGTTTCTCAGACGCCTTGAATTTCAACATATAAATGGTCTAAATATACATTGATTAATGACTAGATTGATTTGACGATCACGAGAAAACCTTAGCAAACGTCACGACGCGAAGCGATCGAAGGTGAGTTTTATTTACATGCTCCTGCGTTATGATCCGGGCAATCCCAGATTACTTCGATGAATGCCGAGCTACAATAGATAGGTACACAAGCTAGCGATCCCGTTAAACGGCCACACCAAATGCTATCAAATAACAAGCCGTACAAGCTAATGAGTTTGGTTCGCATTGCACCAGATGCCATAAATGTTACATAGATAAGTGAAGCGGTAGAGTACTGTGGGTTAGTGTAGCGGAGCGGGGTACCTGTAGAACCTACGGGGCTTGGCCGCGCCCGGCGCCGACACGAGGTACGTCCGGCGCAGGGCCGACACGAGCAGCGAGTATATCTCGGACACAATGCGAACCAAACTATGCCAGATCGGCTTGGGCCCGGAACAGACCGGGCCGACTACGATTTGCGCGAACTTGTACTGCCTGAGGAAAAACAGCCGGTTTAGATCGGGAACCTTCAAACGCCTGTTCTTAAAGAGCAAATTCATCTGCACATTTTTCTACTCAGCTCATCAGCAATGTAGTAAGAGAAGAATAAGCTTTAACTATTTATACTGTTTCCCAATGTTGACCTCAAAAGGTTGATAACATGATCTAAACTGTAGAAACTGACAGTTGTTTATCAGCACGGCCTCGTTCGCAAGTAGGCCGTTGTCACTTATGAGCGGCAGACGTTGGCCTGGTTCCGCGACGCTTGAACTACACTGGTAAACAACACTTGTGAACATCAGAGAAAGTGCGAAAGGTTGGAATCAAGGTCTAACTAGTTTCTTTGACTTATGTAATGAGTAGATACTAGGGCTTATATAATCTTGTCAAAATAACTAGATTACTGAATCTTATTGTGAAAGAGGACAAATTTCTACAAAACCATAACATAATAAGCAGTTTCCCAGCGCCTTCTGCTTAAATGAGCATACATAATGTAATTGCTAAACTGTACGCCTATGACATAACTTTTATAATGCTGCGCCCTCTTTGCGATACCACAGTTTGTAAGAAAAGAATGAATGCCGTGATGGATCATGGCCTAATCTTCCTCACAAAAGTGAGGGGAAACTGGTGCTCAGCAGTGGGCAGATATGGGTTGTGTAGATGATAGTTACAGCTGTCAAAAGACCAGCCTTACCTCTCCTCGCAGAGCTTCTCCTCGTGGTGCTGCAGAGAGTGCCTCGGAAACACAAGTGTGCAGAACTTGCACTCCGAGGGCAACTCGGACACTGTCTTTTCCACGGCCAGGTTCCTGGAGGCCGAGGTCTTTGAGATCTCCACGCGACAGTTGGGGCACGTGGATGCCTCGTCGCGCAGCCGAGCGTCAGCCAGGAGATGGGTGAAGCATGGAGCGCACATCAGGTGGCCGTTCGTACACTGGAAGATGAACCGTGTGAGGAACGGAAGTGGAGATGTGACAGACATACATACTGTTCCTGCAAGATACAGCAGGTTTTGTCCTAACCCTTTACACAACGTAAAATTAATTATGTATTTATTCTCAATGTGTTTTCTATATGGAGACAGAAGCTAAAATTTTAATAAAATTAAATATTCTCATTTGATTATTTGAGTTTGTAATAATGTGGGGCTCTGGTTGAACAATGGGACGACAGTTCTACTAATACCGATGGCATCAGTGCTGCTTGCAGTGGTAGATAAATATGTGTGGATAACTTGGATACAATACAAGCTATTCAAACATATTCTTTGTCATTTTAAAGTGATATCAATAGAATGATCCAAAATTGAATACATGAATAAAGATTAGTCAAATTGTTCTAGAATAAATCCGAATAGTTATCGTTAAATAAAATAAATACCTATTGTGATTTATTTTTTATAAGTGTCATAGTGAATAGATGTTTACATAAGAGCTATATTAATGGAACCCATCTTATCAAGACAAGCTTCATTAATTTGGTGTTGTTTAAATTCAATAGCACGTTTTATAGCTGAAAAGGCGAGTATTTGACTTCTATTTATGATGCCTTTGTATCTATATATATAAAAATGTTATGTTGGTTTGTGTACGCTTCAAAAACTCAAAAAGTTCTGCACCGATCGAGCTGAAATTTTAGCATGAAATATAATCCGCATCAAGGATTGTTTTTATCTATTTTTTTCATCAGTGACATATCAGAGAATGTGGGAATGTACCACAGCGAAGCGTGGCAGGGTACAGCTAGTAGAAATAATATTTTTTAAAGAAAATGTCGATTCTGAAAGACTATAGTTCTGTAGTATGTTACTTCAGTTTCGTTTCCTACTGTGTTCCTGTAAATCAAAGCTAGATGTAAAGAAAACTACTGTTCACCCAATAATGTTTCTACAATGATCTCAACTTCAAATATTGGCTTTAAAAAATTATCCTAGACCGCCAATACATTTTTTTCTTACTAAAATGTCTAATTGTGTGTATGTTTACTATTATGATGCATATCAAGGTCTCAGAGCTGGTCAGTTAAGCTGGTCTGTCATATTTATGTTTCATAAATAGAAATGATTTAAAGTCAATTATAAAGTTTGTCATTACTATATAAAATTACTTACTAATAGTCATCAATTAGCAAATCCAAAGGTCAATATTTAATTATATGTGTAATTTAAGAATGTTAAGATCAAAATTAGTCAAAATGGGTGCCAATAAGTAATTTTCAAGTTGGTTTCTATTGGGATAGGGAGTGAGGGGGTAGTGAGCTGAATAAACAAGATTGAAATCTCTGAAACATTTCTTTATTGCAGTGAAATGTCACAAGAGGCAGTACATAGTACATACTAGTTACCGACTACAAGGTCATACAAACTATTTACATAATATAACAGGTACTCCTAGAGACATGTACAATAAGGTAACAACTCACAATGCTGCAACATACAACACTAACTCAATAAACATAATTGAACAATCTTGAACAGTCTTGTAGAGTACCTTAACAAAGGGCGCATGTATACCTTAGCTTACATAGGTCATACTATCTAACGTTTATTACAATAAATGACGCCGTTAAATCTACGTCTCAAATAGGAGACTGGTCAAATGCGTCGCGTAGGCGTCGGCGCGACGCATTATGCCATTTCGTGGGAAGAGCTCGGGCTCTTACGTAATATGAGGAGAGAATTCATCGATTTATAAAACAGCTGATGGCCCGGACTCCGCCAGCAGATATCAGCTGTTTTAGAATACCTGATACACGGCAGCCGGAGGGAGGTCTAGGCAAACGGCGCAGCACAGAATGCCACCGAGCCTGTTCTCGAGCTTGTTAGCGTCGGCTTCGGACACTTTGCGCTTTTTGGGCTGCGGCTCGTCCTCGTCCGCGTCCTCGAGCTCGGGCGGGGGCGCTGGCGGCGCCTCCGCCTCCGCCCCGCCCTCGCTCGACGACGGCACGGGCTCGGCCTGCGGTGCCTCTGCCATAACGCGATCTCAATCTAAACAATACGAAAATACACAACACGAATCGATACTGCGACTGATTGACGCAGGCCAAAATTTTGAGCGACAAACGCAGGTTTAGTCAGACTGTCACAAAGCAAACAATGGTTTGTTGTTTTATTTCTTTGTATTGCTTCACTCATTCACTCCCGCCCGCGTCCCGCACTGACCCTCCGCCTCTAGCCGGAAACGGAAAACGAAGTGATGTAGCAGAAAACCGGACAAATCGATCGATTATGTTTTTGCATAGAGTATAAATTAATAAAAAATAACGAAATCTATTTTATTCTAACACTAACTGCGCCCCATGATTTAACAAATGTAAGGTATATTATCCCACAGGAACTGTTATTTTTTATGGGATACAAAGTATCCTATGTTCTATCTATTCTATAACCTAAATATCTGTATACTAAATTTCATTTAAATCCGTTCCGAATGACATTCCACCTATAACTGACTAACCAACCTAAATAAGTAGAATATGATAATGGGGTAAAGTTGTAGTTTGTTTTTTGACCTCATAGGAGGTAACGTATAGAGGACTCATAGGAGGGAAAGTATCGAGTTCCTGTGGCAACACAAATTACTATGATCAAAGCTAGTACAAAATAGATTCAATATTTTCCATATGCCAGGTGTCCCATGATGGGTAATTATATTTTAAATAAACGAAATTATTGTGTTGACTTATTTATATTATTATAACCATAAACGCACATAACACGACGCAACAGGATTTATATTTTGGTTTTACAATAAATAATATACTCTTATCAATATTGTAATAATTAAGGCCTATGCAGACCTCGGACAGTCCTCGTTGGTACCTTTTGTCCATCAAAAAAGGAAACTGCATGAATTAACACACACAAGGGGGTTAAATTATTACATACAAAAAGATATTCTCTGAACTTTTGTCCTATGCTGACAAAAGTTCCTCATCTGCACAGGCCTCTATGGTGCTAAGTGACTGTACTTACAAAATAGAAAAAAAAGTATGGAAATGTCTACGTAGCCAATTACATTGTTCTCTAGCATTTTACCAAATTAAAATATGATTGATAATATATTGAATTGATGAAGATTATAATAATGTTAATTTGTCACTGCTTATTTGCTACAGTTATTTTATCACGAGAAACGAAACGGTATTGTTTACTGACTGAATGCAAGTCAATTTTGCCGTCACTTTCATTAGTTCAGGAATACAGTCATTCACCATGCAACCAAGTCCCATTCACAAGTGTTATTACAATATCTTAATGATATTGTTTCGCTTTAATCATATCTTGGGTTTCTTGGTAAGTGATCCGTAAGCGGAGATAACAGTTCCTTTAGTGCCGGTGACGTTGCTGGTGAGCGGCTGCTGCACAAGGCCTGGCTGCTTCATTGTAGGTTTGTTGCCTGCGTTGGGAGCTGCCTGGTCCCACTTGGATTTCCTTTTTTTCTCTTCGTCACTCTCCGTCTTCTTTACCACACCGGTAATAAAATCAATCTTTGATAGCTTATCTTTTTTGTCCTTTTCTCTCCTATCCATTTCTACCTTCTGTACTCGAGACAACTCGTCATAGTAAGATTCTTTTCCCCATTTTAAAGGATCATAGATTTCTGGCGGATAATTTGTGTCCAATTCATTTATGTCACAAAATTGAATAAGTTTCTCGTAGATGCTAGGGTTCCTAAAGTTTTTCTTGTCTTGTATGATTCTGTTCATGTCGACGCCCTCTGATACCATTCGGTTGTAGAATTTAGCAATGTTTTCCTGCAACTCCTTGGGGCACTTCCCTGGCGGCTCGGGCGGGATGGTGACGCCGGAGCCATCGTCCGGCTCCTCCGTCTCCTGCGGCGGGATCGCCTCATCCGTGTCCGTCTCCATCGACAAGCGCCGCATATCATCCTGGTTCTCGCCGCTCAGCGACATTTGATCCTCGTCGGATACTAGGGTGTCATCCACATACGAGACTAGTCTTCTTTTAGGAGACACTGGTGCTGAACTTGGTTTGGTGCTTTCCTCGTGTTTTTTTGGGCTCGCGGGGAGCGAGTGTGCCTGTTTGGGCTCATCTTTGTCAGGAGTTTGGTCTTCCATATCCTCTTCACCTTCGGAGTCCGTATAGGTCGCCGTAAGCGATGCTAGGGCTTGCGACGCCATGGTTCGTAATTCTCGTATAAATAATGGACAACAATCTGTTTAAACTTTATCTCAAGAATTCTGGAAATAATGTAAAATACGATAAAAACAGAGAGATAGTTAACATTAGTTGAAAGACAGTGAAAACTTCAAAACTGACACTTTTTGATCGGATAAAATGGAACCGTTCAGAAACGAGGACTTCGAGAACCGGTAATTTCCGAAATATTATTTCATTTGCGTTCCTTCTAATTCTGCGGAGACGGCGCTGAAACATAGACAAGAAACGACTGCAAAACGTCACTTCAGTTCTGTCATTTGAAAATTGACACTTGGTTGACGACTGGCGATTTTGCGAATGGGGTGTTGTGTTGGAATTTGATATTAAAGATTTGGTTCATAGAGCTAGGTATAACGTCTTCCAGTGAAATGAAGTAGCGAAAGGAATACTCACTTAGCGTTGCAGCCAAACGCTAACTCGTGCAGAACTATGGCGACACAACCGAGAGACTCGACGGAGTTTCCTCCCGAAATAATACTGAAGCCCCTGGCGCTGATCGGGTTGTCGGGGCTGGACGCCATCAACAACGCCGTGCACAAGGAGATATGGGACGCGTTCTCGAACAACCGGCGCGCTGACCGCACGCCCGTGCGCTTCAAGTTGCTCAACAACACGTTCGAGTTCCCTGTCGTGAAGCCCAAGAGGAGTTCCTACGAGTGGTATATCCCTAAGGGCGTGCTCAAGAAGAACTGGATCCACAAGCGCATCTCGCTGATCCCGGCCGTGGTGGTGATCTTCTACGACATGGACTGGAATGACCCGCAGTGGAACGAGAAGATCATCGAGTGCGCCTCCAAGGTACAGTCCATCCGCGCGGCGGTGGAGGGCCACGCCACGCGCGTTGCGGTCGTCGTCATCCAGAGCCGCCTGTCGCCGCCCCCCTCCGAGTACATGCTCGGCGCCGAGCGCGCGCAGGCCCTCTGCGCCTCCTGCGAGATACAGTCCAAGTCCCTGTTCGTCCTCCCGCACAGTGATCACCTGATAGGCTACATCATTCGTTTGGAGAATGCTTTCTATGATATAGCCCAGAACTACTACCATCATGAAACAAAGAATGTAAAGCAGCACAAAGATCATCTGAACAAAACTACTCACCAATACTTATTTGTTAGGCATCAGTTCAAGCTCGGCTTCCTCAACGAACTGAAGCAGGATTTGAGCACAGCACACAAGCACTACTTGCATGCCTACAACAACCTGCTGGAGACCAGGACGGTGGACACTAACATCCACGAGGTGAGAACTGTAGCTGGCTACATCAATTACAAGCTTTGCAAGTTGTTATTTGCCTTAAACTTGCCAAGGGATGCCATATTGCAACTCAAAACTCATGTTGAGAGGTACAAGAATAGAATTGGATCTACAGAACTATTATTTGAACATTATGGGTGGATAGCTAGACAATATAGTGCCTTTGGAGAGTTGTTTGATGAAGCCATCCGAGCGGGACTGCCGGCCATCCAGTCCCAGCATCCGGGCTTCTACTATCAGCATGCAGCTCAGTACACAGTGAAGAGGCGTCAGGCGATGAGATCTGTTTGCAGTGAAGTCCTTAATTACCCGCCAGCACCTGATCCAATGGAGGGTATAGTGGAGTTCTACGGCCAGCGTCCATGGAGGCCGGGCAGGCTCAGTGCAGATCCCCATGATCCTCAAAAGGAACAGGCTGCTATAGTGGCCCTGCAGTATAACGAGCGCATCTTCAATCACTCTGCTATGATCATTAGCTTCTTGGGCTGTGCTATATCTCAGTTCAAAACATTCCACTCGCCCAGGATGAGGAAGCAATTGGTAGTGGAAATGGCCAATGAGTATTATTACTCAGCGGATTACGGCAAAGCTCTAACTCTGCTGTCTCACATGCTGTGGGACTACAGGAGGGAGAAATGGTGGTTCCTAGCATCACATGTACTGAACCGAGCCCTGCAGTGTGCATATCTGTCTGCTAAAATTCAAGATTATATTCAGCTGTCCGTCGAAGCTCTATCCAAATGCATACAAGTGCCAAATAATGATAAAGATAGGATATTCAGAAATATAATGTCAGTTCTCAATTTAAACATTCCTGCTCCGGAGCCGGAGTTGCCGGCGGCCTCACAGGGCAGAGCCTTGGAGCTGTGGCAGGCAGCCGTGCAGGAAGAGCCTCTCACTGTGCCAGTAGACATGGCCAACATATCCAGCTTCTTGGAAGTGAAGCCCAAGTTCAAGCAACATAAATACAGAATGGATGAAATCATTGAAATTGAGTTGTATGTAAGATTATCCTACACAAAAGCTCTAGAGGTGAAAAAAGCTTTCTTGACAATATCTAGTCCCACAGAAACTATAGAGATACCGATCAGTGAAGATGGCCATAACAACATACACTTGGAAGGGGGAAAGGTAAAGAAATTTCTGTGTCAATTCAAATCTAATCCTCATGACAATGGATCAGATTTGCACATCAAGAATGTGTCCTTCATATTGGATGCTGACAGAAAGAGAAAGATAGTAATGAATTTTAAAATGGATGATAAAGTAATAGAGTCCATGATCCATCCAGAACTGTTACATTTCATTATAAGTTCTAAAGCAGACTTTGAGTTTGACTGCATTGTGCCTTTGACAGCGGTATCTATTACCTCTAGGGAATGTAGGCTATCGATGGGCGTCGTAAATCAGAGCCCGGCACTACAAGGAGAGTGGTTTCCGTCCACCTTCACCATCACAAACAATGAGGACCACCCCGTGTATGACTTGAAATTAACTCTCAGCCTTCTCGGGTCCCCTGACAACCCCAACCCGGAAACGGTTACAGAACTCAGTTTAAAAGACGGTGAACCACAAAGTCAGCCGCTGAAAATTGATGTAGGTAATGTAAGTAAAGCTTCAAGTCTCTCCAATGTTTTCTATTTGAAAACCAACAGAACCGCCACCACCACTGTTCAGATAAAGGTTTCCTATAACATAGATCTTCCAGAAATATCTAAATTAGAGTGTGTTAGAGATTTCACAACTAAAATCACCGTGACTAAGCCATTTGAGGTTACTACAAATTTTGTAGCGATGAACTTCAAGCCCATATCCAAGTGCTTCACTGAGGACCCATGTATAGTCATGCCTCAAATAAAAATCTTAAGTCCCTGGGATCTTTTGATAATGGACACTGAACTGGAGCTCATGGATTGCTATGGCTATGGAGATGAGAGCAAGCCACCTTCTTGTATTAGCAACTTACAAGTAGCAGAGAAAAATATTGCATCAGATGCTATTTGTATACAAGCAAAGTACAAACCTAAAGAGAACCCTACAAGAGTTGGGCTCTACAATATTACATGGCGGAGAAAGAGCAACACAGATGCGCAGCGCGTGATGAGCAGCACAGCCCTCCCGGGGCTGCCGGTGGACGACTGTCCTATTATTGTTAAAGTCAATTATCCCCAAGTAGTGGAGTTGCTCAGCTCAGTGCCTCTCAAATGCACCTTGATAGGGAAGTCCAATAAGCCCATCAGATTGAGTCTCACTGTAGAGGGTACGGACGCCTACATGTTCTCTGGCTACAGGAAAATGTCGGTGACTGTGCCCCCCAACGGCAAGGTGGAGCTGTGTTACAACATGCACCCTCTGTTCCCCGGCAACACTACCCCTCCTCGGTTAAAAGCCACCATCATCGGTGAAAGTTCCAGTCAAGACGTAGTCAGTGAAATGTTTGATAAAATCTTTCCAGAGAATATATTTGTTATGCCTAAGTACAATAAATAAATTGTATAAGATATTTAATTCAGTTTTAATAATTATTTTAAATATTATTGAACAAAATGTGTTAAGTTATATTGTAGTTACCTGTAATTATTTTAAACAATAAATTCAGTTAATTGTTAATTCTATTATTTATTCTTTTAATATCAACACAAAGGGTACAACTTTGAGTAGGTTGAAATACAAAGGAAAGGTCACGGTACATACTTAATTTTTTATTACAAAACTAATCCTTACGAAGCTCAAATTTCTCTTCTTGAATTCCATTAGCTGTGATTATGAGAATGTAAATGCAGTCTCCGGTGTAGATATCACGCTCGGCCGCACTGATGAAGACATCCTTTAGCAAGGCTAGGGCCTTTTCTCTGGGCAGAGGGGCCTCTGTCACATTCTGCATATTCTTGAGACCAATTTGATTGTCCAGTAAGGGCTGCAGCTGTGCACCGGCGGAGCCCCCCGCGCGGTAAGTAGAGCGCTCGCAGTGGCCGATGGGGTCGTAACTGTAGACGCAGCCACGTCCATCCGCGTCGAGGCCGGCCAGTACGTTGGATACGTAGTACGGGAAAAAGCGCTTATAATATAGCATAGTGGAAAGCATCTGAGCGACCGCCGGGGTCGACATCGACTTGTTGTGGTCGTGCTCGTACATCCGCAGGCGCGCCTGCAGCAGCCGCGTCAACGTCAGCGTGTCGCACCAGCACCCTGTTGCGCCCAGCACCGTGCGCTCCGACAGCTTGAACAGCTTCTTCTGCTCCCTCGTGTAGATAGAAAATCCGGTACTGAGGCGGGTGTCCGCTCCGATCACGGCGTAGTCTTCGCCGGCGATGGCGACGATGCTACCACCGTTATCCGCGTAAGGCTCGAAGTGATGCTGCGTAGCCCCGGGAACGGCATATTCAGGGAAGTTTTCGGTGACACTCAACATCTTTAGTCTTTTTCTAAATACTAATTTTGTTGTAAAATGAAATAAAACGACGACGGCGACTCAGCAAACAATCGCTCGGTGACATGCAGAATTCTGACAGTCACGTTCATTCATTCATTTTTTTCTTGCTGTCAGTGTCACAAATAAGGGATTTTGTTGGAAATTCGTTCGGATACATAGATAAACCGGAATTATCAGTTTGAGAAAATGAAGATAAAAAATGAATTAAAATGGATTGTTTACTTACTGACATCTGTCAAACCGGCCAATGGGCTGACGTGACGTGTTTTTATCAAAATTCGTAAAGATTTCACAAAACGAAGCTTGTATTTTGTAAAAATGACCACTCTAACCGCTGTTATTCCCAAACTGTATCAAGAGTACACCACCAAAACTTCGAAGAAGCTGAAGATCATTGACGCTTATTTACTTTATATATTTTTAACAGCGGTGATTCAGTTTGTGTACTGCTGCCTTGTCGGCACTTTCCCATTCAACTCTTTCTTGAGTGGCTTCATCTCGACCGTCAGCTCGTTTGTCCTCGGTGGTAAGTTTCACTAGCATTATCCTTGCAGCATGTAGGCAGCAGCAGCTTAAACACGAAAAGTTGAAACCTAACCTTGATTTAATTTCATTTTGTTTCAGTGTGTTTACGGCTCCAAGTGAACCCTGAGAACAAGAACGAGTTCCAGGGATTGAGTGCAGAACGCGGCTTCGCAGACTTCATATTCGCGCACTTGGTGTTGCACCTTGTGGTGGTCAATTTCATAGGATAAATTACTATTTTCTCTTTTATATGTCTAAGTAAAGTTTATAATGTAAAAGCTGTTTTATTAAAATCCTGAGTTCATAACCATGCTAATAATATTAGAATCTCTCGCATGCAGCATTTACAATGACAATAGATATTTAATTGTTGTTTGAACGGAGGCCAAAGCCTACAAGTTAACACTGACTGCTGAGCCAATTTTCTTGTCGATGTTTACATTTACCAGAAATAACCTAAAATAAATACCTGCTTCTTTTATTCATAGTATTAACACCTTCAGTGCTGAAAACACAACTGTCGTGTTTTTCATAAATTGCCACGAGCGCGGGAAAACGCAACTGTTGTTTTTGTTGTATGGGAAAACACTATTTATAATGGAGTATGGAGTGTGCAGAGCCGCATCTGTGGCTAGATAAGAAAATTGGCTTAGCAGTCAAAGTTTTGAGATGTTACTTTGTTCTTTTTAACACAGGCATACTTGTTATGCTTGGGCACTACACATGCCTTGATAACTACAATTAGATAAACCAACTGTAATGTCGTAGATAAACTGCTGTCATTGAGTTGAGGGATCTTATAGCTAACGGCAGTTATTGAGTATCCTATCCATCTAGTTGTAAGAGTTTAATAGGAAATAAAAGATGCATCTGCATGGTGTAGAATTTATTTTGACTAGGCATGAATCAATTTTCATAGTTTCATTAAGGACAGCTGAGAAACTAAACATTTAAAAGCATTAAAATTAAATAAGTACTTCTTTTCTACTCCATTACCATTATTTTCACATAGAAACTCATAAATGTCTCCATTCAAGGTGTTGTGGCCTTTCCTAAACTTTACATATCTCATTCCTTGGAGCACAACAAAGTATTGTCATAAGTACACGAAAATGACAAAACTATACACTAAAACAAGTGTTAACAAATATATTTTGACTAAATAGAATTAACTTATTTATGTAAACTTGTGAGAAGCAGTGGTTGAAAATTTATTATAACTTAAATATGCTTTACAATATACAAGAGAAGTTCCATACTTCTTAATAGAAGAAAGATATTTTTTTTCATAATTTTTATCATTACAAAAATATATTTATTTTAGAAAAATAAACCATTTGCTACGATGCACCATCGCAATGATCTATTATAAACATTATTAACAATTAAATTGTATCAAATGGTACAATTTGAATTCAAATAGTAATCAATCAATCACCAATCAGGCTAGCATCGTGTAACAAATGGACACTAAAAATATTTATAATAAAGTATAACTACATTTGACGCTAAACAAGATATCACAAAAAGTGAGCTTATCCTAAAACGCAGAATCAACATTATTATCAATGACAAGATTGTGACAGATGGCAGAAGCCGTCCACTCACTGGATAATTTATTACATAACTAAGTAATAACTATCAAACGTCCTCAAACTACACAAAATTTGTATATTTATGTACTACTCTTCCACACTGATATGAATCGATATTATCTAACGCCACAGTGTAATATGTGACATTAATGATGTTTTGTCGCCTTGCAGTGCATCAATGTTCACTGTGTGTAAGGTTGCACGTGACAAACTTACAGAACTGAAATAAAGACTATCGTATATTAGGACAATATCGATAAATCTCATCTGTGTGGTGGAACCTTCACTCCTTCCGTATCAAAATAGCTAATCACTTAAATATTTGCTAGCAGGCTTATGCCGTAATTTAACAACCCTGATAACTGAGTAGTTAGTTCTATGATCTAGTTGCTGTACATATTGCTAATAAACGTTTATCTCCAAAATATAACCACTGATTCCAGGATAACAAACAAGCTCCCGGCTTTATAACATTTTCACTTTGTTAGTTTGGGCATGACAAAAGAGATCCCAAGCTGTTTTTATGTCACCTATAATTAGAAATTGATCTAAAAATATTCAGCAAAAGCTAAAATTTCATAAACTACTACAGTACCTATCTTGGTGTTAACGTTATAGATAAATATTAATCTAAATACATGTAATATGAATGCGTCTGTTCATTGTCATCTATTAGCAGAGCTCTACGATATTACAATATATTTTATTATAACAGTAATCAATCACAATAACCAAGTCTTTTTGTCAACACAGATTCGTTATCTCTGACTCGCTAAGGCGAAAGACACATCAATGCGGCGCGACGCTCTCACTTTGATACATTTTGTATGAATAAGGTGTCGTGTGACGTACCGCACGCCACGTCGCATTGATCTGTCTTTTGGCTAATAAGTGTTGGTAGATTTCAATTCACTCACACTTACTGCCGTATTCATACAGCAGCTGCTGCTCGGTCCCTTCCTGCGGTCTTATATGTATTATATTTGGAGCTGGGGCATGTTCAATGTTAATTTACACATTCATTAATTAAGTAGCGAGTTAACTTGTGAGGTGATGAGTTAAGTCCTTATCATCCAGAAATTTATTGACTATAATTGACAAATTGTCTAAATGGTAATAAGGAGTTAACTCGCAGTTTCGTTAGTTAGCTCGCTACTTAACTGATAAATGTGTTCATCGGCCTTTGTAGTTTAACCACCGACATATAAGGAGCATTTACGTTATTTTTTTATATATTTATTTATCACACCCTTATTTAAACAGAAACGTTCGGGCGGGCCAGTGTAAAAGTAACAAATATTAAAGTGTATATAATTATAGTTTTTCGATAAATCATTTTGATCTTTTCAATATATCATTATATTATTTAAATAATTAATTACAGTTTATAACGGTCGGCGAAAAAGCCTACAGTAGTTTTAGTTTGACGCCAAACGAGGTCCTTTATTGTCGTTTTCACGTCGAAATTTTCCAGGCAAATCACATCACTGTAGAGTCACAGCGGACGATCAACGTACGGCGCGTCTGCGGAGTCGGGGCGGCTTCAGGTACGCGTTGCACCCCGGGGCGGGGCGGGGGGCGGGAGCGGGGTCCTCAGCTGAGCGCGTCGGGGGCGGGGGCGGGGGAGGGGGCGGGCGCGGGGGGCCGCCTGGCGAGGTAGCGGCGGCGCGCGGCCGCCACCAGCTGCTCCTTGCGGCGCTGCAGGAGGCGCTCGCGCTCCGCCGCCAGCGGGGAGAACGTCACCGGAGCCGCCGGCTCCAAGCTGCGGCAGAAAGGCACGTTGTGGGACGAGCGAAGGGAAGCTCTTATGTGTTCGTCCCCTTCGGGAGCTTAATGCTAGGAACGCTGACGAAAGATGCTCAAATGTCTGCATCAAGGTTGATGGAAGATATCGATTTTTATTCCAGGTTAATATAGTTAACTAGATAAGTATATAAATCATTTTACATATTTTGTTCAAGTGTGTGTGTGGAGGTGGTGGCGAAGGACATTGTCTGCAGAGATGAGGTGACGCGGGGAGCGGGGGACGCCTCGCGAGGGGCGGCGAGGGACGAGGCGCCTGGCAAGCTTTCTGGAAACAAACGGTTGCTTTATTGATCGATTGCAAAAACTGTTAGGATCTGATGCAGGAATTTTATGAGGAGTACTCGTCTCAGTCCTACATAGGAAGGTCGTTTTTACATGCAAGGGGAACACATTTCTTTTTCGCTGGACTTATATCGCCGTTACCCTGTGCGGGCGTGATCAAATTCACAAGGCACTAACACTGGCCGAAGCGTCCTACGCACCGATATACATGTCGGCGGGCGCGGGCGGCGCGACGAGGGCGGCGGCGGCGGCGGCGGCGGCGGCGGCGGCGGCGGCAGCGGTGGCGGCGGCGGCGGCGGGCGGCGGCAGCAGGCGGCCCTCGAGGATGTTGTCGAGCGTGAGGTCGGCGGAGCGCGTGGCGGCCAGGTCGGCGGCCAGCGCGCGCAGCGGGAACTGCGGGAACAGCTGCTGCACCTGCCGGGGGAGGGGGGACGTGTGCTCATATTGCCACGTGATCCACGTCCCCACAATTGGTGGACGATCGGAGGGACAGTCTACATTACACACCCAAATGTAATGCGCAAATGCCTCGTATGAACCTTAATGCCAGCGGATTGCCTTTTGTTTCGGTCGCGGAGTATGTTTGTGTACTTACTTACACGCGCATCTGGCGTGCGCAGAAGATCCGGACAAAGCGGCCCCAAACATAACATAAATAAAGCTGAATGTTTATCAGTCTATTTTCACAAATCATCCAAGCAATAGATATGAACTCGATATGGACTCTATCGCAATGCCTTCTAAATTCAAACGTCCCGCGCGCCGCGTTAAGAAATTACCTAGTCGGTATAAAGACTTCTGCAATTATTAGTGAGCTAATGACGCACCGGAAGGGGTAGGATAGAAGTAGGGACGCGAGGGGGGGAATGGCGTCAGCCAACTCCTCCGCGTCTGTGATTGGTCAGTTCGCGATATCCCGCCCGTTCTCGCATCATCCGAAGAGAAAACGGAGGGAAAAGGTCTCACGCGTCGACTCTCACACGCTTCACATATACTGTTATTTGATTTCAAGTGTTTTCTGTTAATTTAGCATTCTAGCATTTATTTACATAAGTTCTTAGTGTACTGGCCAACTAATTACCCTGTGTGTAAGAATTATAACTCTCTACCGAACAAAAGTGTTTTTTCTAACTAAAAATCTATACAAAAGATGGCGACCCAACTAAAGGGCCAAGTGCACGCCTTAGAACTGTACCTAAGTGCAAGTGAAAACGTTAATTAACTACTCAACAGTAAAGTGAACGCGTAGACAGTGACTTTTATATTCGTGTAACTTCAATTCGTTGCTTATCAACAATGCCGCGCACACGTCGGCAATCTAGGCGCCAATCCGACGCCTTCGCCGACGCCAACGAAGATGAAGAGCACGAAGAGCAGGTTCCGGCGTCGACGGTGGTCACCATGATGGCCACACTTCAGCGCACCCAGAACGAAGCCCTCGAACGGCTTTTCGATCGCGTTCTGGAGCGCCCGCCGTCCAACTCTCCAGTTCAAATTCCGATGACCCCAGGCAACTTCGCTTCATGCAACGCTCGTTTTTCCGGGGAACCATCAGAATCGGTAGAAGCTTTTATCGACGCTATAGAAAGCTACAAAGACTGCACGAACATCTCCAGCGACAACGCAGTACGTGGTATGTCTATGATGCTGACGGCATCCGCGGCGACTTGGTGGCTTAGTGTTAAAAACGAAGTCACTTCGTGGAGTGAGGTCATTGACCGGCTTCGCAACGCCTACGGTGACCGGCGTCCAGAGTTTCGAATCTACCAGGAACTATTCCGCATGGAACAAGGAGTTGAGAAAACCGATATCTTCGTCGCTAAGTGTAGAGCTCTAATGTCTAGATTACCTATCAACGACTTGACGATTAAAGTGCAGTTAGATATGGTTTACGGTTTACTAGACACACGCATACGCAAAAGATTGCTCCGAGAAGAATGCAACAGCTTTTCCGTACTTCTTATAAAAGCTCGTAGCATTGAAGACTCCATTGAAGAAGAAATATACTACGCGACACGTACATCGCAGTGTTCAACTCAGCAAGCGCAGCGCTTTACACCGCAGCGAACGCAACGCTTTACAACGCAACAGCCGCAGCGAGCCGCGCTCGCGCCTCGCGCTGCGTCGCCCGCGCCGCCCGCGCCGCAGGCGCCGCCCGCGCCGCCGCCGCAGCCGATAGCGCCGCCACAACACACGGGACGGGCGCTTCGCCCCCCGACCGTCACCGCAGCTCCGACATCGCGAGGCGAGCAACCCCGCGCGTCGCCGAACCTGCCGCGACCTTTCTGCGTGTATTGTAAGCACTACGGACATCAACGTGAACAGTGCCGTAAGTTAGCGGATAAGGGTGAGTCCACTGACACTACTAATAACTCAGTGCTAGTGCCGGCGTCTTGTTATAAATGTGGTGCTAAAAATGTAACGCGCGATAACTGTAATCGGTGCAACACAAATCAGTGTTTTTATAGTATGGACTCAGATACGTCTCTACAAAACAGTAGCTTAACTTCAACCACTGTTCCGACCGACGATAATGTTCTTAGGGATAATTATTTCATAAATAATCCTGTGTCTAGGTCACGTAGAAATAAGACTCATTACAATGCATCCCCCGCCGTGTCCGATGCGGCGACCCGCAAAGGTTCATTCACCTCGTCTGACAAAAATTATCGAAGGTTAATTTCCGCGGCAGACAAAATCGCCTACAACGATGAGGTCGATGGGACAATTGCCAGTCGCCCATCTGCACGACAGATTAATAATTCTGTTTTTAATAATGTGGATTTTTATTGTAATGATGAAAATATTGAAAACTTATGTACTGAAAATGTTTCTAGAAGTGACCTGTGTGGTACTTCTGAGGTCACAGGCGCTAATAATATTATGTTATGTATTAGTGAGGGGATACGCGCTAGTGATGCGTCACCTACTAGTGAGGTGACACGCTCTAGTGAGGGGACATGCACTAGTGATGTGACATGTATAAGTGAGGAGAAATGTACCAAAGGTATATCATGTATTAAAAGCAATAACGATGCAATGTCTGCAACCGCCTGTGAGAGCTCTTTCGTTCCGTCTACTCGAAACATTCGGCGACCGATTTTTAACATCGAGATTTTAGGTTTTAACGGGACCGCTCTTATTGATACCGGCGCGAAACAATCTATTGCGGGCCATACCTTGTACAACCTTCTCGTGCGTCAAGGCCATCCCTTACAACCGGCACGTAGAGTGATTAAACTGGCGGACGGGAATGCACGCGAAGTTGACGTTCTATTGACCACACTAGAAGTGCAGCTAGATAGGAAAGCGATTAAGACTCCTTTTCTAATACTGCCCGAGGCATGTAACAATGAAACCTTGCTAGGAATTGACTTTTTACTTGCAGCAAAGGTAGTTATTGATTTTTCTCAGGAATGCTGGTATTTCATTGATGGTAAGCGCATCCAACACAAGTTGCGACTTGAACCAGATTCACTGAGAACTTCATGTGCGTACACAAATATAATAAGAGAGGATAAAGGTATGCAGCTACAACCACCTGACCGACGCTCGCTGGCGCAACTCTTGCCTGAACATGCGGACATCTTCCGGCCAGGGGGAGCGCCAACACCTTTTAACGAGCACAGTATCGATACAGGTGAGCACATTCCTATAGCCGTACCTCCTCACCGTATGATATCATCTAAGAGTCCTGCAGAACTACGACGTGAGCAACTCGCCGATCCAGAAGTAGAGAAGATCACTAAAGACCTGGAGGGTTTCGACGAGGTCTCCTCCCGACGATGGACAGAGAGGGGGTACCTGATGGACCAGGGAGTACTTTACAGGTTCAACCCTGATTCAGATAGAAAAGCTCCGCAGCTCGTCCTACCTATCAGCCTCAGGTCAGAGATCCTGAATGAGTGCCACAACTCTCCTCTTGCTGGATACCCTGGAATACATCGTACGTACCTTAAGATCTCTCAGCTATATTATTTTCCAGGAATGAGAAGAGTTATTTCTGATTTCGTTAAAGCATGCACGGTTTGTCAAAGATATAAACCCACAAATGAGAAACCCCCTGGACTGTTGCAGACCCCAGTACTAAACCAACGTAATGAAGTGTTGGCTATCGACTTATTCGGTCCATTACCTGAAGGTGAGCAAGGTGAGAGATGGGTCTTGCTTGTAGAGGATACAGCCACACGCTGGGTGGAATTATATGCCCTTCGGGAAGCGACCGCTGAGGCCTGCGCGCACACCCTCATCGAGGAATACTTCCTAAGGTATGGTCTGCCACGTCGGGTACTGTCAGATAATGGTGCGCAGTTCGTTGGAGCAGTCATGCAACAATGTATGTTTATTTTAGGTATTAAACAAAGTTTAGTACCGCTCTATCATCCAGCTGCAAATCCTGCGGAACGGAAGAACCGGGATTTGAAGATGCAGCTCAGCTACCTAGTAGAGAATGAACATTTTTCATGGCCTAAGAAACTTGCAGTGGTTCGGTATGCAATGAATAGTGCAGTTTGCCGGACTACTGGCACTACTCCGGCATTTTTGATGTTCGGGAGAAACATGAGGTCTCCTTCAGAGACCCAGCACGATTTGAGAGCCATTCTGGACAAGGAAAACTTCGTCCCACAAATCACTCCCTATCTCAGGTCATTTATTTCATCGCTGTCTGCCGTTCGAGAACGAGTCGAAGAGCAACAGGATAAGTCCAAAGCCGTTGCCGACCAGTCGCGTCGACAGGGACACAACTATGAGGTAGGTGACAAGGTTTTACTCAAGTCCCACGTGCTAAGCAACGCAAGTAAAGGTCTCACCGCAAAATTTACCCCGAAACGGGATGGACCATATTTGGTAAAGGAGAAAGTTAGTCCTACAACCTACATCATCGCTCCAATAGGCGGAAATCCTGAAGATAGTCTAGGAAAGTATCACACCCAAGATCTGACGCCATTTGTGGAATCCGGTAACGATGATGAGGCTCTGCCGTCTCCTATTATACCCAAGCGACACCGCGGACGTCCGAAACAGCATGCTATTCAAAATCTAGCCCAGGAACGAGGTCGTCCTCCTGTACTAGAGGGGGAGTCTATCGCAATGCCTTCTAAATTCAAACGTCCCGCGCGCCGCGTTAAGAAATTACCTAGTCGGTATAAAGACTTCTGCAATTATTAGTGAGCTAATGACGCACCGGAAGGGGTAGGATAGAAGTAGGGACGCGAGGGGGGGAATGGCGTCAGCCAACTCCTCCGCGTCTGTGATTGGTCAGTTCGCGATATCCCGCCCGTTCTCGCATCATCCGAAGAGAAAACGGAGGGAAAAGGTCTCTCACGCGTCGACTCTCACACGCTTCACATATACTGTTATTTGATTTCAAGTGTTTTCTGTTAATTTAGCATTCTAGCATTTATTTACATAAGTTCTTAGTGTACTGGCCAACTAATTACCCTGTGTGAAAGAATTATAACTCTCTACCGAACAAAAGTGTTTTTTCTAACTAAAAATCTATACAAAAACTCATTAAATATGCAAGAAATCACAAGGAACAGTGCTGACAATAAGAATTGTATTATTTTTAGCACTACAGAGAAATGGTCCTGTTCCCTGTTTCCATTCCTCGCGGAGCCTCAGTGAACCGTTGGAGAAGCTCACCTGCCGCGCCAGCGCGTCCAGGTGCGCGGGCGGCAGCTCGGGCCGCACGCGCGTCACCTCCACGGAGAAGCTGGGCAGCCACGACACGTAGCGGGAGCCTGCAACAAGCGCCGCTGTCACAAACACTTTCGACCTCTTCTGCTCACTCTTCGTACATCATAACGATAACGCGTCACGATCACGTAGGTCAAAAATATAATCATCCAAATTTTCGGTTAGAACCCGATTTGTGCCTAACGAAGACTTCATTCCGGGTTTGACTCTAGAGTGCCTCCGAGCCACTGCAAATAGTGGGTCACCTGTCTGGGTGCGGTTCCGCGGCAGTAGTTTGAGCCGCGCGAGCAGGACGAAGGAGGCGAAGGCGACGAGCGCCGGCCGCGGCCGCGTGCGTGCCGCGCGGGTCACGGGGTCACTGCCTAGCCATTGTAGGAGGTACGGATCTTACGGACTCGGTAGCTATGAGCGGGCCCCGCGTGTTTGACGTTTTCACTATTTCTATTACAGACTCCATAGGGATACCAAAGAGTACTTATTGCGTATATTTTTCTGACGAAGAGATTTGATCGCCAATGTCATTATTATCTTTTTGAACGATGCATGGATGGATACTACATTTTGCAAGGAGTTTATGATATTTGACCTATTTGATTTTTATTTTTCTAGCGGCTATATCGGAAATGAGGTCGTATGGTCTTTAAAATAAAAAGTACTTCTTATTTAATTAAATTTCTGTAGCTTTGGGCTAGCGTCGGACACATAGCGGTCGACACGCACCGCGGGGAAGGCTCCGGCGCGGGGAGCGTCCTACGTGTGGGCTTCCACAAGCGCAGCGACGGCGCGGCGGGTCCGTCCTCGCCTGTCGCCCCGGGCGGCGGGGGGCGGGCCCGCCCCCGGCCGCCGTGCGCGCGACACTCACCGTCGAAGTGGAAGAGGTGGTTGGGCGGCGCGGGGCGGCGCGCGTCGGGCGCGTGCGGCGCGGGCGCGGGCGCGGGCGGCGGGGGGCGGGCCCGCCCCCGGCCGCCGTGCGCGCGACACTCACCGTCGAAGTGGAAGAGGTGGTTGGGCGGCGCGGGGCGGCGCGCGTCGGGCGCGTGCGGCGCGGGCGCGGGCGGCGGGGGGCGGGCCCGCCCCCGGCCGCCGTGCGCGCGACACTCACCGTCGAAGTGGAAGAGGTGGTTGGGCGGCGCGGGGCGGCGCGCGTCGGGCGCGTGCGGCGCGGGCGCGGGCGGCGGGGGGCGGGCCCGCCCCCGGCCGCCGTGCGCGCGACACTCACCGTCGAAGTGGAAGAGGTGGTTGGGCGGCGCGGGGCGGCGCGCGTCGGGCGCGTGCGGCGCGGGCGCGGGCGCGGGCGGCGGGGGGCGGGCCCGCCCCCGGCCGCCGTGCGCGCGACACTCACCGTCGAAGTGGAAGAGGTGGTTGGGCGGCGCGGGGCGGCGCGCGTCGGGCGCGTGCGGCGCGGGCGCGGGCGGCGGGGGGCGGGCCCGCCCCCGGCCGCCGTGCGCGCGACACTCACCGTCGAAGTGGAAGAGGTGGTTGGGCGGCGCGGGGCGGCGCGCGTCGGGCGCGTGCGGCGCGGGCGCGGGCGCGGGCGGCGCGCGGCGCGCCAGCGCGCGGCGGCACGTGGGGCACGACGCGTCCTGCTGCACCCACTGGCACAGACACGAACTGGAACGGAAACCCGCGGTTAGTTGCCTCCACGAGATAGGACCGGCCGGTTCGACCCGCGCGAGCCCGTCCCCCGGGCCCGCGCCCCCGCATGCGGGCCAACTCACTTGTGGAACAGATGCGCGCAGGGCAGCTTGCGCGCCTCCTTCATGGGCTCCCAGCAGATGGCGCAGTTGTCCTGGTTCTTCTCCACCTCTTCCTTGCTCGCCATCGGACAGCTGTCGACAGATACGTTCTCTTTGAGAGAGGAACTAAATTGAGGAAACGACTCTTTCTACATTTCGAAACCGTAATCGTAGAGACGGCAAAGAGCCCTGCCTTGTAATCCTGTTTACGTCAGAGTGCGCACATGACAAAAAATTGTAAAAAACAATTCCGCGTTACATTACTCAACCTTATCACAGAACAGGCGAGTAAAAGTCAATCAGTCACACAATTATAGATAGATTGCGTAGGCAATATCAGAGAAATTATAGAAATATTACTATTGCAGATAATAATTATGTAAGATGTTAGCAACACGTGACGCGAAGTCACGCCACGCTATTTCATAATGTACTCAATAATTTCTAATATTAAATATTTTTTTCTTATTATTACAATTATCATATTATTATACTAATACATTATGTAGTCAGTTATAATGAATACATATTTCATTATTTATTGTTGAGCAATAATTAAACTTTAAAAACAACGTTTTGTTTTTACCCGACTGCCCAAAGGAGAGTTGTTTTCGATCGTATAAATGTTTGTTCCTTTGGTGCCTCCTAAACGGCTTGATTTATTTTGATATATGAGTTATCATTCGTTCGTCTCAATCACGGGAGTGCCATTAGGTTACATTGGCCAGTAGGTATTTTTGTATTTTTAATATATCATTATACATGAGGCGCCCCGCGGTTTCATCCGAGTAGTTCCCGTTCCCGTGGGAATACGGGGATAAAATATAGTTTATGTTACTCGCTGACAATGTAGCTTTCCGTTGGTAAAATAATTTTTTAAATCAGTTTAGTGGTTTAGGCGTGAAAGCGAAACTAACAAAGAAACCCGCATTCGCATTTATAGTATTAGTTAGGACAGGATGTAAAAAAAAATCGATTATGGTTGTATCGATAGAAATAACGATACACGATTTGATGGAAAGTCAAAAATATTCGAATGATAATCTGCGGCGTTACTGCCGCCTTAATATTTTTTTTTTTATTGTATTGCTCAACGTTACGTCGACAATCCTCGAGGTGATTGCCTTGTTTTATTATCAAAATGTCAATTAATTAAAAACATATCATGCCTAACCAGTGTTAGTCTATTAATCTAAATTAAATTAATATCGATAATAAAGCAATAAGTAATTAATTATTCGACCTACTGACCACAAATAAAGCCGATACAGACAGAAGAGTTTAACGATGTTCTAACTCACTCAATCGATTTATAATCGTTTCTAAAGACAAAGGAGGATTGGGTACATTCAATTAGGTATAATTATACTTATTACTTGTAATATCTTTATCTTGTAATTTGTACATTTAAATAATGTTAGACGAAGTCCAGTTTAGCGAACCTATCAAAATAAAAAAAAAAAAACAAGAAAACGAGCGTGAGACCACACGACTGAAGTAAAACTTCTTTAGCTCTTTTTTTATTTTATCGATGTATCATTTAATATTCCTTATTTATTTATTATTTTATTTACCTCTCTAATTCCATTCGCCTCGCCCGATCATTTTTTTCGTAACGCATTCACCAGCTTTCTCCCCAAGTAAAGCGTGCGTAAAAAAAAATTATTTAAAAAAAATATCAACGACCTGCTATTAATTTATATATTTTGTATTTTTTTTATTTTGTTATCGTTTTTTAGCACTTTTTTTAAATATGTTGTATGTAAAAAAGAAATATTTACAGTAAAAAATAATAATAAACGCCCCAGTAAACACGATCGACAAAAAAAAACTCCAAAAAATATTACAAAACGAAACTATTTCAAAATAATATTTGGAAAAAAAAAAAAAAAAAAAAAAAAAAATAATTATAAGAAAATTAATTAGGTATTTAAAAAAAATTAACTATATATTAAAAAAAAAAACAAAAAGGATATTTAAAAAAAAAATACGAAACGTAACGTAACTCTCTCTCTAACGTTGAGTACTCACTGGCGCGTGATGTGCGTGGCGCGCTCGGTGTAGAGGCGGTGGCGCTGCAGCCGCGCCTGCAGCTCGTGCAGCAGGTGGCGCAGCTGCATGAGCAGCACCAGCGACGCCATGGACACCAGCATGTTGCTGTACACCACCATGTGCACCACGTGCACCAGCTCCACCACCAGCGACACGCTCTGCAACACCACGCGGAGGTTACCCGAGCGGTAACTCTTCGACCCTCGCCCGAGCACTAATCTTTTTTCGTAAGTTACGTGCAGATATCCGACCGGTCAGGTCACTGAGGCTAGCGACTGCAGTAGCAGTGGTAGTGGACTAGGTTAGCGGCTGCAGCGAGACAAACTCGTCATAGGCCACGGATACTCACGTCGAACCCGAGGTGCGTGTAGTAGGCGAGCGCGCCGGCCACGTCGGCCTCGTGCAGCTGCAGCGCGTACCGTGCGCACACGTGCAGCGCGCACACTAGCACCAGCACGCACTGCGGAAGGAATCCATTTTTTTATTCAAACTTGCGTTTATTTGGATAATATTCGGACAATTACACAAACTCAAAAAAATACTATTAAAAATACATTTTATGTTCTTTCATAAACTTCTAGGAAGTTTCAGTTAAAGCATCCACCACTTATCTGAATCATGATGTTGACTATGAAACTCGATAGTTTTAATATTTTTAACAAAAACTTGAAATATTTTAATACTTGACGCTGGCGAAATGCACAGAGACTCTTAGGCCAAAATAAAAAAGCTTACAAAACACGATAACGACTAACGGATATGGCCACTCATTGCAGCACGTAAAGATAGTACTAACCTCAGCCGCCATGAAGGCGAAAGTGTCCCGACCCTGCGGCAGGCCGAACACGGCGGCCACGCCCAGCAGCGCGCCGCCCGCCGCCAGGATGCCGCCCAGCAGCAGCGCCAGCCGCACGTGCGCCCACGGAGCCGCCGTCGGAGACGACGATAGCTGGTGACAACAGGAGACGGTGGCATAATAGAAATAGAGAAGTAAATCATTTTCTATTATTATTATCAGTTGATATTATGGTTGATGGATGGATGGATGGATGGATGGATGGATGGATGGATGGATGGAAGGGTGGATGGAAGGATGGATGGACGGATGGATGGCTGGATGGGTGGATGGATGGATTTATGGATGGATGGATGGATGGATGGATGGATAGATAGATAGTAAGTCAGTTTTGGCTCAACATCCAAAGCGTAGAAATTTAGGTGAAAGCATCCTGATCTGAAAATAGAGACTGAAAAATATACAACAGAACTCCTCAATGACTTACAGTAAAGATATAGTATTTTGACTCATTTTGATAATCTTGCAGTACCAAATACGTATTTCGTTTATTAATAATATTAAACCCGTTTGGAAGAAGATACTTTTCAAAAACACAATTATTAAATTGACAATTAAAGTTCTCCTGTACAGTGTATGTGTGTGTGTATGTAAACAATATACATATACCTAGTTATCAGACACAATTAGCGTGACGACGAAATCGTGTTGTTTACCTTTAGCGAAGTTTGTGTGGCTTCACTTGCAATCTACTTATACTAATAATAAACTTGATTTGTGTATGTCAGTGGTTTTAAAATAGATGCCAAAAAACGACTATTTATACGATGCCCAACATAAACAAAGGTTTTCAGAATATTTGTCTGTCGGTCTATCTGTCTATCTGAAAGTTGGTCTGGAATAGACTATTACGATATCATAGGTTCAGAATATCATATCCTACTAATATTATAAATGTGAAAGTTTAGAAGAATAGATGGATGGATGGGTGGATGGGTGGATAGATGTTTGTTACTCTTTCAAGCCAGAACTACTGGCCGAATAGGGATGAAATTTAGCAAACAGATAGTTTATAACTTAGATTAACGAGATCGCTCTGAGCGATAAGACCGCCCATTGTGACACTAATTGTAAAATTTGTTTTGTTCTAGTTTTTAAGTTTTCTTTGTTCTGTGGTGTTTCAATAAAGAGTTTATCTATCTAGCTATCTATTAACACGTAGGATCCTTTTTATCTCGTAAATAATAACGGTCCCCGTGGTATCATTGTGTTTTATACATTTTGATATCAATAAAGTGTTATATAATCTATCTTTAATAAACAACACGGGTAATACCGCGGGGTGCAGTTAGTGTAAATATAAATATTTGTAAGCGCGAGGGAAGTCGCAGGGACAGCTAGTCATTGTGTGTGAGAACCTTTTTAGCATGTAAGGTCGCCAATACAGCTGGGATTCAAAAATGACGTCAATGTTTTTTTTTAAATTATAATGTACACAGGTTCTCCGAAACATCTGGCATTCAAATGTGGCGTCGACACGGAATACTGAACAGGCTCTAGATTATTTCAATTGAAATATCTACAGTAACTAATTTAACAATTTCTACCTCTAAGAGGCACTTAATTAAACAAATAGCATCTTTTAATAATAATGTATCGTTCATAACCGCTTTTTTAGCATACTGTCAGAGTTAAAATTACCTGAATATGTCCATCATATTCTACAAAAATAAGTTATTTTGTTTTATTAGAAGTTAGAACAGGTCCAGCTACTCGTATTTCCGCGGTAACTGTACCTATATTTATGTACAAAAATATAATATTGTTTCCCTAATATTATAGAGTGTAAGTAAATAGGACGCGGATTCTAAAAGCTACCTTGTTTTATTGCACATCAAGACTTAATTTCAATCAGTTAATATACGTCACATAAAACGAGTAAGAAACACTTGTTAGCTTATCAACCTTCTTGCTTCAATTCTTTATTGCGGTTGGATTGACGTCGCTCGCGATGCTCTAAAAACATTCTTATCTATTCCAATTAGGTTATTTTTTTAATGTTTTCTTAAAATTATTTATTTTAAGAAAAACAAACTGCACATACCAGTTTGATAGAGACCATAGGCACCGAACTGTTCTGGATCAGGTTTATACAATCATATCGGTAATGGGTACGATGTCACAAAAGGTCCTTTCGTTTAATGTCCCATTCTCAAATATTCCTATTTGCATAATGTCCCATTCTCAAATGTTTCTATTTGCATAATGTCCCATTCTCAAATGCTCCTATTTACATAATGTCCCATTCTCAAATGTTCCTATTTACATAATGTTCCATTCTCAAATGTTCCTATTTGCATAATGTCTCATTCTCAAATGTTCCTATTTGCATAATATCCCATTCTCAAATGTTCCTATTTGTGAAATGTCCCATTCTCATATTGTTCCATTCGCGAACGTCTCATTCGACGTTCCCATTCGTGTAATGTCAAGAACCTAGAACTAATGACTGAATAATTCTAGACCTCTGACATCCCTCATGTCATTGATGTCGTAAAATCATTATAATATGACGATATTGCACTAATTTGAATTCAATAAGTACCTAGAACAACGAGCCGGCAGCAATCGGAATCATTGTTACAATAGTAAATAATGATAGTAATAACGCGTCACGATCACACACATCGACAGTGACCCTTAACTAGGGTTCCCTGTATCTATGGAATCAGATACTTCGAGAACCACGGTCCCTCAAACACCCAGACTCAGAGCAAATACCCGTGGTTCACACAAATCTTTGCCATGTGCGAGTATCCAACCCGCACCCTCACACTTCGCAGTCGGCTCATCACCCACTACGCCACGGAGGCCGTCAAACACATTAGTCCAGTAGATAAGAATGTATATGACGCATCATACGATGTCGATATCAATTCGGAGGTACCGAACCGAAGATAAGTCTGCGCAGTGGCCAAAAGAAAACATTTTCTTTTATCTTTCCTACTAGTTATGTTATCATGTTCGTTCGAATGAGGTGCCGGCCTCTGGTTGTCAGATAGTCAGGACGACCTAGAGCCTCTAACTTGGCTTTAAGGGGCAGTCAATTCTCTTCCCCTCTCACGAAAACAAGAAGCACTAAAAACTGCTTACTGCGTGTTAACTGACCACATGGTCTGTGCTTGGTTTGCTCTCAATTGATAACAAAGAGAAAAACAAAACAAACAATGTTTTATTTTTGTGCGTTTATAAGATAACCAAGCCTCGGCATGTAGCTTTTGACCTTTCTTGGCGTGGTTTCTCCACTAGTACCTATCCTCAGCGAGCTTCTCCCATATATCATGTCTTATATTGAATGAAACAGGTCACGCTTGATGCAGTCTTCCACAGAACACATACGCAGTTTTAAGTTTCTGCCACAGACGTATAAGTCATAAGGCCATGTATATGTGTAAAAGATAACAGTGAAAAATCTGTATCATTGTTTTTAAGTAGATAATAGACATAGAATGAAATAATCTAGAATCAATGCCAATGTCCATTGCTGTGCGCATGCGCAACAGTGACGACCGCACAACAGCTGCCACTAAAGTCGCCAAGTGCGAGTTGAACCCGTACGGTTTCCTAATTAAATATCATTCATTTCAAGTTGACCAAACTGGGTCAAAATTAAATTGCAAGATTTAGTACTAAACTGCATAAATAAAAACACTTACGTATTCAAAGCGGTCCTTGCAGAGTTGTCCCAGCAGGTGCAGGAAGCCGACGAGCGTGAACCAGGAACACCAGAGCAACACCTCGTCCATGTACTGCACGTTGACCACGCCGAACACGAAGATAAACTTATAGAACACGTAGTTCCAGAACTTGTCCTTGACGCGCTGCGCCTCCGCCACGCGCAGCGGCCCGAACACGAGCCGCTGGAGCGCGAACCCGAACACGGCCAGCGAGCAGTACGCGATGTTTATTAAGGTCTGGAACAATAATACAAACACTCAAAATAGGATAGGAATTGCTTTACTGTACACCAGTTAGGCCCACTCGAATGCTGTTCGAACTGTTCGTATTGAGCGGAGAAGGGCTTGCTTTAAAATCATAGATGTTCCAGACAGAAGCCCATGGAGAGGCCTTTCAATAAATCCTTATGATCCTAGAATTGTTCACCGGCAAAACTGCACCTAATCCTGTCACCGCGATGTTGCAATAGAAGCCTATCTCAATTAGCAGAGCACAAATTGTTGAAACATCGACACGCGATTAAGATTTGGATATATTCCGCAACTTGAAAACAAAACAGAGTCGGAATATATCACTCCTTAGCAGTTCGAATGATGGGCCAATGTTTATGAGATAATGTGCCAACGCCCACCATAGTGGCCTGTGGTGGCGTTGGAGACATCACGCATAGGTAACGTCCTGGCGGCGCTAAGGTCACACTCACATACCACTATAGTGCAAAATCATGGACTATGCAGCCGGGGGCAATTGCTGAGACGAACGTGATGAAAGCACCTGAATGTGTGCCCATAAAGGCTGGTTCTACGTAGCACAAGTTAGGCACTATTCATAAAACTTGGCTGAAAGACTTGGCGAAAACGATGTGGATAACTATCATACCAGTTCTAAAGGTAACGTGAACAATGGGACCATTAGCAGCATATCCTGCATTGCCGTCAGCGTACCAATACACCAAATTAACACCTGTTCGTAAGACATGGCAGTAGCACACTGAATCTCCGCCGAATGTGTAATGTTAGAGTTGATAATGGATTGTTTTTCTACAGCCAGTTATTAAATAGGTACCGGTTTTATAACATTTATAATTATGTACAGCTGGCTTCAGGTTTGTATTGATTACCAAATTACATTTATTTAGCAACCATGCGTGGTGTCATAAGAAGACGAGCTGATACGAGTCGTCAGGGTAGATGGCCAAATCAATTGCACGACTAGACGCATTGCATACGGAAATTGTTGCTTTGTTTCCGTCTCCTATCTTTTTAGGGTTACGTAAAGCAGAAGAAAAAAATAACGTACTTCTCTAGATCACTTCATATATTTTGATGGGTGAATTGGCATATTGTCAGAAAGCTCCTGATAACCTTGTTTGTACCTATAAGTAGGTACTTGTAGTAGAGGCATTTCGTTATCTTTCTGCACATTCTGAGTGCCGTGATGCGAGAAAACTTGCTAATAGCACGATCACAGAGGTGTAATTAGAGCCGCTCACCAAAACGAATTTACAGATTTTTTTGTTTCATTGGCGATTCTGTGGTTTATTTACGCGTCGCGTTCTTTTCCGCTACCGCCACCTTGAGAGCAGTCAAGGGAACAGGAAATCATAGAGGTTCATTTGTAGGTCACACAAACATGACACTTAATGACTGTTAGCTGAACATAGACCATCTTTCAAAAGTTTTATCATCATCATCAACCTATACTATTCGTCCACAGTTCGCAGTAGGCTTCTCCTAGTGAACGCCACTAACCCCAGTCTTTGGTTTCCATATAAGTTTTATACTTTCTACCAATAGTTTTTGGTTGAGTTAAGTTAGCCCACCAACAAGTTTTACTTTATTATTTACCTAACTGCGCGAACCTTCGGAAGATTGGATGGGTTGATGGGCCCCGACTGTAAGTCGTTGTGTTCTGCATTATAACAGTAATCTTGTAAAAAATATTTATATAGTTTTACACAACATATCCACCAATTTTTCATTTAGCAATGTAATTCGATGATAAGTCAGAAGAGAAACCAATAATCAAAGATTTCAATGGGTCTTTTATACATAATTTTCATACGACAAATGACGAAATAATGATAGTCCACAATGCAGCATAAATAGTCATAAATTTATCTATGAAACGTGTATTTATGCGGATTATTGCGTTTTGTAACGTCACATTCTTTAACTGAACAAGAGACCATGGTTGCCTAATATATAATTAATGTTTTAGTCTTATGATTATTATGCAATACACAAAATTCATTTCAACTTAGCCGGGTGACTATAAAAAAAAACAAAGAAAAATTTTGACATACTGAGATTTTTCGCTATCTCTTTTTCTTTCGTGGCGGTTTTACTGAACGAGGACCTCTCGCTCCCACGCTTCGTTAGTCTATTGAGATAAGAGGTCTGTGGGATAAACATAAAATTCCATTTGCTTCAATAAGAAATGGTTATTTTGATTTCCTCGTGGCATCAATTTATTGCACAATTCTTTTCACAAAATCAGTAAACATTGGGTTAGACCTACTTGTCATACTTTATGCAAAATCCTTACTTATATTATAAATGCGAAAGTAACTCTGTCTGTCTGTCTGTTGCTCTTTCACGCCTCAACTACTGAACCGATTGAAATGAAATTTGGTACAGAAATGGTCTAGAGCCTGTGAAAGAACATAGGGTACTTTATAATGCAATAAAAGCATTGTAAGTTTGTATGAAAGTTTCGTCATTTTTAAAGATAGAAACTTCAAATTGATTTTTTAGGCTTTTGATTAGATATAAATAAATATGACATTCTACGCGGGAACTACGCGGGTGAAACCACGGGCGCAGCTAGTAAATGAATAATTTAAAAAATGGAGGATTGAGGGCCTAAATATTGACGAAGGTTATAACTATTACTACTATGAGGAGTTTTAGTTTCTCATTTTTTCATAATTTACTAACGAACGAACATGAATAAATAACTTGCCTAGGCAACAAAGGTTTCAAGTTATTTCGGCCTTGGTATTTGAGTAGTTTGCGATTAAATATCTCTTCCTATACATTATGTTGAGTATTAAGCATATTTGTTGAACCAAAGCATTTGCAGACGCAAAATATTTAAATAGACTGATACAAATCGAAATATTAAGTCGAAGAAGCGATAATACAAATGGTGCTTTACTATAACGGCACATGCATACTATCTAACTGAACATGCAAGTAGGTTTCCAATGCCGCTAACCTTACACAGTGAACGAACGCCCATCTGGACCGTTAAATATTTATAAAAACAATTATACAGCTAAACGAAATTCTCAAAACAGTAATCACTTCAACCAATAAAACGGAGTACCCATAAAACTTAACGTACCTCGGTGAATTATCAGAACTCAGAAGTGGGATTGACCTGTACCACGCTTGGTCAAGTTCGCAAGGTTTAATATTATTTTTAGTTCTGTTCTGCGTTAATCAATTTGACCTCTGAACTGGAATGGGCAGTGTCGAAGGTAACAGTTAATGATCGGGTCTGTAAACTCATTACCCGACCGACAGGTGTAGGAATCCGATTAGTCAGCACGTGGCTGCAGTCGCATAATACACGTAGTATAAGTAGGGAGGTAGGGGCAGTAAGCCATATTACCACGCGTGGAGGCCGCTGACCTGAAGAATACCTTCGAACGTTTACTGACCACTTTCATGAAAAACAGAGGTTGTCCTATTGAACGACGCGGGCGCGGCGTCCAGTCGGCTTCGGCACCTTGAATTAAGCATTTGAGCATCACTGGGCGGCAAGATCATTCACCCCATGACCCATTGTTCTTGCAATCTTCTTTAATGTCGATGCTTCAACCTTATTTTGTTCGAAGGAGTCATTTCATTGAAACATCGCGACTTGTTCGCTTTTGAGAGAGGATAATGCAGCCTAGCTGCTGAAGGTGCGCCGCAATGTTTATAGATCGATGCATTCAAACGCTACTCGGGCGGCTTCTCATGGACATCATTCCACAAATATGACCTTTAATAAAGTGTCATCATAAAAATTCAGTTACGCGAAATTGCGATAAGTCTTTTTTGTACCTGGGTAAATACATTGGGACGGCAATGGCCTGGCGGAATACCCACGAAAACCTCAGGGTTTTCTTTCGGGACGCCTATTGTGCGGGCTCCGGGCACGTAAAACGTCTTCCGCGGCCCCGATGGTGTCGGTCCTCTAAGGAGGACCCCAGCCCTTTGACAGGTGTGGAGAGGAGTGCTATTTGCGGGAGGCGCGCAGGGACACCGCGCACGCCGACTGAGGCCTAGGAGTGGGCGACGGCCGGTTACTAATGGGGGTCGGAGCGAGAAAGAGTCTTTTTCGTCGTTTCCGTCAGCGCAGAGGGAACGGTCAGGTCGGAAACAATTTCCCTCTCTCTCCGCAGCCATCGTTTGCGACAAAACCTCTTCGCAGAAGGACTATTCAGCTCGCCACGATCTAGGATCTACTCGTTTGTCAATCAAATTTAACCAACTAGGATCAGTGTGGCGCGTGCACTCTCTCTGAGGGAAGGGGCTTACTCAGCAGTGATACGTATAATATTTGTAATGATGCGATGATATCACTGCACATAAATCGTTGTTATGTTATTGATGTCGAGAAATCAAATACTGATGAATGATGATTGGATGGTTAGACAAATGATGTGGCTTATTTTCTTTCAAATCTAGTGCATAATGCATTAGCGTGTTTGCGTAGGTAGTTAGTTAGATCTAATGTGGTTATTCGGTTTATTGAGGTCACTTTGCTGCATGTTTTTTTTTTGCCAACGATTTCTCAATAAACCAGCAAGGTTTTGATAAAATCGGCAATCGGTCAAATGATTTAGCATCTTTTCCGAGGCTAGGCAGGCTCTCAGGGCGCACGTTTATTTTGCAGACTCTACCGTTCCTCGGACAGTTTTTTCCGGATCTGTACTGTCTAGCCTAAAGGTAAACACTGTGTTTTGACGGCTAATTATTATAAAAAGTGTGCAAAAGAAAGAAACGCTGAACACAAACAATACATTATCCTACTAATGCGGAACAGTTATAATGACTTAACGGATACTGTTTTTGCTGGACTGGCCTTAATTCTGTGAGCTATACAGTTAAAACTATAAACTCGTAGTGAACCATCTGTATGTGAGTACTTATTTATTCTGTGATATGAGTAAACATCTAAATGATTTCAATTGGTGTTTGCATACTGGTGTTACTGGCAAGAGGCCAGCCTGATGGCATATCATACGATGCAATCGCAACTCATCATACCTACAAAGTAACGCAAATTATAATGTAAGATTGAGCAAGATAATAAGTAACAAGGTGATATTTTTGAATAATAGAAATAGCAATAATAATAATTGCGTGAAGATGAGTGTGTTGAACTCTCGGAAAATGGTTAAACTTGCCACTACAGTGGCATTGGAAAAGTGCCACATTCGAGTTTAATTTCAAATTGGGATTTCTCAACTAGGAAATAATACTTTGGCAGCGAGTGCAGGACCGTTTGGTTTGGACCTTTGACATAGAAGCCATCCCGTTGATTTGGAGTTTAGGACCTATTCTAAAATAAAGGAAGTGTGAGCCGTGAGCTCTGATTCTGAAGTGGGTAGCCAAGTGCTTGGTAATTTTATGAGATCACTGAGACAGAGTGTAATAATTGATAACGTCTTTGAACACAGGAATATGTGGGCACGAATGATAGCGAATTCACTGCGAATTCAAAGACTGGACGATGAAGCCAAATTTTGTTTATGGGTCCTGTTGCATGCGCACAGCACATCTGACCAGAAGAGTCATTACTAGGAAGCGTGGGCTTAGGGCGGTACTTTTTATGAAGGCGCTGATGGAGTATACTTAGCGCCCGGAGTAGTTCACAGCGATTATCAAAAGAAAGACATTGCAGATGAGGACCATTTCCCCACGTGACGTAGCTACATCGCGTGTTGGCAGCTCAACGTTATCGTCCGCAACGCAACCAACAGTTTTTTCACTTGCTTTCTACCTCCTATTTATAGCTTTGGCACAAAGCCCCTGCTACTGAGGATAGTATTGCGCATTATTCTCTTGTTTACATGTTTCGGATGACATACGTCGACGTAAACAGAAACACCCACCCACCATACCAATACTCGGGCTTGCCGCCGCTGCCCCGGGGCGGGCACTCGGATCTTCTCATGTGTCACTAAACAGGTACAATAGCTCATGATTTTATTTATATTCAATTCATTGGCATAATAATATTGTCAGGTTACAGGCAAGTCTCATCATTCACGATATGTCGTGTGTTAAAAGCGACCCATTGACTCTAGGAATCTTAGGATTTAGAAATAGTATCACCATTAAAATTTAGCTTCATTAATATCCAAGCGAATGAGGCTGCGCCGGCTGCAGGCAAGACCATCTTCACACAATTTCTATTGCATATCTCGATGGCAAAAACTACAACCGTTATATGTAGCTGTACAGACCAAACGGAAGATTTAGAATTACCAAGTGGAACCATAACACACACCATAAAACACACCGGACTTGTCATTGAACGATAGGGATCGCTATTGAACATTTAGAAGCCGAGAGCCGTTCTGCTGTGACGCCGATCGCGATCTACGATGCGACTGCATCATTAAACGCAGTTTCACATGGCTACAGTGACCGGTGACATGTGATCATAGACACTTTCCATTCAGCAAAAACTTGTAGCAAGACCTGTTATTAACTGCTACAATGTGGACGTAAACGTATGTTAACACAAAACACAAATTAGTATTCATTTTTGTTGTTTTCACAAGTGAACGTACACTTCAGAATGGGTTATGGCTTGAGCTAACAGAGGGAGATGCTGTAAAGCTAGAAGTTGGTGCTGAACTGAGAAACAAAACATCATAAGTCCCAAAACTGCTAGCGCTTAACTACTCTATCTTTGTTAAGTGTGGTCGAAAGTGGTAAATGCGCTAGAACGAAACTGGCTCTCAAAGGCTATCGCAGGAACACTTCGACAGGAATTTAGTGACAGATTCTGTACTTAAGTAGTAGCTACTAAGGTGAACACTAGAGCGCCTACCATGAAGGATTTAACGATGTTTCTTGAACCTCTTCATGGGTTCCAATATTTTCAATTGGCCAGCTCTACGCTTGTTTTGGCTATCAACGTAGTTACGCCTGCCTGGAGGCGGGTGCTCCTTGTTTGTCGATTAAGGTAGTGTCAGAGATTGTCAGGCCCATAGGTCAGGGTGCCCCAGGGCCTCCGACGTGCCTTAAGAAAGCGGATATTCGAGCATTTACCAAAATAACGGGGAACCTTGCACAATGCGTTCCGAGCTGGGGATCAGACACCTTCGCCTAGAGTTCAAATACAATAGGTCTTATTATAATATGTGCTCAGCTAGCGGCTACACAATACCCCGTTGTTATGCATCTGGGTAAATAACACACTTGATTGCCATTCTTTTCTTTCGTATGCTTTTGTTTAAGTAGCTGGGCTAGGAGTTAAACTATTCCACGATAACATGCCTGAAAATAAATGCATATCAATCAACGTCTGACGTCAATCTACTTGTATTCCCGCACAGGGCAAATATTTGTGAGATGATCACACCTGATGATTACTAGGGCTCTTCGATTGCTGAATCGAATTTGAGCTGAGCACAGCGACCTTGACATTTTTAAATTTTGTTTCGTGATATTTTCGGATGTTGCCCTTAAATGTGTGAGTTCTTAGTTATGTTACATGTTAAGTACGGTTTCGCTTTGGAAATAGCTTTTTAGGCACAGTATATTGGAATAAATAAATAAATAAATATTTGCTGTGAATTTTGTGGGATCATGGCTACCGTGGTGCCTAGTCGTAGTTCGTCATACTGCGTCATTGACGTTCTGCTTGTGCGTATCGAGCGATATTTTATTCAGGGCTGAGTTTACAGAGATAATTTACAATAACTTACAAACAAGGTAGAGATGGAACTTAAGTAAATTTGCATTAGTATTTTATAAGTAGGCAAGGTACAGGTCCCCTTCTGCAAATTCTGAAATACTTCGCTCTAGACTATATATAACGATAACACGTTATTGTCGCAAATTAGTATTTTGCTAATTTTATCTGTACGTATATTCAAATATTCAACTCAACTTACAATAAAAATACAAATCGTCTTTCCAACAGTTTATTAATAGCCAAAGGATCCACAACAAACATTTAGCATTCGAAAACCTGAATGTGTACTTTCACTTTGGGGCTCAAAACTGGTATAACTGCTGCTATGTATCAGCTTACTGCTTGGTGCAGTCACACAAAAAAATATTTCTATAGTAAAACTGCACCTTGGGACTTTACTTGCTGGACAATTATGTAATATCATAAAGTACCATTTAAGGATTTAACAAATCTATAATACTATAATTAATTGAATACATTTAGCAGTTAATACATAGTCGAGTGGTTGAATGGTTACAAACATACATTCAGTCTTAGGTATTATTATAATCCTATTAATATTACAAATGTAAGGTTTGTGAGAGTACCCACCCTCACAAACCTGGATGGATGGATGGATGTTTGTTACTCTTTCACGCAAAAACTACTGAACGGATATTCTGAACTATTTAGATGAAATTGGGCACAATACCTGGATTTAACATACAATATATTTTTATCCCGCGAAAATTCATATTTCCTGCGGGATAATAATTAACGCGGGTGAAACCGCGGGCGCGGCTAGTAAATTTTTTTTTTATAATTATGGATGCCTTTAAACAATGTCGAAAAGAGGACATTTCGAAAGTCAAATTTAAATCAATTCAATATTGAACTACAAACAAAATTACAAGGTTTTTCATTTTGACCTTGCTATTTACAAAGCATACATACCTATGTATGTATAGTATATAAATATATACTTAATGTACACTGAATAAAAATGTATCTGCACTACAATTAAATTCAGCAAATTGTGACCTTCCATTAATTAGTACTTAATTTGATTTTAAAAAGTTCATGGACCCTAAAGTGAAGATCAGTCCTTCACAAAAACACTAGAGTGTCACAATGAATATTGTATGCCATAACACTGCTGACACTTCAAAATATAGATCCACTGATATCACAAATGTGGAAGGTTGTGTGTGTAAGTGTATTTATGTGTTTGACCTTTCTTCTCTCACATTCACAATTTTTTCTATGGGTTGTGATAATAAGATTCAAAATAAACTTCATCCTACTAATATTATAGATTGGAAAGTTTGTTTCTTTCCATATGATAGTAATTATCCCGTAAAAATTACCAGTTACTGTGGGATAACGATAAATGGTGTCTGTGTGACTTATCGCCGCTGAAATCGCAGAGCGCAGCTAGTATATACCTAATAAATGTCTGGTTTATTCTGCATTGTTAAATTTTCATGATTTTTATTCTTAAATTTCTCACTTGAATAGTTTTCGGTTCTTGAATCTTAGCAGATATGGGGAGAAGGCTGACAGCCGTCTGCCTATGAAATATTTTTAGTGATTACTCAATTCCCAGATCAAAACTTAAAACTCAAATAATTTATTGTAATTAGACAATAGTAATAAAACATGTTTACAAGTCTAACTAAATTAATGTTTTACTGAATAGGGTGTGAGTTTGAAAAGGGAAGTTTCCTTTCATGTGCTGAGTCATGGCTATATCTCACACCGGAAAAGAAAACTCCGTTACCTCTAGCAGTCATTCTAGTACCATTTATCAATCATGTTTACGACTTTAGATGAAAAAACAAGCTAAATCAATTGTGATGGAGTTTTAGGAATAGAATGAGGGCAGTGTAATTAGGTATATAAAATAGTCAGCCGTTACAAAAAACTCTTGTAGCAAACTATTAAAATAGCCACAGAACAATGCCTTCTAATCAATACAATACCTGTTAATTGGAAGCCATTGTATTATGTTGCTGAAATAATGGCATTAAACACCTTAAATAAATAATATTAATAGTATACTTGACATCTAGTCTACATAACACTTCTATCTACACTCGTAGAACAAACAGTTCTAAAGTTTGTTTGTTTGTTCCACTCTGAAAGTTATTACACTATTAGGAAACTACATTATCCCAAAGTACTATAGAATTTTTCATTAGTAGTAAAATGTAGAGCTTCTACGGGAAAATGGAGATTTTGCAAGTGAAACCGAAGGATGCAGCTAGTAGATATTAATAATATAAAATAGATAGCAATGTTAATCTATCACATGTGGTATTTAAAGAGCCATAAAAAAGTACAATTTCAATTGTTGTCTATCTGGATTCTTCACTATGCCGCTTAGGAGGCTTTTTGAGAGGCTCTGGAACGCATCAAATCAACATCTTAAATAATATCTTTTGTACACCATAAAAATTAAACTGGTTTTGTCCGATTGTAAAAGAGAGCCAAGGAATATTATGGTTACATCATAGAATTTGGGTAGGTATTCACATCAACGGTGCAACTTACCCACATACACAGTGGCTCCTGCATCATGAAGGTCATCACCTCCGCGAATTGCTCGGTGAGGTTCCTGGTGCCATTGTGAGCCACCAGCATCGGCCCGGCGGGGCCCGCCGCGCCTTCGGCCTCCGCCGGGGCCTCGGAGCGCGCCAGCGTTGCATTCGCGCGCCAGTTCGGGTCACTAGTCACATTCAGAGCATAGTAAACAGCCACTGAGAGCAGCAACACACTTCCAGCTGAATAAACCTTGAGGTTCGGCAAGGGCAACCTGTCTACGAGTGTCACTGGCATTTTACGCGCCTGCCTTTTTTTTTAATTATACACAACAGAAAATCACACTAAAACACGATTTCAAACATAATAACAATAGACACGAAATTAGATCCAGATTTAACAAATAGTAATCTGTGGACCAGACGCAGTGTTATCAAAATAAATACGCGAGAACAAGTTGGTTGCCTGCCCCACACCACACCACAATCACGTTTACAGATTACAGAAAGTGTGGTGGGGAGAAAGAAAATGTAGTAGTCTGTCTGTAGTTGTGTTGTGTGTACGTGTGTGTGTGACGTAAATGCTGCTACTCTTAAACCACTTAAATTGCCACAGTTAATAGCAATAATTGCAATCAAAGAGTACATAATCCCTACTTATAATAAATGCGAAAGTAACTCTGTCTGTAACGCTTTCACGCCTAAACTACTTAACCGATTTAAATAAAATTTGGTGCAAAGATAATCTAGAGCCTGAGAAAGTATATACGCTACTTTTTAATTCGAAAAAAGGCTTGTAAGGGATTGAAGTAGTGGATGAAAGTTTGTATGGAAATATCTAAGGTGTCAGTTAAACCACTGCACTGGTTTTAAAAATTCTTTTATTAATTGAAAGCTACATTATCAACGAGTAACATAGTCTATATTTTATTCCCGTAATCACGCGGGAACGGGAGCTACTCAAATTGTAAATTGTAAAAACTATGTAAATAGTAAATTATTTCTTACAAATGTGAAGATATAAAAACAGTTTAGAATTTACGGTGACACAAACAGACATACAATCATATAATACTAAGGTGACCCGTAGTAACTTTATCTAATCTACTAAATTCGTAGATGAAATCTTTAGATGGTATCCCAAGTCATATGGCTGCTGTCAAGTGTCATCGTCAAAAAAACTTCTTCTATATTTTTGTTTAGGCTTTCAATCTGTATCTCTTTGGCCAAAGTCACTCTTCTTGCCGATAGTGTTGCCAATTTAGCACTTCGGCGCTAGATTTATGCTTTTTTATGACAAAATTAGCACATTATCTAAGAATTTAAGCACCTAGCCCATAATCTAGCGCTGTGGACCCAATCCAAGGAAAATATAACTCTCTCTCTCTCCTAAAAGATATAGAATCATGCGGATGAATAACGTCAATTTAGTTTAATAAACGCAATAAAACAAGAAAATAAATAAATTCGACACATACGTGCACGTGCAATGGATTTCTTTCTTGTTGTTCTCGATCAAGCGCTCTTTTGACTCGTGAAATTCTAAGAATCTAGCACTTATTTTATACAAATTTTTAGCGATCTATTTGGCAGCACTGCCTGCTGTCAATTGTCAATATGTCATTGTCATCAAACTAAATCAAACTTGTTTTCACTTTCGTTTCTAGATAGATTTGTTTAATTTTATTTCAGAGAAATTATATGATTACTGCATCCAAATATTTAATTTAAGATGTCCGATAGGGACTACGCTCCGCTAAGCATAGCCTGCGTCCGTGGGCTATGTGACAAAATATACGAAAAACGAAAATTTGCTGGAGTAGAGATCGAAAAGTGGGTAGCTTCGTTTACGCGGGTACACTGGTGAACCGCCCCCATTTACCGTGTTTATAATATTGCAGGATGGTGAAAGACTTCAGCGATGCAAAGAACACGAGCCAAATAAAGCGTTTGATCCGAGTGCTAGGCCAGGACTTGATGTCTTCAACGAACCCTAATGTTAAGAATGGAGCCTTGATGGGGCTGTCTTCGGTTGCCGTTGGTCTAGGACAAGTAAGCTAGCAAATGCCTGATGTTACTTTAAACCATTGAATCTTTTGTGTGGCTACAGAAGTGAGAAATTAACCATTCCGTTCAGCTTCAATTGTTTAATAAACAGTTTTTCTATTCTACCTGATTACTAACTTTATCAGGATAAGGTAACTTTAGAGACTAAAAATATAACAAAGCAAATATTTACCTATCAGCACATTGCGAAAGTTAATTTTTAATAGTTTAGGTGCGGGATGTTCCTTCCCAAAATTTCATATTTGTATAATTTTGATATTACAGGGTTGTACAGAATACATGAGTGAGCTGATCCACCCTATCATAGCATGCTTCAGTGAGAGCGAGTCCCGTGTGCGGTACCAGGCGGCCGAGGCACTGTTCAATGTGGTTAAGATAGCACGGGGGGCATCACTGGAACATTTCCCGCTCATCTTCGATGCACTTGCTCGTCTGGCGGCGGACTCAGAGCCACAAGTGAAACAGGCTGCTGAATTGCTGGACAGGCTTGTTAAGGTTGGTAAACGAAACCATATCAAGGTTACTTATATAATAGCTGAGTGTGTAATATTTTGCCGCTGTCTATAGGATGTAAATGATTATTATAGCATAAGTTCCAATAAGTCCACTATCTCAGTTAACGCTTTCACTGCTGAGCTGATTTTCTTGTCTAGCCACGGGTGCAGCTCTGCACACTCCATAGTATTTTCCTATACAACAATCAACATTTGTTTTCCCGCACTCGTGGTAAGTTATGAAAAAAACGACAGTTGTGTTTTCAGCGCTGAAGGTGTTAATACTATGAATAACAGAAACAGGTATTTATTTAAGTTTATATCTAGTAGCTGTAGCTTTAGGGTAAGTCTGTAGTCTGTAACTCTGCTAGTAGTGACAGCATTTTAATAAAATCTAATCTAGCCACTGGGACATTGTATTTTTATTATTTCTTTGTCATGAGGAAACCTATATTAACTAAAATACTTCCCTCAGGACATAGTAACAGAGAGCCCCACGTTCGAGGTGGCAGAGTTTGTGGGGATGCTGCGGGAGCGCATGTACACGCGCAACGCGTTCGCGCGGCAGTTCGTGGCGTCGTGGGTGGCCGTGCTGGACGCCGTGCCCGGCATCGACCTGCTGCCGCACCTGCCCGACCTGCTCGACGGACTCTTCAAGATGCTGGACGATGCCGTGCCGGAAATACGAAGGATGTGAGTTGTGCAGAGGACTTCTGGAAATCTATCTGGATCGGTCTGGGTGTTTGTAGAGCCATGGTCCGCATAGTTCTTGATTCCTTAGTTACAGGGAATCCTAGTTAGGATGCATTATTTAATTTATTTATTTCAATAGCAATATAGACATGATTCTTGGGTTGCAGGTGTGATGTGCAGCTGAACGAGTTCCTCCGCAGCATCAAGAAGGAGCCATCACGCGTGGACTTCCAGGCCATGATCAACATCCTCATCACGCATGCCATGTCCACCGAGGAATTATTGCAGGTGCTTCCTCTACAGTTAATGATTTAGTTTTGACACTCATTAGCTGAGAACCAAGGAAAGTGTCAGATCTGCTGCCCATCCTGTACCATGCAGAAACTTCCCTCTTTCTCAGACAATGCTGTAACGTTAAGGTACCTAGATAAGATCATGTGCATCTTAATACAAATGTACTAATAACTAACTTTGCAAAAACGCCACAATGTCTCTTAACGGCCGTTAATAACGTGCCAGAGGGGGTAGGCTCAAAAGTCAGGTAGAATGCAAGTGATGAGGCACTGACAGCATGACAGCAAATGTTGCATTGTTACTGGGGCACCACTGTCATATTGGGCCTAGTCTGGATCCCCACTGAAGCCGATCGTCCCCCACAGCTGACGGCGATCACGTGGATCAAGGAGTTCGTAGAGCTGTCGGGCGCCGCTATGTTGCCGCACGCGTCCGGAGTCCTGGCCGCCGTACTGCCGTGCCTGGCCTATGCGGACGAGCCCAGGAAGAGTATCCTTTTGGAACTGCCTTATATGAAACAAGCACCATCATCATCATCACCACAACTCATATCCGCTCACTGCAGAGCACAGGCCTTACCTCACTTTCGTGAGAATGATTATGCCATAATCCACTACAGGAGCCCGGCTCGAAATGGTGGATCTAAAATCCAAAATAATTCTCGGGTATGTGAGTTTTCTCACCAATTTGTCCCACTGTTTCACCAGCTAAATTCTCGTTTACCCGCGGAAATTCCACATTTTCCCAGGATGAAACATAGACTATAAGCACTCGGAAATAATGAAAAAAAAACCAGAATCATACTAGTAGTTCAAGAGGTTACTTCGTACAAACATACAAACTCACAAACATACTTTTTAATATAAGTGCAGAAAGCTAAAGACACCAAACAAAAGGCGAAGCTTATCCCATACTACTAATAATAAAATTAAATGTATTGGCTAACAGTTGACAACATAATTATGATCTATGCCTCCGAAGTCAGCTCTGTCCCTTAGTCTCCTTAGCAGCCAGGCTCAGGCATCCGCGAGACGGCCGCCACCGTGAACCTGCAGCTCACCAAGCTGGTGGGCGAACGCCCCCCGCCCGAGAGTCCTCTGCCCGAGGGAGGCGAGGGCCCCTCCCCCGAGGGTGGCGAGGGCCCCTCCCCCGAGGGTGGCGAGGGCCCCTCCCCCGAGGGTGGCGAAGATGGCAGGCTCAACCTCGACGCAGTGGTGGGGGTGTTGACACAGATGCTGCACAGAAGCTCCGTGCACACGAAAGTGGCCGCACTTGATTGGATACTCCACCTTTATAATAAATTGCCGGGCGAGGTGAGTGACTATACTTTATGTTATTGATTTGAAAATGCACTGAAATCTGACAATGAGTCTATGCTAAAGCTATATCTACCTACAATTCAAAATAAGGGTTATTTTTAGCAGCCTGCATAATAAAAAAGAATTCCACCATGTCTGAGGCTATTCTACAATGTCCGAGTTTTATTTCACCATCTCTTATTTCTTAGATTATTCCACTATCTCTGAGGCTATTCTGTCGGTTCTCTTTCACCTCATCTTAGACTATTCTACTATGTCTGAGGCTATTCTATCGGTTCTCGTTCAACTCGTCTGAGACTAGTTCACTATGTCCGAGTCTTATTTAACCTTGTCTGAGGCTATTCTGTCGGTTCTCTTATACCTCATCTTGGACTATTCCACTATGTCCGAGGCTATTCTACAATGTCAGTCTTATTTCACCATGTCTGAGGCTATTTCACTATGTCTGAGGCAATTCTACCATGTCTGAGGCTATTCCACTATGTCTGAGGCAATTCTACCATGTCTGAGGCTATTCTACAATGTCAGTCTTATTTCACCATGTCTGTGGCTATTCCACCATGTCTGAGGCTATTCCATTATTTCTGAGGCTATTCTACCATGTCTGAAGCTATTCTACAAAGTCTGAGTATATTACATTTTTATTATAAAGTAATATGGGACAAAATGTGTGCGTTCCAGATGTACGTAGAAACAGACAGCGTATTCGTGTGTGTGGTAGGCAGCCTGACGGACGCGTCCGACGACGTGGTGCGGCGCGCGCTCGCCGTGCTGGCCGAGATCTGTTCGTGCGCGCCGCCCGCCGCCGGCGCCGGCCCGCAGCACCGCCCAGGTAGCCGGCTAGGTGCAGGCGGCGTGTTCGTGTGTGCAGGCACAGCCTGACGGACGCGTCCGCCGACGTGGTGCGGCGCGCGCTCGCCGTGCTGGCCGAGATCTGTTCGTGCGCGCCGCCCGCCGCCGGCGCCGGCCCGCAGCACCGCCCAGGTAGCCGGCTAGGTGCAGGCGGCGTGTTCGTGTGTGCAGGCACAGCCTGACGGACGCGTCCGACGCCGTACTGGCGCAGATATCGCAATAACGTCTTACCCAATAAGGCGTCATTGGGTGAACAACTTATCGGTTCTAACTATTGGTACGGTTATAATTATGCTAATTTGGTGTTCACTTTTACAGGTGACCTCGAATCCAGTCCATATTACTACAAGTTCCTGCAGGCGCTTCTGAGGCTTCTAGCTGCAGACGATAACTTGCTAGAGGACAGGGGAGCATTCATTATAAGGTAAAGGAATGGTAGGCGAAGCTATCCTTATCAGATATTCGTTTGCAAGAATAATGAACAAGTAGACTTGAATTTTATTTATTTTGAATTTTGAGGTGAATATATTTTTTTTACTATGAATGATGTTCAGGCAGCTGTGCGTGTTACTGAACGCCGAAGACATCTACAAGGCGCTGTCGAAGATCCTCCTGGAGGAACGGAACCTACGGTTCGTGGCGACCATGGTGGACGTCCTCAACACCATCCTGCTCACGGCGGCCGAGCTCTACGACCTGCGGCTGCAGCTCAGGACATTCAGCAAGCCGGTCGGGACTAATATCATACAAACGTACAATGACAAATAAGGCAGGCCCAAGATTACTGCTCTGGGCCACACTCATAACAACCAGTCTATTGGTTACTAATTTATCTTTTTTTTTTTTTTTTTATTTACCTATACTGTCCCACTGCTGGGCAAAGGTCTCCCCCATCTCCTTCCACATGTCGCGATTTTTTGCCACGTCGGACCAACTTGGTTCGTATGTATCAAGATCGTCACGCCAGCGTTTTCTTGGCCTGCCCCAGCGCCTACGCCCTTTTTCAGGCATCCATTGTGTGACGATCTTGGCCCACTTACTAATTTATCTATCAAACATTTTTTAATTTTCTCCAACATACCAAAAAAAACAATTTATCGGCTATTGATTTCATTTACATAGCCTAAAAACAAAGTAGGTCCAATTTTACTGCCCTATGGAACACCCAAGCATATCGATTTCTATGTACTCTCGTATCAGTAAATACACATATTTCGTATTAAAGCGAGTAGGTTAATACTCCTATAGCGTTCAGTTTTATGCGTATAGAAATTGCAAGTTTCTAAAACAATATAGGCATGAAGACAGTGTCAAAAGCCTCCAAGAGCCTACATACGATTTTAAACAAAACAAAGGTCTATTTATCACTCAGATTAATCCGTGAAAAGTTTCAAGTTATTTTTCATAGTAAAGAAATGATTCTCCGGTTTATTGTACAGAATATAACCCCATAGCTGTCGGTTCCAGGCGACGCGGTCCCTGTTCTTGACGCTGTACCGCTGCTGGTGCCACAGCCCGCTGTCGCTGCTGGCGCTGTGCCTGCTGACCCACAACTACCCGCACTGCAACGCACTCATCGCCACCTTGTATCCTTTACCGAGCCTCCCTCGGGGGACGCCATATCTGCAGCTTCCAGGATAGATCTTCGATAAAATGCTCGGAGTGGAGACTTCGTACCGTAAGTGTACAAGTGTAGCACTGAAACGGCGATTCGGAACCGGAACTAGCTTTCATCGACGTACTCGTGATCAATCGTTATTCACAGCAACCGTCAAAAATTTAATTACGATATAACCCGTAAATCCGAATAATTATCCTGAACGAGACCGCAGCGGGGACCTGGAGATAACGGTGGATTTCCTCACGGAGGTAGATAAATTGGTGCAGCTCATCGAATCTCCCATATTTGCATGTGAGTAACGTTAGTTTTGAATTACGTATCGGAACCGCCGAGGATACCGCAGGACGACTTTTACCGAAGCGGTAATTTCGGCGTCTCCAACGAATCGGCTCCGAACGAGAGCCACACATAACAGATCGGCGCGTTCCAGACATGCGGCTGGAGCTGCTGAGCGGCGCCCACAGCGGGGCGCTGCGCGGCGCGCTGTACGGCGTGCTCATGCTGCTGCCGCAGAGCGACGCCTTCCACGCGCTGCGCCGCCGCCTGCAGTGCGCGCCCGCCGCGCCGTGCCTGCACATGTGAGTACCCGCGGCGCCGCCGCCGCCCCCCGCGCCCCGCCGCCGCCCTGACCGCCCGCCCCTTGCAGCGCGGCCGCGCCGGCGCCGACGGCGGGCGCCGAGCTGGCGCCGCTGCTGGCGCAGTTCCAGGCCGTGCAGCGCGCGCACCGCGAGTACCGCATGCTGGAGCGGAGCCGCGGGAAGCTGCTGGACAAGGGCTACTCCTAGTGCCGCCGGACCCGTGGCCGACTACGCACATAGGCATACGACAAAAATAGGATATGTTTCTGTAAATAGACGTCAATGTACGATACGTGAGTATGCTACCTCTGTGGTCTCGTTCCGATCCGAGTGATATTTGAACTGGTTTCACATGAGATGTTTATGAACGAAGTCGAAGCCTTTAGATTAGTGTATAATATTATAATAAGCTATGATTTTTTTATGTAACAAAAATCCTTAATGGTGCTCTCGGGCCCGTTTTAAGAAATATATTTGATATAATTCAATCAACAAGATCGGTGTTCGAGATATTTATTTGTGATTTAATTTACCATGAAAATGTTGTGGTTTGTCTAATTTTAATTTGCAGGAGCTGTAGTTGTGTTACAGGTGGACCTTCCTCATTAGGCAACCATTAATGTTTTGGGGATGTATTTACACCAAAATGGGCAAACAGTGGAACGGCACAATTTACCAGTATCTATTAGTATTTGCTTTTAAATTTAATGAAATACATAAATTGCGATCTCTAAATGTTCCACAACAGGTAACTAACTGTATCTGTTAGTGAGCATATCATTATGTGCAATGCTGAATATTTTTAATGTATTATTTGTTCTTAATATATCATTTATTTACATTCCAACTAGTTTAATTTAAAACAACCAAATGTCTCAAAAACAATTTAATTATTATGTACAGTTTTTGTATGTGTAAACAAGTCACCGCTATGTATAATAAAAACAGGATAATTTTTTAAACATAGTTTCATTTACTAGAGAGCACCTACAAACATTGGACTATTTAAATATAAACATCGGACAACATACTTATCAATATTATATGTTACGAGGAATGCCGATAGTATCAGTAGTACAGTCTTCAACAAACATCAGAAACCGGAACCATAGTCGAGATCAGATTAGAAATAACAATAGGATATGTATCACTGGCCTCACAGATTTCTCTCGTTTCACGGAGAAATATAACCCTTAACTTAGATATACATAGAGACTACAGGAATAGGATTTTATAATACACTGTTACAAACTTTGGCAAGGGACAGATGAGCTCAGATCACCACACAGGAGGGCTTGGCGCTCACCTTCGGCGGTGAAGCGCGCTCGGGGCCTCGGCCGCGCTCGTCGGCCGAGTCGTAGATGACGGTGCGCGCGTCCGACTGCCACGTGGCGGCCTCGGACGACGCCCGCGACGCGGCGCCCTCGGAGGACCCGTGTGACGCGGCGCCCTCGGAGGACACCCGCGACTCCGAGTCCTCGGAGGACACCCGCGACTCGGAGCCCTCGGAGGACCCCTGTGACGCGGCGCCCCCGGCCGTGTCTTCGTTCACTTCACTAGAGTCGTCGCTCACTCCACTATCCCCGTGCGGCGCGCGGCGCTAGGGCCGCACGTCCCTCGTAGCGTGCTTGAGCCGCGCCAGCAGCCCCGAGTTGGCCGCCAGCGCCGCCGCCAGCTCGTCCTGCGCGCCCAGCAGCGCCCGCACCCCGGCGCCGCGGGCCCCCACCCCGCCGGGGATGGCGCCCGCGCCCTCCGTGCGCGGCCGGGGCTCCGCCATCGGCTCCGCGGACGCCGACGGTCGCGACGTGTCCTGCGGGATCACAGATCGCTCTCGTCACACGTAGACATAAAAATAAATAATCGCGCTCGCATTGGACGATACGGCCGTTCGTTTGTTTTTTATCGAGGAAAGGTTACAGGAATACATCGTTCGCTCTCGTCCTCTCCCTCGGAGCGAAAGAAGCGAGTCCCCTCCCGTACCGTGGCGGGCTTGTCGCCCAGCGCGGCGCGGAGGCCGCTCTCGGCGTCCTGCAGGCGCGCCGCCAGCGTCAGCAGCTTCAGCTCCGCGCCCGACACGTCCTTGTCCAGGATCTGCGTCTGCAGGAACACGGTCTGCGCCACCTGCGGGCGACAGCGGGCGGCGTGAGAGGCGGCGGCGGGGGCGGGGGCGGCGGGGGCGGGGCGGGCGCTACCTTGTACCAGTCGGCCACGGCGTCGGCGCGCGCGCGGGCCAGCGGCGCGGCGCGCTGCAGCAGCGCGCGCGCGCGGCGGCCCGTCTCGGCGACGGTGATGCGCTCCAGCACGTGGAACTGCTCGTCGTTGTACGTCAGCGAGCGCGTGGCGCGGTCGCGCACCAGGTGCTGCCACGACTCGCGCAACCTGCGGGCAACCGGGCGTCAGGCGGCGCCGAGCGGGGCGCGGGGCGCGGGCGCCGGCCTACCTCTCCGCCAGCGTGCGCGCCTTCACGTGCAGGCGCAGCTCCGCCGGGCACGGCGCCGCGCGCGCCGCCGCGTCCCACTCCGCCGCCAGCGCCGCGCCGCCCGCGTGCCGCGTGCGCAGCGCCGCCGCCGCCGCGCGCAGCGAGCCCGCCTCGCCCGCCACCAGGCCGGCCAGCGGCGCCCACTGCGGCCGACACCGTTCGGTCGCAGGCGCGGCGCCGGCGGCGAGGTCGAGCGCCCGCGCGGCCGCCAGCAGCAGGCCGGCGTGCGCGTGCAGCGCGTCGGCGCGCGCCGCCACGCGCTGCAGGCGCGCGCCCAGCAGCGCCCCCCAGCGCGCCACGCACGCGCCGCACAGCACGGCGCCCGCGCACAGCGCCTCCACGCGCCGCCGCACCACGTGGCCCACGCTGCACGCCGTCTGCGGGGAACGAACGCGCCCTTTCAAATATCACAATCTGAGCCGCCCGCGCAACGCTCGCCGGTGCGTCCGACGGGATAGTAAAGTTGCAATTCGTCTACAAAGAAATCATATAGAAATATTGTCACGCGTTCGAAATTCGAGTGGCTCGGAGGATAATGTGGATTCGTCACCTTGGCCTGGCTGGCGTCGTTCTCGACGGACACGATGTTGGGGAACACGGGGAACTTGGGAATCTCGGGCTCCGGCGCCATGCTCACGTTGTTGTTGTTCTTGTTGAACACCAGCAGCGGCTCCTCCGCCGACGTCTCCGGGTAGTCCTGGGAAGCGAAGACGCATTGCGATCGCTCGTCATCATTTCGATTGTTCATCGATGCTAACCTCCGTTAGCGCCCTGGAGCCCACCCGGCCGCGCTGGGCGGCGCCGTTACCTTCCCCGGCGTGGCGTCGCCCACCTCGGCCGACAGCAGGCGGTCGCGGTAGAGCAGGATCTGCGACTCGGCCACCACGCTCGTCTGCTCGCAGATATACGTCTGCAGGTGCTCGTACTTCTCCTCGGGTTTGAGGAACACCTGTGGAGTACCGCGGTACTGTGACTATCGCAGCCACGTCGTCGGCATACCTCAGTATGTCTGTTACCTTGACGACGACTGGAAGATGGTTCAGAAGGGGTGAGAACGGTATATTGGACACTGACAACCCCTGTGTCACCTCATATCGCAGATGACAGCAATTTTAAAAAGTTCGCTCTAGCGAGCCATATCAGGGCGCACGCTAGGAAGTAAAACAAAAAGATTGCCGTTGGCTGATACGACAAAGAGCCCACAATCATCAGTATTATCAGTTAACAGAGGGTCAGACTTGTTTCCCCTAACCGCGTCGCCAGCATCCAGTACTTGAGATATTTCACGTAAAAAGGCATTCTATGATGATCTAATCTGGTAACACCACAGAGCTTGTTCCCCTGAGAAGGTGATAGAGGTGACTACCAAGCGGAATACCGCTGCGTAGAAATATCTACGTAGATGCTATTAAACGCAAACTGGCATACAATATGCAGCAGATATTTTATCACAAACAGTGCAATGTCGGGCAAGGCCAGATCCCGCGACCGCAGCCTCCGAGCCGCGATCCGTCGACCGAAACTAAGTTCGATTTTGCATGTTCACTGCTGAACCGCCTTACTTTTTTGACTGTTTTGCGAATCTTCACCCTAGGTGTGTTTACTGACGTTGTGTCGTAACTAAACTCAATGCAGCAGTGCTGGTTCGCACGCCAGCCGTGTTTTCGCTTGCCGTAAAATTATACAAACACGGACGTGTGTGTTTTCAGCAGTGAACATGTTAGTGTTGGTAAAACTTATTGTAACTCAATCTAATAAAAACTGTCAAAAAAGAGTTTACGTGCGCTACACCACAGCCGAATCTCAATTCATATCTTCAAGACTGCCGGTATGGCGCGTTACCATTCTTCCTGGGTTTGCTAAGTGTCATGATTTCAGGATCTGACATAAGTGGCGAAATTCCATTCTGACATCACGTGCCTACGTAATAAGGTACAATGTAGTTTTGCACAACAATGTAGGTGAGATAGACATACGTAGCTCTCCATCTAGCTAGACAATGCAGTGTAACTATCGGCTGATCTGTGGCGATCTGGGTCGCAGCGAGGCCTTACGCAACCTTCCGCCAATTACACCAGTATTATGAATGTCTAAATTTGATTTCCTTTTTAACAAGTTGCTTGCTAAAAGAATAAACGACTTGGAGGCCGCATTACGTGGCGCGAATCGAAATGTTACGGTAAAATTTACTGGCTGGTTATTGGAGAATTGTGGAGTTGGATTTACGGATTTCACTCTTTGGAGTTCGTAATAAAGTACATGTTGAAATTAATACAGACCTATACCAATGTCAGTACTTGCATTGCAACAGGTGCAAGCTGTGCAAGACTGTAGAATGATCCTGTTATCTGATCCAAGCTCAATATTGTTGATTCAACTTCAATTACATACCTTACTTTGAAATATTGTCCCTTATGCTAATGCACACAGTTAATATAATCCACAGATATAGTTAGCAAACATGATTGTGAGAACGTATCATTGTAAGGATTTTATTCACTCTTTAAAACTCAAATTTAATGTTTAATTGTATATTATTGAAAGCAGTTTTTAATAGTTTCCAGTATATTGTTGCTTTTTTGAATTTCAGAGACATCCTCGACTTGATTTTTACTATTTAAATTACCAAATTTTGTCAATCTTAACTAGTTCAGTGCTGACTTATTAGATCCAATGAACTCTTCAACCCAAATGATTAGACCTAGCACTGGATAGGGTTGGGATGCGTGGAAGGTAATGGGGAAGACCTTTACCTAGCAGTGGGACACAATAAGTTAATTAAAAAAACTTGATAAGTGCACAAAAGATTTTCCCCAAAGAAGTACATACCTTTATGCTTGCCGCTTTGTTGACATGAAATATGTGAACAGCCTTAGTTGACGTGGCTACCTGCACCTCAGAGAAGAACCTGTCAAAGGTCCATATCCTGTGTGGGTCCACCTCCAGCAAGCCTGCCAAGAGGGGGGTGACAAGCTTGCGGAGCCCCACACTCAACTGGCAGTGAGGCGGGAGGTCTCGGGCCCACTCTATGGGGCCATTTTCTGTTGTTTGTGTGCCCTATAATAAATAATTAATCATAGGTACACTTTGGTACCAAATCTGATAAAAGCTAAACTCAACTTGACAGCTTAAGTTTATGCATTCCCTTTCGCTTTTAAGGTTGAAAAGTGATGACATATCATTCGACAGGACTAAACCAAAATATAGTCTAGTTTGTTACAACAGAATTAATTATTTATTTATTAATATATAGATGAGATGCGTGTCTACACTGTGTAACACATCAGCATCTATGCTGCTATATGCCAAAGTAAAAGATAAGTGACAGTAATGCAAACATTACTATAACTTTCCTTTTACTTTGGCTAAATGATGAATAGGCAAGTCCCAAGCAATTACTACTACCTTTGCTTTGAGTATGATACAATATTGGTCACAGCTGACCAAACTTAGAAGTTGTATTGTTTCTTACACAAAATTGTTTAAAATTTAAGTGACGAGTGCTTCTCATTTTGATACTTACAGCGATGACTCCTGAAGCTTTCTTAGTAGTAATATAAAACATAGTTTCCTTGTTTCGCCTGCCACCATATGGCCTGAAAGGTAGCTGACCTGTGGCTACATGGTACAGAGTTACTCCTATGGACCACAGATCCACAGTGGCACCAAAACTCTTCCCGACAGGCTTCCGTAACACGGCCCTTTCATACATATCAGGATGTAAGTACTCCTCTGTGCCATACAGAGACACAAACTGCTCCTCCTCCTGCAGTTCCCTCGCTGCACCAAAGTCGGTCAACTTGTAGGTAGTGGTGCCATCCTCGTTTATGTACTTCATGATATTCCCTGGCTTCAGATCTCTGTGCACTAGATTGTTGTCTCGCAAGTGCTTCATGCCTGCCGTCAGGTGCTCCAGCACCAGAAGGAACTCGATTTCTTGAAGGCCGTACGTGTTCTCCGGGTCGTCTAGGATGTTAAACAAGCTGCCGCCCGTGCAGAGCTCCATTACGATGACCTTGCCGCGTCCCTCCTGCTCCTCCTCTATAGCGAGAAGTTTCACTATGTTTTCGTGCTTCACTTTTTTTAAAACCTCGAATTCTCTCATTTGTACGTCGTGAGGTCTCATGTGGCTCAGTTGGTTGAACGTTTTCACGGCGACGGGCTCCCCGTTATTCTTGTTCACACCCTGGAACACGGCGCCCGTCGCGCCCTTGCCGAGGACGCTGGTGGTACACCACACATAGTTTTCTGAACCTCTCAAGAAGGACATTTTCGAAAGTTTCTTAGACAACACTTCACTGAAATCGAGATAAACTTTGTTTACTCCTTTGTTGAGATATTATGAATGTATATACCTAAACACTTCACATTTAGATACGAGTAGTGTCGCCTTTATTTTTATATTGGCACGATTATTTTATCAACGTAAATTAATGTTTATTTTATACTACCTACATGACATTCGGTTCCACTTTCATTGAATTTAATTTTCACTACCAAGTTTTTTTTTTATTTCTTTTGGTTTGGCTTCGCACCACAGACTCTTAGAACGTTGTGCTTCGCACTATCACGTACTATTTCAAAAGCCAGTGTCAATGTCAACTTCAGTACTGTCAGTGTCTGTCTTCGGCCACTTTTGTGAGTCAGCCAGCTGTCTTGTCAACAATGTCAAATTGTCAACGCTTCGCAATCCTACAACTTCACGAGTCCATACCTATTTCAAATTACTTTAATTCGATGAATTTGGACGCAATTCTTGTTTTAAGTGTTTTTTGTAGTGTAAAGAATATCTGTACTTTGTACTTTACGTAGGTTTGGTATTTTTGCCAACGATAATGTAAGTTTTTCCTTCAATTTATGAAAACCCTGAACAGTCCGCCTAATAAAATGTAAATACAACCCAACATGTTCTAGCATTACTGATTGGTTTGATTGCAAAACTTTGTTGTCTGCTAGGTCATCCCGTGGTGAGATAAGCCGACGTCGCGAGAAGTCCCGGAGCCGCTCATTAGACCGCTACAAGAACCGCAAAGCTCGAAGTACTGATAGAACAAAATCGCACTCACCCTCTAAACATAGGTCTACAAGTAAAGAACACAAACATAAAAAGGAGAAGAAAAATAAAAAGAACAAAAAAAAGAAGCGGCATTCTTCTAGCAGTAGTAGCTCCAGCGACAGTGATGAAGAAGAACTGAAGCTGTTGCAGCGCCTGGAGACGGAGAGGTTGAGGGTTAAGGAGGACAGACAGAAACAAAAAGAGCAGATGAAGGCTAATGAAACTCCTGAAGAGAAAAGGTGTGGTACAATAATATTACTTTCCTAACATTGTTTGAATTTTTATTTGACTTAGTTAAGAGATGAGCATGTTGCTTACGTGATGGAAAGCGCTACGCCTGCCCATAATACAGAACTTTGCATTGCACAACATTTGCTGTACTGCACTGAGCTCGTCACCCTGAGACATTGCCTGTAAAGTCTCATATGCCCAGTAATTTTGCTGGAAACAGTCCCCTTAAACCGGAACACATACACAAATTGTCATGGTTCAGGGTTTGATTTAGCTGCACCTAATGTGGGGAAGAACCGCTTTGTGAAGGAACAAATTGTTCAATTCCTTAGTCCCTGAATATTAACATCTTTTGTGACCTAATGAAGAAAATCTACTTTGCACAATTAACTAATCAAGTTCTATCTAGATCTGCCACTTTAAACTTCTATAACTCAATGCCAGCTGAAATATAACAGTTAAGCTAAAGCTATATATTTTTCATAAATACCTTTAAGTAATCAATAATGTTAACAGAGCTCGTCGTCTACGTGAGAAGCAAGAGAAAGAGCGTAAACGCCGTGAGCGCATGGGCTGGGACAATGAGTACCAGTGCTATACCAACCAGGACAATCCTTTCGGAGACTCGGCACTGACCAACACGTTTGTATGGTCCAAGAAACTGGCCAAAGAGGGAGTCAAGACCGTCTCTCACGATGAGCTTGAGGCTCTGAACAGACAGAAGCAGATGGAGAATAAAATTGAGTTAGAGAAGGTTAGTGCAGTTCAAGTCAAATAGGCATCAATAAAGTAGGCATCCACCAATCTGGACCGGGCCCTGTGGTGGATTATGGCCTAACCCTCCTCACGAAAGTGAGGGGAGACACATGCTCGGCAGAGGGAAGATTTGGGTTGTTGATGATGATGAGTCAAGTGCTGCCCGTCACCTGCAACAAGGAAATAACAGAATATCAGTATTTTGTCACTTGGAAGTAGGTAGACTAGATCATATTGCTTCTGGGCAGTACTTGACCCAAAACCATTTGGTACAATCTGACATGTCCATTATGCAGGCGATCGCAGCCAATGTGGCCATCTAGCGTGCTCACTATGAAGCTGACTTTCTGTAGGATTATTTTTTTATGGTAATACTTACGAAAGACGTTTTCTAGCTTTAAGAGGTCATGTTAACGTGTGGATGGTGTGCAGGTGAAGCAGCGGCGACTGGAGCGCGAGGCAGAGCGCGCGGAGCGAGAGGCTGAGGCGGCGGCAGCGGCGCGCGCGCGCGAGGCGCAGCAGTTCAGCAGCTGGGCGCGCCAGGAGGATGCGTTCCATCTGCAGCAGGCGCGCCTGCGCTCACAGATCCGGATTCGGGACGGGAGAGGTAACAGGGAACATTATGTAGTGTACTAGTTTTTGCCTGAGATTTCATCTGTGTCGACTACAGTTTATTGCGATAAAAAACATCCCATGTCCGTCCCCAAGGTTCGAACTATCTCTATACCAAACATCAAGATCCGTTGAACACCGACACTGACAGCACCTTTAAAAACAAACTTGACAACTAGCTACCAACTAATAAATCATTGTTACAAAAGTGTTCCTTTTGGTGAAGTGACTTTCGAAAATGTGTGATTAACTATCAGAATGTACACTGCTCGACTATAAAAAAAAAAAAATTGTTAGCATAGCTTTTTTCTGCACCTCGGCTAGATACTAGTCCATACACAATTGCCTCTGGTGTCTCATTGCCATTAAAATAAAATGAACACTAATAAAAATTTAAAAATGAAATGGGTTGCTTTATAAAGAAAAGATTTCATCATATTTCTTGTTTGTTTTTACAGCTAAACCCATAGACCTTCTGGCATGGTATGTGAGCTCCGAGGAGTGTGTGGATGCACTGGAAATGCACGAACCGTACACATATCTGAACGGCCTTCAAGCTCAGGACCTGGAGGATCTCCTCGAAGATATAAAGGTATTTTTTCCATTATGATTAATTGTATTGTGATAAAATTATCCTGTTTTATTCCAGTCCCTAAAGTTTTATTACCAATTTTCATCAAAATCCGTTCAATTTTTGCGGCGTGAAGAGAGGACAAACACACAACTTCGAATTCATACTATTAGTAAGAGCAAGGTTTTTAAGAAATTCGTTGTTATGTTTGAGTACTTACACCCACATTTGGCGCACGTACAAGCGTCATTAACGTGAGTTGTCAACTCAGCTCTCGTATAGAGCGTCCGGGTGTGGTTAAGGTATGAGTTTGTGTCTGGCAGGTGTACAAGCAATTGGAGAACAACGCCAACGTGTCCTACTGGGAGGACGTGCAGACCATCGTGCTGGACGAGCTCGGCAAGCTGCGCCGCCTCGCGGCGCCCGACGCGCGCCGCGATGGCGTGCACCAGGCCGTGGCCGAAGACGTCACCATGGTAACCAGCGTCACTGTCGTTATCTCGACTCGTCTGCCGCCTGCTGCGCGGGTCTCACACAGGCCTCCCGGGGTTCGACGATTTGTGCCAGTTCTGTGATGCGGCTGGAGGCGTCCGGGCGGGGTTCTCGAGAAGCGTCCAGAGAAAACATCCCTATTTCGACTGAATGTCCAGGGTTCATTGAATTAGGTGTTGGGAGCGTATTTGGTAAATTGACGTCACTTTTGAGGGGTTAATTAGGCTTTTCCTACCCGAGGCCCCGATCCAGATTGGTAATCGGCATTGTCATACCTCTGAAATAATTCTTGGCTATGTTTATTTCTTCCCCGTGGTAATATTGTCCTCCACTATTTTCTAAATCTGGACACGTGCAGGATGTAGTAGTTGGCTCTTTTTATGTGTATATTCTGTGGCTAATAGACAAAACGCATCAATTTACGCATCTGTGCCGGAAGAGTGAAGTGCATCGTGTTGACTCACTCCAACGGCCAGTTCGAAATCCACACGCGCCGCATCGCACATGCTCCGCTCCGCGACGACGTAATTTAACATTAAACGTGTCGTGTTTTCATCCCCCGCATTTATTATAATAGGAATCTCGTTTGTCGAACTCACCCCCGCTCGCTTGTGTAAACAAACCGCAACGATAGTGCAGTGACGTGATTTCACGTGTGCCGGCCGGCAAAACGGAACTGTGGGTGATAACTTGGATGGACAGTAGCTGGAGACGGACCCCCTTGAGGTGCTAGATTGGTACGTAGTCTTTTTCCGCATTTTTATACACATAATTACTGCTACCCCTCGACAACCTCAGGAGACCATCCGATTCCCGGCTGAAACAGCCCGTATTTTCACTGAGGCCAGCCCGCACCCCCCCGCAGTGTAGGAAAGCAAATTTTCTACCATTTTATGGTCCTTCAGCAACCGGATTCTCCGTGAAAATTAGCTGTTTCTAACAAACATTTCAAGTTAGACACCCCCGCCATTTTTTTTTGCCCTTGTTAGTGCGCACGCGTCATATTGCCATCCGCTAAAATCTCTTCGAAACTTTAATATTTTTAACTAAAAACACTAACTACGCTCCTATAACAACCGCATTATATTTATTTCCGCATATTTCGCTAAAAACTTAACCTACATAAGCGTATTTCAATTTCAATATCTCTGTACACCACTACGAACAATAGGTACATACCTACATAATAATGGCCGCGAATGAACAGAAGTTGAAATTGTTAGAATCTCAACGGGAATTATTTTTCCAACGCCTACAAACAATTTACGACTATTCATGTTGCGATTTAAAAGATCCAGAAGCCCTGGATAATTTTCTATGCTCCATTGAAAGTTTAGAAGACGTAAGAACTAACTTCCAATCAACCGCGAAAGAATACAATATAACCTTGTTGAAAATAGATAAAGAAAGTGTACCTGACTCTCAAAGCTGGTTATCATTCGAAGACATGTATTGCCGCATTAAACGTAAATTATCCATGTTTACACCGCCAAAAGCAGAATTTAAACCTACCCCCGCTAAATCTTTAATTAGGTTAGCGCCGATAGAAATGCCAGAATTTAATGGAGATCGGCTTCAGTGGCCATTGTTTTATGCCACATTCCATAACGCTGTACATTTAAATGCATCTTTAACTAATACCGAAAGAATGTATTATTTGGTTGGTAGACTAAGTGGTAAAGCCAAATCCATCTGCACAGGTATTGTTCCTTGCGCCGAAAACTACAACGCGATTTATAGCGCGCTTATATCGAAATACGAAGATAAACGCAGTCTAGCCGTTACATACCTAGATCAGATGTTCTCTCTTAAACCGATCGCTTCCGCAACCGCCAGTAACCTTGAATCTTTCATAGATCAATTCGCCAATGCCTATTTAGCATTGAATAACTTAAACATACCTGATCTATGCGACTTTGTTATGTCTTACACCCTTTTGCAAAAGTTAGACAAAGAGTCCGCGCGGTTATTTGAAATGGAGAATCGAGGTGTAGAATTACCGAACTTAAACGGGTTAATTTCATTTGTCCGCGACCGCGTAAAGGTCCTCACTCGTACTGGTGACCAATCGGGTTCTAAGACCCAGAATACAATTGCATCAAAAACTAATGTACGTTCTTTTATTGTAAACAACAACACCGCTAACAAATGTTCTTTGTGTGAACAACCTGATCACAGTAATCTCTATTTATGTTCGACCTTTAGAAAACTGTCGCCCCGCGAACGTTTCAAGTTCATCAAAAGTTGTAACGCCTGTATTAATTGCCTTAGTAAAACACACACCGCTCAATCTTGTAAATCCATAAACACATGTAAACAATGTCAACAAAAACATCACAGTATGTTACATTTTCTTGAATCCGATTATGCAAACCCGCATTCCTTATCGTCGAAGCTCGATACAAATACCTCCCGCTGTAGTGAGGGAGCTAACGGAAGGGAAAATTCACGTAACTCGACTTCTTCTAAGTCAGACGATAGAACCTTATCACTTTGCAGTATGAATACCTACTCGCATGCTAGTCACGGGCGGAAATCACAAAATGTACTACTAGGTACAGCCCTCGCTGACGTAAAATCAAATGATGGATCTGTTAGGAAAGTTCGTTTTTTGATCGATAATGGTTCTCAAAACCATTTTATAACAAAGCAGGCCTGCAAACAGTTGGGTCTCCGTGTCTTTAATGATTCCAGTAATCAATCGGTAATGGGAATAGGTGACACCTCCCAGCCTATATCAGGCATTACTGACCTAACATTGTACTCACGCCTTGATCCGAACTTTTGCTTGAAGATTCAACCGCTAGTCATTAAAACAATCTCTGGAGATTTACCGAGCTGTTCTCTAAACACTTCCGCGGTCACGCACCTTTATGACCTACCGCTCGCCGACCCGCATTTTTACGCGCCCGGACCCATCGACGTTTTATTGGGTTCCGAGGTCTTTGTCGAAATCTTGCGGCCTGGAAAATCGCAGGGCCCTGCAGGACAACCTGACGCGTTAGAAACCGCCTTTGGATATATAGTAATGGGGTCCACGGCCTCAGTGCCCGCCGATAATCATAAACCCGCACATAATCAAACTCACCGCGCGTTCTTTACATCGAGTGACGAGTCAATTGAGGCTTTAGTTACTAAATTTTGGCAGCTCGAGTCGGTACCTACACAAAAACATATGTCGACAGCTGACCAAGAATGTGAACATTTCTATGTTTCTAATACGCACCGCGACGTTAATTCAGGACGTTATGTAACCGCATTGCCATTTTCGAAATCCCCGCACTTGTTAGGAGATTCCTTGACGACAGCCACGCGCCGTTATTCTTATCTTGATCATAAATTCCAGACTAACAAAACATTAAAGAGCGAATACGACAAGGTAATGACGGATTATTTAAAAGGTGGTATTGTTTCCCCCGCTCCCGCTTTGAACACCGATAACAAATATTATGTAATCCCTCATCATGGAGTCTGCCGACCAGAAAAGCCGCTACGACTTGTATGTGACCCTAGCGCGAAGTCAAGCACTCAAGTAGCTTTAAACGACATTCTACACTCGGGGCCAAACTTACAGGCAGATTTAACCGCAATCATTTTAAAATTCAGACTTTCTCCCGCTCAACTGTTGAGTCATCCGCTATGGCTCCACGGTCCGCCCTGGGCACGTGACGATCTACGTACGTGGCCTATTAATCGCTTCACTTTCGACTCCACAGCTGATGAAAAGCTGTTGGAAATCAAAAAACGCGCTAATGTTTTCATCACCACCGATGAACAACCGCAATTTCTATGCACGCTTGCTAAGAAAGTATCGTCTTGGTCCAAGCTTCTCCGCATTATAGTATATTTATACCGCTTCTTAGGAAAAATTCCGCGTTCTAATAGAATCGAACTTTCACACTTACAATATGCAAAAAATATTATTGTAAAATCTCTTCAACAACAATATTTCAAAGACGATATAAACGCCCTCTCCAACAATCGCAAGGTTTCAAAATCGCTAATCCCGCTTTCACCATTTTTAAAAAATGATTTGCGTCGCATCGGGGGACGTTTAGAAAAATCTTCGCTTTGTTTTGACGCTAAACATCCGATATTGCTTCCTAAAAAGGATCATATCGTTAACATTTTAATAGATTATTATCACCGCAAATATTTACACGCCGGACCACATTTATTACTATCTTTGTTGAGACAAAAATTCTGGATAATTTCCGGACGCACTACAGTAAAACAACGCTTTCGACTTTGTAATAAATGTTTTAAAGTAAATCCCCGTAATGAGGCGCCTTTCATGGCACCCCTCCCCGCTTCTCGCGTCACCGAGGCTAAACCATTCTTACGAACGGGCGTCGACTACGCTGGTCCAATAAACATATTGATAAGCAGATACCGCGGTGCCCGCAAAGAAAAGGCATATATCTGTTTGTTTACATGTTTAGTGACGCGCGCCGTTCATTTGGAATTGGCAGTAGACTTGAGTACGGACTCATTTTTCCGCGCTTTCCGTCGATTCATCTCGAGGCGTTCCAATTGTCTGGAGTTGTTCTCAGACAATGGTGGAAACTTCTTAGGCGCTAAAGCCCAGCTGGACGAGTTGAATGGCTTTCTCAAATCCAAGGCCTTTTGTGATTCCTTCGCTGAGGAAACGATATCTCAAGGCATATCTTGGCATTTGAACCCGCCCAGTGCACCTCATTTCGGTGGCATTTGGGAAACTAACGTCCGCAGTGTAAAGTTAATTTTAAAGCGCGTGATCGGTGATGTTCTGCTTACTTATGAGGAGCTGCTTACCGTATTAACTCAAGTTGAATCGCTTCTCAACAGTCGTCCGCTAACCGCTGTTTTAAGTTCTGACCCCGCAGAGCCCAAGGCACTTTGTCCTTCTGACTTTCTGACTATGGGTCCGCTTGAGTCATTTCATGATGACTCACGTTACAAACCTACATTGACAGATTTAGTCCGCAGTAAACATTTGACTGACCAGGTTGTTCAGAGATATTGGAATCGTTGGAGACAAGAATATCTTAATACCCTACAAACACGCGCCAAATGGAATACTAAGTCTAATCCGGTGACTAAAGGAGCTGTCGTTGTGCTAAAAACTGAAAATTCACCACCGTTACAATGGCCTTTAGGCATAGTAGAGGATATACATCCTTCATCTGACGGAATCGTCAGAGTGGTAACGGTGCGCACTAAGAATGGTACCTATGTTCGCCCTGTTGTAAAACTATGTGTTTTACCTTCTCAATAACCTACATTCTTAACCCCTCCCCGCATTTTTCACCCGCAATTTTAGTCATAGTTTATTTTATCTTTCAAGTTTTCCTATCTTTTATTAGACGGATTACTTCCGCATCCGCTTCCGCATCCTTAGACATTAGATAACACAATTTAGGTGATCATTCTCTCTTTGTTGGTTCAGGAGTCTTCTTTAACTCCTGAAGGCCGGGGGGATGGCTCTTTTTATGTGTATATTCTGTGGCTAATAGACAAAACGCATCAATTTACGCATCTGTGCCGGAAGAGTGAAGTGCATCGTGTTGACTCACTCCAACGGCCAGTTCGAAATCCACACGCGCCGCATCGCACATGCTCCGCTCCGCGACGACGTAATTTAACATTAAACGTGTCGTGTTTTCATCCCCCGCATTTATTATAATAGGAATCTCGTTTGTCGAACTCACCCCCGCTCGCTTGTGTAAACAAACCGCAACGATAGTGCAGTGACGTGATTTCACGTGTGCCGGCCGGCAAAACGGAACTGTGGGTGATAACTTGGATGGACAGTAGCTGGAGACGGACCCCCTTGAGGTGCTAGATTGGTACGTAGTCTTTTTCCGCATTTTTATACACATAATTACTGCTACCCCTCGACAACCTCAGGAGACCATCCGATTCCCGGCTGAAACAGCCCGTATTTTCACTGAGGCCAGCCCGCACCCCCCCGCAGTGTAGGAAAGCAAATTTTCTACCAGTAGTGACATATAGAAAGATAAAAGTAGCTGTGTTTATATTATTCTTGAGAGATTCTGAGCTTCCATACATATTATCTTCACTCGTCCTGTCCTGACCAATGCAATGTTTTAGATCTTCAAAGGCAAGACAGGTGTGCAGCTGGAAGCGCTCCGTGAACAGATCGAGGATAAGATCAGCGGCCGCCGCGACGGCGTCGACGTCGGCTACTGGGAGAGTCTGCTGTCGCAGCTCAAAGGTATGTATCATCATCATTATTACCAGCTCATTTGACGCACCGTAGGACATAAGCCTCCTCTTTCCTACCTCTGAGCTTGCTGGCCACAGATAATTGTTTTCTGGATCTATAAATAATATCTAACAACTATTTATTGTTTCTACCTCATCCTTACTTATATTATAAATGCGAAAGTAACTCTGTCTGTCTGTTGCTCTTTCACGCCTAAACTACTGAACCGATTGAAATGAAATTTGGTACAGAGATAGTCTAGAGCCTAAGAAAGGACATAGGGTACTTTTTAATGCGAAAAAAGCATTGTAATGGTTTAAATTGGGGATGAAAGTTTGTATGGAAATATGTAAGGTTTCGGCTAAACCTCTGCACCGATTTAAAAAAAATATTTCACTAATGGATATCTACATTGACAGCGAGTAACATAGACTATATTTTATCCCCATATTCCCGCGGGAGCAGGAACTACGCGGGTGAAACCGCGGGGCGCAGCTAGTACTACCTAATTAGGAAATAAGTCATATTTTAATTTTTTTTCTTTACCTTAGTCTTACCTTTATTAATAGCAGAATACGACGGATATTTCTAAACTAAATTTTATAATGACGCACTCGTAGCATGGTCTGGAGGATCTAGCTAATGTCTCAATAAGCACAACAAAATATAAAGATTTCTAAAAAATTCACGTCAGTTGAAGAGAGATGGTTTTTTGCTACATTGTTATTTACTATATCATGTTCTCAATGATATCGTAAAGTCTCCCTGTCACAGCACACATGTCCCGCGCGCGGCTCCGGGAGCGCCACCAGCACAACCTGCGCCGCAAGCTGCAACTCCTGAAGCAGGAACAGGGCGTGCACACGCAGCTGCAGCGGGACAGGTACGGGCCGGCCCTAGGGCTCCGGCGTGTACCGCGGCGCTCCTCTAACGGCACGTCTCCTCGCAGCGCCGGCGCCAGCACCGCCGAGCGGTCGCGCAGCGCGTCGCCGGCGGCGGAGGCGGACGCGGACGCGGAGGCGGAGGCGGACGCGGACGCGGAGGCCACGGAGGAGGCGGAGGCGGCGTGCGAGGCGTTGTACCGCGCCGGGCGGTACTCCCCGGCGGCGCTGGGCGCGGCGGCGCTGGAGCCGGGCACGCTGCTCACGGAGGAGGCGGACGACGCCGAGCGCCTGCGCTACCTGCGCGAGCGCCTGCACGCGGCCAACGCGCAGCGCGAGGGCGCCGCCGCGCTCCCCGCGCGGCCCGCGCCCCTCGACCAGGTATGCGCGGGGTACACGTAGATAAATGTAGTCGTGAGATGAACAATATCTGTATGGATCGTATGGACTAACGAACGGACCGAAATCTCTAGGACCATACTGTCGCATCTGAATGTTTTTTTCCTTGTAGGTACTTGATCTTTGTATATCACTTAATTTTTTAATTAAATGTTCTAACTACTCAAAGGAAGTAGGTAAACCATCATGTGAATAAGTTGAATCCACCCTTCGTAGCCGTCGTCGAGCGCGGCCCCGGCGGCGCTGGAGGCGGCGGCGCGGCGCCTGATGGGCGCGGCGGCGGAGGAGGCGCCGTTCAGCGCGGAGCACGCGCTGCCGGACGCGCCATGCCTGTGGGCCGACAAGTACCGCCCCAGGAAACCGAGATACTTCAACAGGTCCCTATACATCACATATCGCTCCTACAGCTTTTCCCTGCAACATTGTCGGAAAAACCTCTAAATTAGAAAAAAAAAACTACATTTTATCGCGATAAATGCTATATCACTTATGTTCCTCCCCAGGGTTACTATCTCCATAACAAATTTTATTAGGATCCGTTCAAAAATTTGGCCGTTAGAAAACCCGAAAAAAGAGCAAGACCTACAGATTCTTAAGCTGTTAAAATATGAAATAGGAATCCACTGACTTCCGAGTTGAAGGTCTTGACCTATATAAGTTTCTCGCTGTCATCTTATTAATATCTCTATTGAATCTTCTCACACAGAATCAGCATGATGTATACAGATTACACATTATTTCAATGTATAACTTTTTGACTTCTATATCCAGCGTAAGCTTACAGAACATGAGTTGCCTTTGATGGCTGCAGCTGTCTTTGGCGTTCAAAAGGTTAACATTGTTTTAATTTTGTTCTATGCAGAGTACACACTGGGTTCGAGTGGAACAAGTACAACCAGACTCACTACGACATGGACAACCCGCCGCCGAAGATCGTGCAAGGATACAAGTTCAACATATTTTACCCAGATCTTATCGACAAGAATGCTACTCCTGAGTTTACATTGGTAAGCAAAGGAAATATGGTTCACTTCTATTGCACTACAGTGAATGACCAATGTGATGTGACCTTACATTTACAGCTTTAATAGCCCAAAGAAACATAAGACCCTATCTTTCCCTTGAAAGCTTTATAAAAAGTTCAGTGATAAAAAACTTTTGACTCCACTACAGCTTAACACACTCACAGCTGAAAACACAACTATTGTGTTTTTTGTAACTTGCTGTGAATACAAGAAACACAACTGTTGTGTTAGTGGTATGGAAAATCGCAATGATGAGTGCAGATCTGTATCCATGTCTAGACAAGAAAATCGCCTCAGCAGTCAAAGTGTTATGTGGCTTGACACTTTTTAGATCAGACATGACAGATTTTTAGATCATAAAACTTACTTCACACGGGTGTAGTATTATAGACTTATAATATATTAGCTAAAATATTATATTGTTTACAGAAAGCATGTGCAGAGAACCCTGACTTTGCTGTGCTCCGGTTCCATGCGGGTCCACCGTATGAAGACATAGCATTCAAGATTGTGAACCGCGAGTGGGAATACTCATACAAGCGTGGCTTCAGGTGCCATTTCCACAACAATATCTTCCAGCTGTGGTTCCATTTCAAGAGATACCGCTACCGACGATAGAAATGTACATGTTTTGTATCATTGTTTGGGATTAAAACACTTAATAAATAAATAGATCTTAAAACATCTATATTTTGTGTTATTACCACAGCTTAACTTGATTAATATAAGTAATTTACACAAAATTTGAATTATGAGAGAATTGAAAAATGTTTAAAACTGCCAACTACATCAAATAATTTTATTTACAAGCGATACATACTTTAAGGACAATAATTAAATCTATTTTGGTTTCTTATCTTCTCCTGGGTTGACTACTTCTTCAGAGGGGTTACCACGGAAGTTAGGGAATTGCTCCCAGGGGGCGGCTAGCTCGAAGCGTCTGAACTCTTGTGCCAACTCCAGCGGTTCCACCACCACGCGTTTCTGTTCGTCATCATAGCGCACCTCCACATACCCGCTCAGAGGGAAGTCCTTCCTGAACGGATGACCCTCAAATCCATAGTCTGTCAAAATTCTTCTCAGGTCAGGGTGGTTTGCGAAGAAGACACCATACATGTCCCAGATCTCACGCTCATACCAGTTGGCCGCCTTGAACACTTCGCAAGCGGAGTCCACCGGAGTCAGCTCGTCCGTGTATGTCTTGACTCGGATTCTCGCATTGTAGCGCAGCGACAGCAGGTTGTACACGAGCTCGAACCGGTGCTGGCGCGACGGCACGTCCACGCCGGCGATGTCCACCAGGCTTGCGAACTGCGCGCTGTGGTGATCTTTCAGAAACTGCAGGACGGGGATCACGCCTTCCGGGGGGATGAGAACTTCTAACTCGTTGCCCGACGTAATCTGTACTTTCTGAACGTATTTCGGCATGCAGTCTGCAATGTATTTACCAAAATCGATTAGCTGGGATTTCTGGAGAGGGTCTACTTTAGCGACAGTCGGCCGAGTTTCGACATGGGGCGCCGCTTGGTCAGTCTTTGTGGCCAGGGACTGAACGGAGCCAGATTTTGCATTATTCAAAATAATGCGGCCCAAGTTATATCCCGCACCAATGGTGCGTTTTAGTAAAATAGACATCGTTTTTATCGTAAACAAATCGATGTATCCTTACGTAATTAATTAAATTTTTATTCTAGAGAATGTACAGTATACAGAGAGACGTCAGACAGCTGAGCTGACGGAAGTGACAGACCAGACCATCAAACCACAGAATGACAGAGTACCAGGGTTGCCAGATATCAGTTAACTCATCTCTCCTAATTTTGTCTACCGGGCCGAGTAGCCTTTCGCTAAATTGCCTAAATTTAGTGCAAAAAAATCTATAAAACTACCTTGAGGCTTCCTCGCACCCGCATCTACGATTATTCGTGTAATTATCCTTCACGGAGCTACATTAATTAAGGATGCAGAGAATCCCATGGAAGTGCATGATGATGCCGAATACCTCCATTCCACCCCGTTATTCCCTCATTCAAAGATTGTGAGGTGTTAAATAAAAGACGTGCTTCTGCTAAGCGTATAATGCGAGACTGATTCCTACCCACATTTACAATAATCAATACGATATATAACACCTTCACCCTTAATTAAAACTAAATACTTAATTACCTACCTCTTAATTAGCACTTTGTTTTACTTAGGTCCTACTTACATAAGGCTTATATAATACTCAACAGATAGTGACAGTTGTTATAATCATATTCTTAATCTATCAAATTACAATAATATTCTTAATCTATCTCTAGCATGAATCGTTTCGGGGGTCTACGGTTTCTTTTAGGATGACTATGTTCTACTACAGGTGATACATGAGATACATTACTATTCTTGGGCACACTGGGATTGGCAACGGGCGCTGGTGGCGGCGACAACAAGGGATTTCCCTCATTTACTTTGTGTGGCGTAATTAACTCTGGCACACTAGCTATGCTCGCCGGCATCATCTCCCTGCCAACCGTTCCGCTAGGCCTGTCCTCGCTAACTTCCGGGCATACTAGTGAACTCCGGGAGCGACGATTATTATTATTATTATTAGGTGGGTGCTCGGCTACGGAAGGTAACTCATATCTGTATTTTAATTGATCGACATGCCTGTGTACCTCGGTTCCAAATTCCGACCTAACAGTATAATCTGTGTGACCTAGCTTCCTTTCAACTCGGCCTGGTAGCCACTTGTTCGGCCCCCGATAGTCCCTGTACCACACCGCGTCTGTGGGCTGCACCTGCCGGCGCGCGCCCCCCGCCGTGTCCTCGCTGCGAGCCTGTTTCGCCTGGACGCGGGTTTCGCGGTCCGGTTTCAGAACGTCTAATCTCATGCGCAGTTTCCTACCTTGTAAAATTTTTGCGGGACTTTCTCCGGTCGTATAGTGTTCGGTATTTCTGTAGGCTAACAGAAATCTACATAATGCCGTATCGGGGTTTATTTTTTGCATCAAGGCCTTTTTGATAACGCGTTTACATATCTTAACAGAATTTTCAGCGGCCCCATTCGACGCGGGGTGGTAAGGTGCTGAGAAAATCTGCTCGATGCCATTGTTTTTCAAAAAAGCCTTGAACTCTTCGCTGGAAAACATGGCCGCATTATCGCTGACTACCTGCCTTGGCAGCCCAAATCTCGACCAAATGTTTCTTAATACTGATATGAGCGCTTGCGACGTAGTGCTTCTCATATTAATGGCTTCGATCCATTTTGAACAGGAATCGACAATGACTAAATAGGTTAAACCTGAAATCGGACCTAAGAAATCTAGATGCAATCTTGACCAGGGTCGGTTAAGGTAGGGCCACGAGTGTGGAACGTGCCGGTGTGGCGCTTCGGCCACTGTGGCGCACACCGTGCACGCGCGGCACACGGCCTCCACGGCCTCGTCCACCCCTGGCCACCAAACGTAACTTCGTGCTAAGGCTTTGGTTTTTACGATCCCCATGTGGGCATCGTGCAGCTCGTTAAGGACTCGACTCCTGCAAGCGGATGGAATTACTAGCCTATGTCCGCTTAAAATACATCCTAATTCTACGTATAATTCGCTTCTGCGATTCCAGTATGGTTTAAGTTCTTTAATTTCTACTTCTGTCGGCCATCCGTCCTGAATGAAACTCAGAACACGACTCAGTAAGGGATCGGCGGCCGTCTCCTTCTTCAAGCTATTATAATCTAAAAGGAGGGCTTCCGCTGCGAAGTGTAAGTATGTCTGTTCGGGTAAGTCTTCCTCATTTGGCGTCGTTTCTTTGTGTGTTTTTATTAACCGTGAGAGTACATCGGCTTGATTTTGATCTGTCTTCACATACTCGATATTAAAATCGTACGCTGACAATTTAATCGCCCATCTTTGTAATCGGCTCGCCGCCGTGCATGGAATACCAGTATTAGGCCCGAAAATGCTTACAAGTGGTTTATGATCCGTGCGAAGTGTGAAATTGCGGCCATAAAGATATTGGTGAAATTTATCGACTGCAAAAACAATTGCTAATGCTTCTTTATGTATCTGACTGTAATGCCTTTCTGCTGCGGTGAGCGCCCGCGACGCGTAAGCGACTACTCGCTCGCGGCCGTCGCGCGAACGCTGCGCCAGGATGGCGCCGACCCCGTGCGCGCTGGCGTCGCACGTTACTACCGTCTCCAGATCCATGTCATAATGCGCAAGCACCTGTGTACTGCATAACATTTTCTTGATCTGTACAAAGGCGTTGTTATGATTCGTACCCCAAATAAAAGTTTTCCCCTTTTTGAGTAGTTGGTACAGTGGGCTCAAATACGTACTCAGGTTTTTAATAAATTTCCCATAGAAGTTAACCATGCCTAGGAACGATTTCAGTTCTGTGACATTATTGGGGTGTGGCATTGAAATTATAGGTTCTATTTTATTCTTATCGACTTGTACTCCGTCTTTGTTTATTATAAATCCTAAGTATTTAACTTCGCTTGACAAAAAATCACATTTGCTGCGCTTAATTTTTAATCCGTTTTTTTCTAGTATGTCTAATACCTTATCTATCGTTTCTAAATGACTTTTCAATTCGTTATTGGTAATCAAAATGTCGTCATAAAATATGAGCGTGTTGGGTACGTTTTTAAAGAGATTTGTCATGAATTTTTGAAATATACCTGGACTCGACGAAAGTCCATATACTAGACGTTTGTACTTAAACAAACCACGGTGAGTGTTTATGACTGTATAGTCCCTAGAACCCTCATCGATTTCAAGTTGATTATAAGCCTGAGACAAATCTAACTTTGTAAACCAAACCTGACCCGATAGCTCACTAAATAAATCGTCTACTTTTGGAACCGGGTATCTGTCGACTAACAAAACACGATTGAGTGTTACCTTGTAGTCGGCACAAATCCTAATGCCCCCGTCTGCCTTCCTCGCTATGACTAGCGGCGTGGCCCAGTCGGAACGGTCCACCGGCTCGATGACGCCGGCGCGCAGCATGCCGTCCAGCTCGGCGTCCACCCGGTCGCGCAGCGCGTACGGCAGCGGCCGCGCTCGGCAGAACACGGGCTGCGCCCCGGGCCGCACGCCCAGACTCACCGTCCCGCCGTTGTACCGACCCAATGTACCGTCGAACAATGACTTATGTCTGGAAATTATTGAGTTTACAACTTCATTTTTGTTACATTTCTCAGTTTTAATACAATTAACGGTTAGTCTTGGGATTTTCATACTTAATTCCGCTAACCATTGTCGTCCTAGCAAGTTGGTCGTTCCATTATCAAAAATGTACAAATCTAACATTTTACATAGCCCATTATATTTAACTTTCGTTTCTATGTACCCTACCGGTTTAACAATGGAGCCATCGTAAAAACTCAAATTCATACGACAAGGTTTTATAACGAGGTCCTTAAAATATTTGTTGTATGTGTGTCTATTAATACAAGACAAAGGGGCTCCAGTGTCCACCTCCATATCTAACAGAATGTTATGAACTGTCATTTTCATACGCACCGGCTTATACTTTGCTAATGACATTTGATACATAGGCTCATCAAAGTCCTCCTCACTATTTTCTTCATCGTAACCATCCGTGTCCTCGCTGGCCTGCAATCCACTGTTGGGCGGCGCCGCCGTCGCCGACTGCTGCTCTCCACCGGTGCACATGTTTGCACCTGTGTCGGCTGCTTCCTGCACCCAGTACGCTCCAGTCGCATGGCCGCGCGAGCGTCCCCCGCGCCCGCGCCCACCGCGGTTGAACCGGCGGCTCCCGCTGCTCCTCACGCTGCCTCCGCGATAATTACCGTATGTCTCCGCAGATCCCGCGGTTTGTCTCGTCTCAGAAGCACTCGATAACCTATTTCGACACATTCTCCGCAGATGGCCTGTTTGTTGGCAATAGCTACATTGATATTCCCTGTATTTACAGTCCCATTTCTTATGTTTCATATCTCCACAAACTGAGCATCCACTTAGTTGTAGCTTATGTACAGTTTCCGTTAACTCCGATGTCATTTCACTATTGCATCGTTCTACGGCCCCGGCGTCTCGTTCCGCCGCTTCGAGTGTGGCGGCTAACGTGACCGCTTTTGAGTAATTTAAATTTTCCTCGGCAAACAACCGTTGTCTAGTTAGTTCACTTTTAAGGCCACACACAAACTGATCTCTTAAATTATATTCTAAGACGGTTTCGAAGTTGCAATATCTTGACAGTTTTTTTAATTCTGCGACGTACTCTGCAATGGATTCCCCGGTCAACTGCCGCCGTTGTCTGAACCTGTACCGTTCCGCCATCTCAGAGGGCTTTGGTTGCAAATGATTTCTAAGTAGATTTACAGCTTGTTGATATTTTAGTGCCGCTGGTTTTAGCGGGCTAGCTAAACTTGATAAAAGCTCGTAGGTTTCTTCGCCCATCAATGAAATGAGTGTAGGTAGCTTCACTTCGTCACTGATTTTGTTCGCCACGAAATACATTTCCATCCGTTCGGTATACGCCAACCAGTTCCCGGATTTCAAGTTAAACTCCCGAATTTGACCGATAGACATATTTAAATGATAGGAAAACTGTATTTTAATAGTCCAAATTATCCTCGTCGCCACTGTTAAATAAAAGACGTGCTTCTGCTAAGCGTATAATGCGAGACTGATTCCTACCCACATTTACAATAATCAATACGATATATAACATGAGGAACCTCGAAAACTTCTACTGATCGATCATACCATATATGAGGAACTTTTGGAGGGACGTTCGAGGGGCCCTCAATAAAGGTAGAGTGGAGGGAATATAAACGCAATGCCTAAAGATACTGGTGAAAGATAGCACAAAAAATAAAAATAATATGGATGGCTAGGTTTTTAAAACAGTCATTGGGGCAACACAAAATGAATCTAGGCCAAAACAAAAAAAAAAGTTCTGTCACAATAATAATTCACAGTTGGTTGGATTGGACTTTGGAGAAAGAAAAACATTTATTATTTCTATCTGTGGGTGGGTATGATAATGTGTTTAAATAAAGCCTTAACTTAAAGTACGCTTATCATTAGCAAACGGTACAAAGACGGCTGTTTTTCGTTATTTTGGCTTATATACCCTTGTTTGTAATTATTGGATTGTTAATTTGAGTATAATTAAGTTAGCGCAGTATGTGCTGAGTGGGCGCTATTCATGAATTTCATGATCAATGTCTTCACTGTTCACCTACAAGTTAGTTTTGAGTTTCACAATTACTGATTTTAGGCCCGCAGTTACACCCAAGATAAAGAATTAATAAACCCAGGTGCACGTGCAAATCTGGAACCCTTTCTGACCGAGCTATGCGAAAATTTGTTCTGTAAACAAAATATTGATAATGCGGAGTTCATAGTTTTCGTGAATGTTTGCGCAGACGATTTTTATCGTACCAGCGTACGATAAAAATCTGCTGTGTAAACATGTTTATTGTACTAAATTCCAGAGTGATGGTATGAGAAGTGAAGATGGATAAAGAACTGAAGGAGCTGAAGTCGGTGCTGCGCTCGATCGTGGTGTCGAGCAACGCGCAGGTGGATGTTCGCGCGCTGCAGCGAGATTACAAGAACATGATGGGCTCAGTGATCCCGATTGCTAAGTACGGCTACAGGGATGTGATGCTGTTTCTGAAGGAGAGGTGCAATGACTGCTTCCTGGTCAGTGTATTTTTATTAGGATATCTGTTAACGTTTCATGTTGCACTGATTATGTTTTCAGCAGCTTAGTGGGAATCAGTAGCTTAGTGGGAAGAATGGCTGCCTTTCAAGCAAAGGGCAAGCCTTGCAATCTTGCATCCCAGTTGGCACATCCCAATGTGTTAAACAATGTAATCATTTGCTTTTTGAAAAAGGAAAACATTGTGAATTTTGGAGGTATATGATCCACCAATCCGCAGCGGGCCCTTCTGGCATGTTGTAACCTAATCCTCTTCACGAATGAAGTGAGACCCATGCTTGCCACTTGGCAGGTATTGGTGGTGATGACAATGATACCAATCCCAACCTAGGACAATTTTGTATTGACAAATTGTTTGTTTACATTTAGGACCATTAGATATGAGATGGCCATTCAGTTGAAAGGCCATTTTTAATGATTTTCATTGTTCTGATATGGCGATATTTACTCCCAGATATCTTGGGATTGTGACACTTTTGTTTATTCTTGTAATTTTTAGTTTGTATAAGTGTCCCCTACCCTTATAATATACTAATTTCATTGTGAGTGGAACCTTGAATAAATTCCAAATAGCAGCACAATGGATATGCGACAAATGTTTTATGCCCATTTCATTGAAATATGTTGAATTATTACGGAGTCTATTCAAGACAACATTTTCATACAGACACATAGACAATAATTCTAAAAACTGCTATTTAAGATTAAGCATCGGATAAATAGCAGCTTCCACTTCAATTTCGACATTTATTATTAAATTATGGAGATACTCTTCAATTTTATAACTGGTATAGTTATGTAACAAATAACAAATATTGTGATTTCTTACTATTAACTAAATTTAATCAGATTTAAATGCATGTTCTCCTGTTTTTATTAATAAAATTGTGTACATTCAAAATGGTCTCCCACTACACAGGCCTGACCTAGTACGGGAACCTCTGATAAACTGTTGTTAGGTACATTAATGCATGTTAAATAAAAATATTTTTACTTTAAAACAAAACTCTAAGCACACAGGCATATTTTGACAATATATAATTGTTGGAAATTTTCAGAATGGTATCAGTAGTTCCACGGATTACCTTCAACAAAGTAACAAACTTTATCTCTCAACTCTTTTATATTTGTGTAAATATGAACAACATATGAATCAATTAAAAAAATAAATAAATTATCAATTTGCCCTAGTGTGGGGACTATTAGTAACTCTGTATATTTTTGTAAATCTTTCTGGCAAATAAATGATTTTGTATATTTTTTATGATTGCATGATAAATATTACATTTCTAAAGCTGTTTTTTTTTCTGATCATGTTCGTTGAAAACTTCTACCCAATTCTTTGTTATGCCTTTATTGCATTAAATATCGGTCATGGTTTTTGAATCATGTTTGATGATCATTTACAAGTGACCAAATAAGTAAATGATTGTTTAAATCTGTTTGTACAGTTCCAGGGTTTACCTTCCAATCCAGTTTTAACCCTGATTGTACCGGACTCACTGAAGCACATTGATCATTTGGTGCAGAAACAAAGAGCTTCAGCTGTAACCAAAATGTAAGTCATTTGGTACTTAAGGCGCAAAATAGCTAGGCATGGGAGGAGGCATATACGTCTAGTAACCCGATACTTGGCTGATTCTTGTCATTATTAATAGCTGCTCTGGTTCTTCATTTTATTCTATAGGAAAAGTAGTCGAGTGGTTTGTCAGCTCTAATTATTTAGCTAAATTACAATGCAGGAAGTGTTTTCAAAGGATTTGTTTTTTAGCTTTTAATTTGTTTTACTTCTCATGGTTCTTACAGAAAAGGGAAGAGAAGAAGTGTTAAAGAAATCGCTCCTGAGACGTCTAACTTGATTTACCAATCATATAATGAACATAATCATAATATCAATAGTCATCACAAATCAGAACAAATCATACAAAGAACACAACAGACAGTGAAACCGCCAGACATAAAGAAAGACCAAATCCGAACTACCAACTTATCGACAAATAGCATATATGACAGCAGAAAAGATTTGACAGATAAAACTAAATCTATACCACATTTAAAACTGGACAATGGATATAGAAGTGGGACTTCAGAAATAGTACACAATGGTTACCATGAGAGTGTACGTAACTTTTTAAAGAAAAGACAACCCATGTACGATAGCTCCCAGTATTTGAACTCTGAAGAATGCATTGAGCAGGAGAAGGTGTCGTCTAAAGGTGATGATTCAGAAAAACAAACATCTTCAAGTAAGTTTATTTCTATCAGTAATAAAAGAAACAAGGTTTCAGTTCATACGTGATAGAAGTGAAACCTTCAAAAACATAAGAAAAACACTATAATGTTTTCTATCTTATTATCTTGCATGTTAAATCCTATACATGTATGTATATGTTTGTCTCTTCTTAATGTCGCTTTTTCGGTTCATTCAGTTTTAATTCACAGTGGAGCTAAAGAAGTTTCCTCTTCAAAAATATTTATTATTTCATTACAATTTCAAAAATCATGTGCAGGTCAAAGCAGTACAAAGAAGGCTCAATTGGAAGAATTGAAATGTGAAATTCACGAACTGATAAAGGAGTATGAGGAGGGTATCTGGTCCACCGACCTCATCAGGCTTTACAGGTGAGATGCCAATTTAAAACATTACTTAGAAGTTTGACTAGTCTATAAGACAAGGCTACCAATCATGTGGACCTGGACATTTGAACTATTTTTCCTAAACACTTGAAATACTTACTTATAATTAAAAATAAATTTGTCACCGGCTAGAATGGCTAGATGCTCAAATTGTGCAAAGTTGATACATATTTTTTTTGTGCATGTTTTAATCTGCAATCGGTGTCATTATTATCAGATTTTCAAAAGTCGACTATATCTATAGTGGTGATCCGGTCCCGTGAGATCCATGAGCGTCCAGCGTCACAAAACTAGCAAGCTAAGCCTAGAACGGAACTGGGTCCCGAGAACTACCGATCACCCCGATAAGGGTTCATTCAGTCCCGGTCGCAAACGGAACAGAGTCGTGCACCGTGCACCGTGCACATACACCGAGCGTTTCGCAGGGAGCGGTACGAGCGCGAACTGAACTTCAACCGCTTCGGGCACCACAACATCAACAGCCTGCTCATCGCCATGGACGACCGCGTGGCCTTCTGCGCTCAGGGCGGCGGCGTGCGCCTGCGGGACGCCGCCGCCCGCGCCGCCGCGCCCGCCGCGCGCCCCGCGCCGCACCCCGCGCCGTGCCCCGCGCCGCGCCCCGCGCCTCGCCCCGCGCGGCCCCTGCACGCGGACGACGCGCTGCCCGGGATCGACTTCGTAAGTGGGCGGCTCCGCCGTGTGCGGCTGTAGATCGATTGCGAGCGTCGCTCCCTAACCGCGCCGCCGTGCACCTTTTGCAGGAGCGCCGCCCGCAGAACTCGCCTCGCGGGCGCCTGCTCGCCCGGTTACTGCGTCGGGAACGATGTCGCGAGGCAACGTTCGCGGTCGGTAAACTGACGGTGAGATAAGTGCTCGCTATGTCCCGTCGCGTCGCACGGCTTCTTGTAGCTTGTTAGCGTTCCTGCCTGAATGTGGTGGAGAAGGCGTCGCGTCGTTACCGTCGAGCTCGCTCGTCGAAAACGTAAATTGTATTGATTTCTCGCTGCGTTCCGCCGTGTCGAGCTCGACGATATACGCGTCGGCTTCGCCTATTTTTTCGTGCTCGTCGTTAGTAGTTAGAAGTATTTATCTTTCGTTTCTCTGTGTCTGCTTTTAAATCTGTAAAATCAGAGTCGATAAGAAATAAAAGCCATTTTTACGAAACCTGTCAAAGACTTTGATACATTGCATGCGCGAGAAGTCGGCACGAAACGTAGCCGACACCTATCCGTCCGTCGCTCACGTCGCGACGCCCGTCTCGTCCGCAGGACCCGGACGTGTTCCCCTCGGACTGCATACCCTTCCTGGAGAGCATCCCGACGCAGCGGCTGGGGGCGCTGCGGGCGGGGGCCATGCTGGAGTGCACGGTGGGCGAGGTGTACTCGCCCTCGCACTTCTGGCTGCAGCGCCTCGGCGACGGCTACAGCCTCGCCTTGGACGAAGTCATGGACGAGATGTTGTGAGTATCGACGGGACGCCGAACCGAACCGACACTATTTTTGTTTTGTCGCTTCGTATCCGGCGATCGATCCGTTCGTTGACTCCCCTTCGCGGCCGCAGGGAGTACTACAGCGCCGGCGCGGGCAAGGAGCGCGTGCTGGCCCGCGGCGCCGTGCGCGCCGGCCACTACTGCAGCGCGCTGTACGAGCGCGACTGGCACCGCTCGCTCATCGTCAAGGTGCTCGACGCGGACTTCGTCAAGGTACGCCCCTCGCGCCCCGCGCCTCCCTCGCCTCCCCCGCCTCCCCCGCCCGACTCACCCGTCGCACGCCGCAGGTGCGGCACGTGGACTACGGCACGGTGGACACGGTGAAGGCGTCGGAGCTGAAGCCGCTGCTGCGGCGGTGGGCCGCGCTGCCGGCGCAGGCGCTGCGGGCGCGCCTGGCGGGGCTGCGGCCGGGCGCCGGCGGCCGCCGCTGGCCGCACGCCGCCGCCGCGCACTTCCTGAACCTGGTGCGCGACCGCCGCCTCGTCGCCAACGTCGTCGCCGTGGACCCCGTGGTGAGCGCCGCGCCGCCGCCGCCCCCGCCGCCCCCCGCCCCCGCTCACGCGCGCTTCCCGTTCGCAGGAGGACACGATCGAGACGTTCCTGATCGACACGACGGGCGCGGACGACGTGTGCCTGACGGCGGAGATGATCCGCGCGGGGCACGCGGACGCGCGCGGCGACTCGGCGCTGCGGGTGAGTGCCGCGCCGCCCTCGCGAGTGGACGTGCGCTCGCTGGCCGGCGGCATCCTGCGCCTCGCGCGTCGCGCGGCCAGCGACGTGTCCGCCTCCGCCTCCGAGCTGGTGGGCTCGACGGCGCGCCGCATGCGCGACTGGGAGCCGTCGCCGCTGTCCTCCGTGGGCACGACGCTGAGCGCGGCGACCGTGTCGTCCAAATACCTGGCGCGCATATACGCGCTGCACAAGCTGGTCCGCAGCCACGCCCCGGCCTCGCCTCCGGTCCCTGCCGCCGCTCCGGCCTCGCCCTCGGCCCCGGCCTCGCCCTCGGCCCCGGCCTCGCCCTCGGCCCCGGCCTCGCCCTCGGCCCCGGCCTCGCCCTCGGCCCCGGCCTCGCCCTCGGCCCCGGCCCCCGCCCCCGCCCCCGCCGCGCCCTCGTGTCCTACGGCCGTGTCGACGAACCGCCTGCTGCGCCTCAAGCTGGAGCTCGCGAGGAATTCGACTCTCCTGAATTCGAAATATACCGGCGAGACGGAATTAGTGCCGCGGCCCGATCTGTAACGGTGCCGTGTGCGTCCGTACGCGTCCGAATGCAGGCGCGTTCACGTACGAGGCGCGCTAAGTCCCGTCCAATGAGGACAACTTTCTTTTTAGCACTTCTACAATGCCCTTACGAACATTTCTTATATGTCTCCAATAAAGAGTTATTATCTTATCTCTTATCTAAACACTTGTGATTGTCTCAGCCATCAGCAAATAGGGTGCGCCATTTCGTGTGAGGTCACACAGCCTATTTCTCGTGTCTTATAGACGCATAACACGACACCTGCCTTGTATTTTGGCTCTACGAAGATAAAGATGGACTTACATACGTAGACTCCTAGATCCTCTCTTGACTAGCACACCATTTATAAAAGGCTGTCACATAATTATAATATAATATTTATAGGGTATAGTTGGACATTTGTGTCGTTAAAATTTAAAGCACAGGGTTTACCCATAAAATATTATAATAGAATTATTCTTATTATTATATTATCTTTAATAAGTAACAAAAACACTCTTGATAAGATAGGTACTAATAAAAAAATTAAATAAGCCCTAGCATTAATTACTGCGCTCTTGACGGCCTCCCTCGAATAGGTTGGTGATGATCCGGCTGCGAGGCGTCAGATTGCTGGTTGGATTCTCCCACAGGGCAGATATTTGTATGACTAAAATAGTGAGTATACCGCACCATTGATGAATTTTTCGAACGGTGCGTATACTCCAACACAACACAAGTATTTGCTCTGAATGTGGGTATGGGACCATGGTTCTTGTAGGTCCAGATTACCTGGATATAGACAGGTGTTCTTAGTTAGGGGTCAGGTTCTGTGCATGTGATCGGGACGCGTTATTCAATTACTACACCATTGTACTGTGCGTTATGGTGATATATGTTAATATACATTATTATGAAAAAAATATTTTTATGTTATCTATATGTTAATTATGTGTTTTTTTTTAATGTTTAATTGTTATATTATACCTATTTTATTAATAACGCGTAATTTACTATGTTCGTAAATTAATTACTTATAACGAGTAAATATCGCATGTCACTAGCAGTTTCCGAACCAACGGTAGTCAGAATATATTTAATTAAAGTTTTTATTTTATTTTGGACGAAAAACTGACAGCTTCTCAAATATATCATGGATACAATAATAGGGACACAGCCATAAACAGTTTTCATTTATAGATGAACAATTGCCCAGAGATGAGCAAAGTAAAAACACCTAAAATCCTAAAATAGTTGGCGTTTTAGTTGTTACTGTAAGCTTACTATTTTAAACTGGAAATAAATAAATATACCTAGAAATCAAAGAAACCTATTTTATATCAAACATACGATAGTAATTATAATAGTTACATTACAAAGCCATATAACTAAAAGACAAGAAAACTATTACTATCGAAGAAATTTACAATAATGTTTTTTTTGTAAATGGGCATTAAAGTGTGTGGGCATGTCGATGTCGGCGATCATAATTGAAGTAGTTCGGCATAATTTCCGGCCAGGACCGCACCGGACGAGCGCGGGGTCGGAACACATCCCGCGACTGAACGTCCCCCGGCGCACCTCCCCCGCCCCCGCGGCCCCGCTCTCCTCCGTGCGGACCTCGGGCCAGGCCACTAACGCGACCGTTCGATTGCAGACGGGCGCCTGCTACCTGAACCCGAGGTTCGGCGCGCTGGAGAGCGGCGACACGCCCAACTTCTCCGAGATCCACCGCTACCTCGCCGACGGCATCTCGCTCGAGTACGTGGAGGCCTACCGCCGCCACGTGCCCGCCGCGCTGCCCTGCCCCGCGCCCCCCGCGCCCCCGCGCGCCCACCCCGCGCCCTCCGCGAGACTTGCAGCGCGAGCGCTGACCGCGGCGACATCGATTTCAGCGGTGAAGTCGTTTCCCGCGGTGACAGCGGCGACATCGCTATTCGCGGCGGAATCGCCCTCCCCGGTGACGTCGTTTTCTGAGGAGACGTCTCTTCCCGCGGCGACATCGGTTTTCGCGGCGACATCACTTCCCGCGACGACATCGTTTCCCGCAGAAATATCTACTTCCGCGACGAGAACGCTTTCCGAGGCGACATCGCTTCCCGCGGCGCCATGGCTTTCCGCGGCGACATCACTTCCCGCGGCGATATCACTTCCCGCGGTGACATCGCTCTCCGCGGCGATATCACACTCCGCGGCGACATGTCCCACGACGGCCACGGTCCGGGCCCCTCTCATGTGTGCCGCGGTGGCGGTCCCCCCGCGCCCGCAGCGCGCGCCGCACGAGGTGCGCCTGAGCCGGCAGGAGTGCGAGCTGTACGCGATGCTGAGCTCGCTGGACCCGGCGGCGGCGCACTGCTACATGCTGAGTGCGCTGCGGCGCGCGGGGGCGCCGGGCCCGCGCCCCTTGGGCCTCAACCCGTTCGCGCCGGAGTTCCACACCGCGTCCCAGACCCCCGGGCTGCCACCCTCGGCCTTCATGCGTCCTTCGCCCCCGTCCTACATGTACCCTCCGCCGGGCTTCTAACCGGAGGAGCCTCGATCTACCTCGTCGCCCCGAGGGATTCGGGCTTAAAGATTGCATTTCACCGGTGATGATGTATCGGTCGATATGACCTCGTCGTAACGCAACTTTAGTTTAGCATATTTTGTTACCTCTACAATTTGTATGACGTTTTGAATGCAATGACTCTGTCGCTTTTTTGTTTTGTAAAACTTATTAGCTGTAAGTAAGAAATTAATACCTAAGAATCTCTTGACGTATTATTTTGATGATTTTGTATTCGTTGGTTTCTTTTTTTTGAATAATTTTAAGATTAGCACATAAGTTGATGGTTGATGTTGTTAAATGAAAGTGTGAGGGTTACGAGCGCCGTGCGAAACCGCGCCCACGTCACGGTCCTTTCATTCTGGGCGTCACTACAGTGCTCGTCAGTCAATGGTATTAAAAAATGAATATATTATTTTGACATGCTATATAAACTTACAAATAGCCGAGCTATTCCCGTTTCTGTTACAATAAAATTGATTCTGTGATATGTTAGAATTAAATAGCGAATCAATCTTGGAAGACCTTGGTTCTTAGAAACTGACTTTGATACTGAATAAAATCTTTGTGTAATTTTTGTTCTTTTTTTCTTAAAATTTAGGCTTTGATGATCAACCTACCTAGGCTTAGGGATCGTTACTTTACGTGAGACTGTCTGTAACCAATACCAGCACAGTTCAGATCACAGCAAGGTATTCAGCAAATACCTTGGTACCCACTTACATTTTGTTAACGGCGTTGTTAAAAAAATAATCATCAAAATCGGCTCACCCAGTCGGAAGTTCTGAGGTAACTAACATTAAAAAAATACAGTCGAATTAAGAACCTACTCCTTTTTTGAAGTTGTTTAAAAAATAAAGTTAGTAGGTAGCACAGCCATCTCATACTTGACTACTAACAGTTACTAACATACATTAATGATTTGTTGTGCTTTAAAGCCATAGTTGGTACAAATCTTTGGTAGAAAAGTGGGTGATAGGTTCATATTTTTTCTACAAAAATGTTTTGTTTATTTTGGCTACAAGGGAGAAAGTGCACAGGGAATAAGGACAATTTTTTTTAGGACACGGCGACTTCAGATTTCTTTTGCCGCAGTTTCGGTAGTATGGTTTGGCAGGGGGTTTTTGGTATGGGTGGATGAAGGGATATCTGTAAACCTTAGAATTCCCGATAAACTGCTTCTGGTGAACGATATCCCAAAGAAGTGTATCCGAACTATAGAGTACTAGACGAAGAATGAAGGCCAACAATTTTTTTCGGTTTGGCTGTGCATGATTAGTGCATTTAACGAACACTTCATAATGAATATTCCATCGATATTACAAAGCTCAAGAAACCGACGCAAATTGCAGGAAAAAAATTGAAATCAACAACGACACATTTTCTGTTTCCCGCCAAAAGGTTGAGCTACTTTGCATACTTACACTACTGATCGACTACAGAATGTTAACTCCGCACAGACAAAATATAAGATTATCCTTAAGATTGCTAGTTGCTTGCTTGCTTCCATTGCAGAAAGAAAAAAAATATGACAACAAACATGGCGTGCTTCAAAGCGTTGGATTTTGTTTAGTAGGTCAACTGTTAATTTAATCTTTCCCTTAGACTATGTGGTGGAATAGAAGAGGGCGAAGTCTCAATGTGGTTGCGCGGAAAAGGTAACGTCGAGATGTTTGCGCGAGCCTGAGTGCGATGCGATGTCGGTAACGCGTTATGTGGTGACAGGAGGTGCCGGGGCGAAGGCGCTCGGCGGTAGGGCGCGCGGCGGGTGATATGCAAGCGGCGCCGGCGCGCTACGTGTCTGTGAGCGAGCTGTATTCGACCGACGAAGTGGAGCTGTTGCTGGACGAAATCAGAGAGCTGGAACCCACGAGCTGCAGAGGCGAAGACGTGCAGGTTTGCTTCACGCTCTTCATTCGCATGCATGTGTTGCACCATTATCTTAGCACCATACACCAACGTCTAACGATTAGTTACTCAGTGGTACTCCAAACTCATCGGCCTAGCTTCAGTATGTACAAATGATTGGTTTCTTTTGAGGATAATAATAATGATGGTTTCCTCCTCGTCATGTCAGGCAAAGGTGAAATAAATAGTGAAAAGGGCTGTTAGTCTGAAATATCACATGCACAAGCATGTTATTTCATAGAAACTGTCTAATTAGTCAAATAAGCTAATTATTAATAGATCCAACATCATGAGGTCTGGATGTTACTTGCGGGACTGTTCCCTAGTGTAGCTAGCCAGACCAGATACTTAGATTAGTCTAGTTGTAGTTTTTTAAAACTGTTTCCGTTTGTAACTTTGACTGAAAAAACAATCTCATTCCTCTTAGCACTAGAGTGCAAAATGCTAACTTAAAGTAGGGGCATTCCATTGTGACTGGTGGGATATTCGACTCCAGCATTCATCCAACTACTAGTTGTAATCACAACCCCCAACTTAATAAAATAAAAGTAGAACTACAGTGTCAGCCTCTGTGATATGTATATTCACATAATGCAGTGAGGAAAGTCTTCTCTGTTTATTAGATGACCTACATAAGTATTACATTATGCCAAGTTCTTATATTGACGCAGTGTCCAGGCTGGGCAGTGTTGCTAAATAAGTTACTGGACATGTAAAAAATTATGATGTTTACACCTGCTCACTACATGTTATGCTATAAAATGTTATCTAAAGGACAACATGTATCGTAGAGGGTGGGATATAGGATCAGTAGTTACACTAGTTCAGCTCGGTTAGAGCTTGTGAGGTGCATAGGCATTGACAGTTGTGGCATTGAAATTTTTCGAGTCGTGTTTTTCTCAACTTGTGGCGAGTGCTGGAAAACAAAACTGTTGTGTTTGTTGTATGGGAAAACACTGTGGACTGTGCAGAGCCGCGCTCGTGGCTAGACAAGAAAATCGGCTCAGCAGTGAAAGTGTAAATCTGTGTGTAAAATATAGCACAGTGTATGCTGTGCATAATTTTTGGTTTTATAAAAAATGGACAGAAACTAAATAATATCTAGGGAAGATGTCAAATTTAAACACGAGGAGTTGGAGTGACATGACAATTCCTTCAGGATGTAACATGTCGTAAAGGGAAACATGTAACGTTGTAGGACTTCGAGATAGCGGGCAGCGGGTGCGGCGGCGGCGCGGGCGGGCGGTCGCCGGCCGGCACGGAGCTCACGGAGCGCTCGTGGGACTCGCACGCGCAGTACCGCCGCCAGCCGCCGCCGCGCGCGCTGCCGCTCGCGCCGCTCTACTGCCACCGCGCCTACCTGCTGTCGCTCGACGGCCTGCTCACGCTGCTGCTGGTGGTGAGCGCCGACCCCGCCCGCCCCGCCGCCCCGCGCCTGTCGCTCCCGCGCTAACCGCGCTCCGCTTGCAGCTGTGCAGCGCCGGCGCCGCGGCCTGCGTGTGGGGCGCGGGCGGCGCGCGGCTCGGCGTGGCGGCGCGCCCGCTGGCGCTGGCGGCGCTGTCGTCGGCGCTGCTGCACGCCGCGCTCGGCGCCATGCGCCTGTCGCAGCTGCACCGCCTCATGCCGCTCGACTGGACCGCGCTCGTGAGTGTCTGGAACCGGCAGAACCGGCGTCGATTCCGTTCCCTCGAAACCACTATCTTTCACGTTCTTGGTCCGTTCGGCGGTCGAGATTAGCATCGGCGATAAAACGTCGCATATCGACGCTCGCCCTCCCGTTACTTTAATCGTCTCGGAGCGATCCATCGAAACGATCGCGTTTCTGTCCGCAGGGGGTGTATTGCTGCGCGTGGTCGCTGGCGTCGCTGGGCGGCGGCGCCTCCGTGCTGCTGGGCGCGGCGCTGTCGGCGCCGCTGTACGCGCGGCCGGCGCCGGTGCGCGAGCTGCACCTGGCGGCGGCGGTGAGTGTCCCCTGCCGCGCCGAGCGTCGCCGCGCGCGTCCCCGGCTTCATGCCCGTTCTCGCCGCAGGGGCTGGCGTACTGCGGCGCGCTGGTCGCGGGCGTGGCGGGCGGCGTGGGCGCCCGGCGGCGCTGGGGCGGCGGCGCCGGGCGGGCGCGCTCGCGGGGCTCGTCGGGCGCCCGCGGCGCCTACCGCGCCGTGCCCACGGCGTCGCCCGCGCCGGCGCCCTCGGTCGAGCCCTCCACGTCGCGCCACGCGCCCTTATAGTGGCGGCCGACCACCGACTTCTGAGCGAGCCGCGAGAGCGGGCGGCCCGCCGCGGAACCCCGCGCGCCGCCGCTCGCGCCCGCCGCCCCGCCGGCCGAGCCCGACGCGAGAGTCGAAGCCGGTGGTTTTCCGTGATGGTCTCCGCGCACGCCGAGAGGAGTGCGTATGTGAAATAGTTCCGCGCCCACCGGCCGCGATCCCGCGCGAGCGAGCGCCGGATTTCCATTCGGACATCGTCCGACGAAAACTTTGTGACGCCCCCCGCCGAGTTTTCCACGGAACATTCGGACGGTCCCGGTGACGTTCCGGTCGCCTTTAGACGCGACGGCCGGTGGAGGTCTCCGACCGTTTTATAGTTTTATATTCGAACCTCGAGTGATCATTACGGCTCGGCCGAAGCGTACGGATGGTATTCCTTTCGAGTTAAAGAGTTAGGTGTGCATTTAACGATGTATGTATCGATAGAGTTAACGGTATATTCTTCCAATAGATGCAACACTCTCGTGGTGTTCAGTGTGAGCTCTTCGAATTGTAATGAATGTCGTTAAATTAATCATAGAAGAGTGTTACATCTATTCTTACGTATGATCTTTATTTAATGGACATTATCGAGTAATTATGATGGATTTATGGGAAGTCTTGGAACCGTCAAATACTGCCATTAGATTCTGCCAGAGATGGGTTGTTGTCATCGACGTGTTTGTGATCTACCTTCCTTTTTGATATTATTCTAGGTCCTTCCTTTTGCTTCTTGTAATAATTGAATATATTGGGCCGGTTTGGTGAGTTGAATTTCTCGTAATGCCTAATTAAGGTTACTTTGAATGTAATTATAAAGTTATTCAATTTTAGCATAATTACGACGTTCTCTGCCAGTTGATATATTTTAATGATCTCGGCGATTATAATTGACGCAAGTCTGATATTGATGCTAGTCCATTTTAGAGTTAGCGGTTATGTAAGTTTACAAACATTCCTCGAGTAGTGTTTTGCACAAATATTATAATGAATATGTATGCGCGCCGGCCGCGCTAGTTTGTTTCTCTTCTGTCCAGCGCGGTCCTCGTTTCCTCTTCGTCCACTCGGTGTTTCTTACGGAAATTGTAATATTTATACATTATTATATGATTATCGAAATATTATACACAAATATGTAAAGGGTAACATTTGTACTGTAAGTGAAGCATGTATTGCGTTAAGAGTGACGTCGTTGTATAGGACATACATTGTACGTCCGATTTCATTTGTTTTAATAATGCTTGTCATTTATTGATCAAACTGTTTGCACGATATCTATGAGTTTTTCGTAACATGGTGGGGAGGTGGTTGAGATGTAATATTCGTTATTAAATAGGTATTATGTTCCGATCTGATGACGCCGCTCCTCGAGCTTACCTCTACATTGTACTCCTGTGAGCGCCTACATACAAATGGAACAACCCCACCCACGGGACTTGTAAGGGAACACGTTTATAGTCTCATTATTTTACGTAGATGATAGTATACATATCACAAAATAATATTTTTCAATATTCCATGTTTACAAAAATTTAATTTATTACGTTCCGACAACTGCCAGATATAGCCTTGTGATGGGTTGACTTGCAATAGAGTTGAGTGTCTTCGTTCCCAATATCTAAATGCTCGGGCTTCGTTCAAACTACTGTTAGGTATTGCATGAAGTCTAGGGCGATTTGAAGTATTAAATATATATTTATAGATCTTATGTGCAGTTTAATTCTGAGAATCAAACCGTGGAGTTTACTTATTGTACTATAATATGTATTTTGAATATTTTTGATTTCTGAAGCAAAATGTATGAAGCAAAGTTGGTGTTTCTTAATTTATCGTAATCACATGTTATCTAGTCAGTTTATTGATGTGTATTCAGCGTTTGTACCATTACTGCGGGTCTGTGAGCGCGGGAGTAGCCGGCGAGCATGACTGCACTACTGCTAACACGGGACGGAAATTTACCAACCGAAAATGTGTACTTTATGACCAAAATCTTGATTAAAAATGAATTGTTTTAGCTATGAAATAAATTGAGCCATGGGACTCGTTTAAATTAGAAATCGTTAATAATGAAAGCACAAATTAGTGAAGTAAGGTGTAGCTAAGTTAGCTAGCGTTATGTTCTAAGATACGAGTTGTTAGATCCCACGATTAGAGACTGGGATGGTTACGTGTCTTCAGACGATGCCGCCGCCGCTCCGTATGCCTCTCCCGGCGGGTGGCAGCGGTGGCGGTGCAGGCGCCACCCGCGCTCTGGGTGGCGACGGTGGCACTGCAGTTGCCACCCGCGCTCTGTGGGTGGCGGCGGTGGCGGTGCAGTCGCCACCCGCGCTCTCTGTGGGTGGTGGCGGTGCAGTCGCCTCCCGCGCTCTCTGTGGGTGGTGGCGGTGCAGTCGCCCCCCCGAGCTCTCTGTGGGTGGCTGCGGTGGCGGTGCAGTCGCCACCCTCGCTCTCTGTGGGTGGTGGCGGTGCAGTCGCCTCCCGCGCTCTCTGTGGGTGGCGGTGGTGGCGGTGCAGTCGCCTCCCGCGCTCTCTGTGGGTGGCGGCGGTGGCGGTGCAGTCGCCACCCTCGCTCTCTGTGGGTGGTGGCGGTGCAGTCGCCTCCCGCGCTCTCTGTGGGTGGTGGCGGTGCAGTCGCCCCCCCGAGCTCTCTGTGGGTGGCGGCGGTGGCGGTGCAGTCGCCACCCTCGCTCTCTGTGGGTGGTGGCGGTGCAGTCGCCTCCCGCGCTCTCTGTGGGTGGCGGCGGTGGGGGTGCAGTCGCCACCCTCGCTCTCTGTGGGTGGTGGCGGTGCAGTCGCCTCCCGCGCTCTCTGTGGGTGGTGGCGGTGCAGTCGCCCCCCCGAGCTCTCTGTGGGTGGCGGCGGTGGCGGTGCAGTCGCCACCCTCGCTCTCTGTGGGTGGTGGCGGTGCAGTCGCCCCCCCGAGCTCTCTGTGGGTGGCGGCGGTGGCGGTGCAGTCGCCACCCTCGCTCTCTGTGGGTGGTGGCGGTGCAGTCGCCCCCCCGAGCTCTCTGTGGGTGGCGGCGGTGGCGGTGCAGTCGCCACCCTCGCTCTCTGTGGGTGGTGGCGGTGCAGTCGCCCCCCCGAGCTCTCTGTGGGTGGCGGCGGTGGCGGTGCAGTCGCCCCCCGCGCTCTCTATGGGTGGCGGCAGTGATGGTGCAGTCGTGCTCGCTCGCTGTCCCAAATTGTCCTCGACGAGTGATTTGTGAAAATTATTCCAATAATGGTCGGCAGAATGCGTACGATCTCTATTATTCTCGTGAGAAGGAAATGTAAGAGTAATTTTTACTTTAAAATTTTAATGATAATAATTATATGGTTTTATACAAATATGTGTTTTATTATTTTGTATAACTTTGGAGTAGGTATCATAACGTACTAAAAATTATGTATTTGAAATGTAAAGAAATCCGTTTGGTAGATTCGATCTTATCTCACGTGTAATTCGGCGGTGAAATGTTTGTTTCTAATTGATACTTATTACTAATCGTTAATTTAAACAAGCCTTGAAAGCGCATATCTACGTACTGCGAGATTCCAAGAAATCTAACCAGAAAACAGTTTCTTTTAATGTAAATCGATGATAGCACTGATTTACTAATGTATAATTAATATAATGTATAATGGCAATGTCGATTAGATCGTTATCGGGGCAAGTCCGCTGGTGATTTATTGTCCCGCCGCCAGCTACCGCTGTCGCGTCGGCGTGTCTGCCGCGACTATGACGACCGAAGCGGCCGGAGCTATAGATTTACGTATATTGTAAAGTGAGATCATGAGTGCACCAGCCGCTCCGCCGGCGCCGCCGACCTCTCGCCGACCCTCGCTAAACGTCAACAATCAGATCTTCCTCAAATACTACAAGGAGAATGACATATTTATGTCGCCAGAAGGAATCTTGAAATTTTTGTCAGTTGTGAGTATTCTCATTATTTTCGCTTTTTACTCGACTGCACCAGGAAGTTTATTTGCCTTATTCATCATTGTGTTCATTATTCTTTTTTAAAATTTATAGTTATAGGGCAATTTCCAGCAATCAAAGTCAATCTTCATTTAGGTAGGTGCCTACATTGGCTCTAAGAGGGCACTCGTGTAAGTTAAATGACACTACCACTGGAATCGGAATATACATACAATCGAGAAGAACCGGTAGGAAACTCGAAAGATATTTTTTTATATTATAATGACAATATTTATTTTGATGTAAACTTCACCATAGGTAAAACATTTAAATCGATAGGTATCGTGAAATATAGTATGAGGCGGTTTCTGTAAAAGGCGTAGATTTGATGATAGCTTTGATATCAACTACTAGCTAGAGCTAACCGATGTAAATCTAACTGATACTACAATTCTCCGAATTGTTGATTAGTTAAATCGATTGATTTAAATTTCTCGAACGAGGAGTGGCGTTCTGTGGCTTCAGTTTGTACTTTTGTCAGGCTAGGAAACGAGTGACGTGAACTTCGAAGCGACACTAAATAGCATTATCTAAGCCTTTTGTACACATGTTTGCATACTATGTTAATCATCTTCGGATGCTAAGTACAGCCACTGTTAAAATCTTCGCCTCAAATATCTTGAGGACAGAAGTTTTACTGAGACAATCCTTAAAGGATTAATTATTATGAACTAGGTACCAAAAAGAACGGAAATCATGGCACGAGACCTGCGCTCCAACCAAAATGTATGGGAGAAAACGGAACGTCAACTATAAAAATTCATAAGTACAAGGGGTACGGATCATAGATGGAGTGCCAGATGGAAGTGACAAAATGGACAGGAGGCTTATTGTGAGCTGAGAATGCTGAGATACCATATTACCACGTTTTTATTGGAAAATACGTGATAGGTTTAGAGAAGTAAGAAGTAAGTAAGTAAGTTATACCTCCTACGTAAGTAGGTACGGTAATTTACTTCAAGAGTTTCGCTTAGGTAGGTACACCACCCATGTACTTTTAATTCGAGATCATCTTGGAGTAATTCGGTAGTCGTCATTGTGGCGAATTGCGATTTCCCATTTAGTTTACGAGTAACGTACACGCGTTATCACTCGCGGCCGCTCTATCAAGCGATCCGAGATCAGTATCTAGAACGCTGCTGTGCGACTAAATGCATATGTAGGTACCTATGCCATATCAATATCGTTGAATGCAAGGAGCGCTCAATAAAGGTATATAATCGCATTCTTGTAGGTAGGTACCTACCTCTTACTATATTAGGTGGACCTACTCAACTGCATACTTATGGCACATACTTAACATAACTTCATCGTAATGAACCTCCATTATTCTACTGTCGCGCGTTGGCTCTTTTAATCTTATTCGTCTGCTAGGTACAAACTCTGGCAACTGCTAAAATCTCCACTAAATATTTCAATCGTGATTGGTGGGAATGGTGGAGGAGATCTCGAGGACGGAAGCACGATTTCCACTTGAGAACTCTAGCGTTAATGGCCAACCCACTGCCTTCTAATGGACCTATCAGCATCATTATCATCTTCAGCCTATATTCGTCCAGTGCTCGGCGTAGGCCTCTCCCAGTGAACGCCACTGAGCCTGATCTTCGGCTTATATCTATCGATAACTATCTAGTAATCTGTGGAGTCCTCGGGCTGAGTGTTCTCTCGATACTCGGCTTTATAGCAAACAGCCAACCCAAATAGATCAGAATTCTCATTGATATTCGATTTTGATTTTAGACGTGTCGTGTCGTGGTGTAAGACACCCAATCCGGATTGTCCAGATAGCGTGCGTCGTGTCGTCGGTGCTGTTCCTGAGCGGCGGCACGTGCGCAGGCGCGCCGGCGCTGGTGGCGAGCGCGGCGGCGGTGGCGCTGGCGGTGGCGGCGGTGGTGGCGCTGCTGGCGGGGGCGCGCGCGATCGATCTGCCGCTGCTGGCGCCGCAGCCCTTCCTCTACACGGTAGGTACCTACACATTCTATTTCTCGAACATCGTTCAACCAACGATGTTGTAGTCTAACCTAACCTTTAGAAGTTTACATACCTACTTAGAGAGATGTGTTGAATCTAGCTTAGGAAAAGGAAACTATTTATTAAGTATAACTCTACTTTGCTCCACTATTGGGTGATAAGCCGTCTGCAAAGCGTGAAGTTGCGGGCTTGACGTTTGATTTGAGCGATTTGTGTGAACCACAGGTACCTATTTGCTCCGAGTCAGGATGTTTGTCGGACCCTGGTCATTGCAGTTTGTGATTCTGATACAGGGAATCCAAGTTAGGGATCTATGTGAACAAATACAGTACTGCCGTCTGACGCGTACAATCGTACATGGCTCGGCAGGACATCGTGGCGTCGTCGGTGTGCGGCGCGCTGCTGCTGGTGACGGGCGTGCTGAGCCTCACCGTGTGCGACGTGGGCGCCGGCGGCGGCGCGCTCGACTACGTACACGGGGTATGTCTTTTCTGCGGAGAACAAGTCCCGCGTGTGCGTTAATCGATACAATTGGAAGCGATCTATTTTGACGGAAAAAAAAGTCCCTCGTCTGCGTATTATTTTATTTAGCGTGTGTTGTGTTCACTAATCTAGGGCTTGGGTTTAAAGTAAAACAACCAGATTATCAGTAAGTAGGCACACGCTCAGAGGAGACGACCGCCCGCTCTGCATGACAGATTGGGAGTGAGGAGAGGCGCCACTGTCGATTGTGTGCCTACATTTATTTGTATATCACATCTCTTCCTTTTTATAGAATTAATTAATTGTTTTATATTCAATAATTACTTCTAGATTAACTTAACTATATTTTATATTTAAATAAATCGATATCTAAGTAACTTCTTTATCAGATGCTTTTTGCTTATAGATTAATTACTTATCAATCATTTATTGATTATTTAATAATTATATACTAGTTATCTATTAATTTATTATTAACAATTTCTTAATCATTTGTTTATAATATTATTTCTTAATAACTTGTGTACCTATTCATGATTTATTATATATTTATTAATCTTGTTTACAATAGTAAGCTTACATGCTAACTATTTTAACAATGATGGACGACTTCCATTGACCTTCAACTTTATTTCGGTGTAGGTACCATATTCGTACCTTATAATAATTGTATGACTTTTTCAATTCTCGATAGTGATTTGAGGTGTTGAATTAATTCTGACAGTAAATTATTTTCTTTTACTAAGTTCTTCGCCTTTTCTTACTTCACACACCATTTCTTGTCTTTCAGTCTACACCTCTTCTTTCCTCTCTTTATTTTTTTTTTTCTTTTCTGTTTATTTTGGCCAAAGCTTGTACGTAGAACGTAGTCCAGCTTTTCGTGTTAACAATACCAAATGTCCTTTGTGGGTTGCTACTCGAACTGCCACGATTTGGGATTTAGCAGTTGCATAACTGTTTACGCTATTTGGTGCTTTGATTACGTAAATATGTTACTATTTTGATTTTCCAGTGTTCGATATCTGCCTTTCTATAGTAGTTAGTCACCAGGAGGTACTTGAGCAGTTTCCTTCTATGCATCTTTGTCGTTGTCATAGTCATTTATTTTATAATAAGCTTTTAGTAGCAAAGTACATTTGATTAAAATAAAGTTTGCTTGTGGTAATTTAGATATTGTCTTAACAAATTTGTCATAGACTTTAATATCATTTGTTAGGAAACGCTTTTTTTTTTTTTTATTTTTTATTTTTTTTTTTAAATGTATGTACCTATGTCTAATTGTCCATCTAGAGAGATTGGCTTTGGTACCAACGTTGCTGTACAACGCGGTGTTTTGCAATTTTAGGTTTGCATATGGTGTTTATGTTGTGTACCTCGCTTCTAAGATTGATTTATTAAACTTTTGCGTATGTACGTACCCGTGTCATAAATTGCACGAACTGAACATACAGTGGTGCTCAGACACATGAAAGACCTTTGTTATAAGGATCTCGCTGCAGTTTTGACTAAAAACCAATGAAGGTGGTTTATTTACAGGTTCATTGATGTCCATTTTGTTAGTTCGTCTATATATTTGTATATTTTGATTCATTGTTTTTCCAAAAAAATTGTGATCAAACTTAACGAACTGGAGGAACTGTTTTGTCAATTGTGATTAGTGAACTCTTTGATTGGTTACCAAACATCTTTTAACTTGGGGTTCTGAGTGTGTCCAAACATATTTGAACTTGGGGTTTTGAGTGTGTCCAAAATGCTGGTACGTATTAGGCTCGTTGTATTAGCGTTATAACTCAAAGGCGGAATGTTGCTAGCATGCTAGGTACGCTGCCAGCTGACAGTGAGTAAGAACAATTGGGTGCATTATGAGTCTGTAACGGTTTGTAGGATGTTTAACCGCTATATGCAGTAGTTGGTTTTAGATTGTAGTAGATACTTTTTGCTAATAAAGGCAATTTCCGTTAAATGTTTTACTATTTTGCTCAATAGAATAAACATCAAGGACTAATGAGGTAGGAGTTTCTTTACCCAAGAGGTTTAATGGACCTTTTAATAGGGCTTAATATTTATCTATTTTTAAGATCTACTACATAGTACGACTACAACAGAATCAATATCCATTTTAAGGTAAATCTCATTCACCTGACAATTTATTGTAACCAGCCTTTAGTATCTGTATCAAACAACAGCGATGCAAAATAACAAGTTCATAGTAATGTGGGTGAACACATTAAATTACACAGTAACAAAACTAGCCATTGCTAGCAATTTTGCTTTTTTTTTTTTTTTTTTTTTTTTTGGCAGCATTGCCTTTCAACACTATCCCCATGGGCTGCATTGGTTCGTTTCGTTTCAACGATTAGTTCATTTAAGTTTTTTTTTGTAATTATTTTTTATGAATTTTGGTAGGTTGTGTTTTCCAACCATTGGTCCATTTAAGGTGTCTAAGGCACTCAATGGATTAATTGTTATGAGTTTTGGTAGGTTGTTCTTTCCAACCATTGGTCCATTTAAGGTGTCTAAGGCACTCAATGGATTAATTGTTATGAATTTTGGTAGGTTGTGCTTTCCAACCATTGATCCATTTAAGGTGTCTAAGGCACTCTATGGATTAATTATTATGCTTTTACATAAACACAGTAGTACGTGCGCGCATTGGGATTTGAACTCACGAGTATCTCCTTGGAAGGCCGACGTCCTCCTAGGCTATATTTTCTTAGATTGTGCTTATTTCGTACCAATAACTCAGTTATTGTTTGAATAGGTATTTGCCGGAACTGATTTTCAGTGACGACTTGTGATGCGATTTGCAAGCAGAATCTTATTGTTTGGTTATAGTGAAGTAATTAAACTTTATGGAAAGCTGTTGTTGTCGCCCTGGTATCCCCCCAAAATAATACTCCGTGTAATTGGCAAAATTGTTTGTATTTTCCAATACGAAGATTTGTGAACGTGTTTTACAATTATTATCTTGAACGCTACTTAAGATGACATTAGGTAGGTGGGACGTGTGTGGGGCGGAGAATCTTGTCACCGCGATGTAGGAATAGACGGCTCATTTGACGGAGCCATCTAGCGGATGGCATGTAAATTACTTTGACTGACATTGATCTCAAACAGTTGTTTACGTGATTATGCACTAATAATGATAACAGTTTTTAATGTTTAGATGAATTGTTAATAAATGAATTGTATTATTTCTTCATCAAGGGGGTATTTTTATGATTTGCTACGTATTTATTTTCAGATATGGTAGGCTGATTCTAAATATTCATAAAATAGGTGCAGTCACCAACAAGGATACAGCAGTTCGCTTGGTAGATGATATAATGCCACGTTCGTTCTTTCGATCTATAGATTGGTACAATTTAACTTGTTTATATTTTACAATTTGTAATTTTTTGAACTTTGAAAGTTCTTATTCTTATTCTTGAGAACAATTTGATAACTGGTACGTCGGGCAACGTAAAACTTTGGTCCGTATATACTATTGTATACTTGTATATTGTATATTGTATACTTGGGTAATCACCACACCTCATGGACGCCCTTTTGCCAGATTTTAGTTTTAGTTTTAGTTAGTTTTCTTTTAATTTATTTAAATTGTTATTTAAGTTGTCAATAAATATGATTTTACTTAAATAAGAATAATATTAGCTTGATTCATCTTTGTTTTTTTTTTTTGTTTGTGTTGTTTTATTTTTACTAGCACGTAAACATACAGTTGGGCATTAATGAGGCTGCGATTGAAGGCATTGAGTACTTGGCCTTTAACGGATTTTATGGCACATGTTTCGGTTGTAACGATAGCATAATTATATGACTTCAATATTTTGAATATGTACTTTTTAAGCCCAATAATTAACAAAACATTGTTCGTTGGAACATAACTTCAATGTTATTGAAGTGGTACTTTGCTCAAATAGGTACTTAACGACACTGTGTTCGTTGGAACAAAACTTTAATGTTATTGAAGTGTACCTTGGTTTAATCAGACAATTAACGACACTATGTTCGTTGGAACAAAACTTCAATCTTATTGAAGTGTATCTTGGTTTGAACAGGCAATTAACGACACTATGTTCGTTGGAACTTAACTTCAATTTTTTTGAAGTCTATCTTGGTTTAAACAGGCAATTGACGACACTATGTTCGTTGGAACATAAATTCAATTTTATTGAAGTGTAACTTGGTTTAAACAGGTAATTAATGACACATTGTTCATTGGTACATTTTGTTATTGATAGGTAGGTATCAATATTTGCAAACGGAATTGGTCAAAATCGGTTAATATTCATGGTCATCTACTTTTTTTTTTTTTTTTTTTTTTTTTTTTATTTATTTATAGAGGGTTTTGTCATTAACATTAACATGTCACCCTCATAGATCTACATTTCAATACGTGGTATTGTTTTTTTTTGTTTTTCTTATTATGGCTGAATTCGTTTAATACAGTGTTTTAGTAATTTTGTATACATTTTGTATTCACAGTTTTTACGATAAATATATTTTCGGATTCTGATTCGTAAATAATTCGTTAGCAATAATTTATTTTCGTTCAAATTCTAGTAATACTAATGAGTGAAATGGAACGTATCGTATGAGAATAATTGCATGCCTACTGTTACGGCGTATTGCGTATATTGCATACCTACTGCGGCGGGAACTTGACAGTTCGGTTTGCCACCAAAATGAGGATGCTTTGCCGCGTAAAATTAAAGTGGTTGGAAAGTATTTGCTCATGAGATTATTATATCCCTAACACTACGTACGATGTACGATAGCACACCGCACGCATGCAGATTATACAATATTTTACATCAATTCATGACGTATAATTCCAGAATTATGTTTATAACCAATAGTGCAGTAACAAATGTGGTGGTTTTGCTTACAGCGTGCCATCATTTTAGCCTATTCCTTTCTTAGGAACACGTGCCGCTGGCGCTGCTTTGTGTTGTGATCCCTGATCGATCACTCAGGTTTATCCACTGGCATTTACTTACTACATAGATGAAAACATTTGGACCAAAACGTTCCTTAATTAACCCGAACTTTGAAAAGCTAGGTAGATATACTTACGATCTTCAACCGTAATATGACGTAAGTTATGTAGGTAAGTTAGTGACTTAATTGGACATCTTCGATCTATTTAGCAAATCTCTCGGCTGAACGCCGATGCAGATTATAGATCAGTGAGATTGTGCATAGTCCCTGTAGTTTCTGATTCCTTAGATACAAGGAATCCTAATTATGTTGTGATTGTCGTTCGTTGCGTGTTAGAACGCAATAACTATACAACCGGACTATAATCTAGGTATATTACATATTTAAACATCTTTTGAGTCTTCAATTTCACCGAAATTGTGTTGTTTTTAAAATAAGTAAACCTACTCGTCACTTATTCCTTTGTTTTTTGTGAAATTTGAATTTTATTACTTACTGACCAATTTCCGTTAACAGGCACATAATTTGAGCGATAATTTTACTTACTGCGCTTTTTCTCGTCGCCAATGTTGTGTTCACTAATCTAGGGCTTGGGTTTAAAGTAAAACAACCAGATTATCAGTAAGTAGGCACACGCTCAGAGGAGACGACCGCCCGCTCTGCATGACAGATTGGGAGTGAGGAGAGGCGCCACTGTCGATTGTGTGCCTACATTTATTTGTATATCACAGCGTGGAAACCAACGAAATTTGTCTGAAAATTTTATCAAAAAGTCCAGCCGTTTGGGAGTCTAAAATAACATACATACACATCGGTTTTTGTATATACAAGATTTACAAATAAATACAGCTAACGTTTGACGATTGCATGTCGAGGAACTCGGGGGTGATTATTAGAGATAACCTTCACTGAGAATGGTTATCGCTAGGTATATGCATACTTTATACTATGTACAATGGTATAATTATCAAAAAACGCTCGATAGGTACTCTTAATTTTATAGTTGCCATGCCATGCCGGGACCACACAGTAAATTAAGACGAGTACTACTAAGGGTGCTGCTCAGGTGTTACCAGTTTTCACACGGAAGTATGCGTGAAGCCCACGTAACGCGTCACGATCCAGTTGCTATAGCTCCTGACCCGCAACTCCCCGTTTCCCAGTCAGCCAAATACCTACTTAAACCATGAAGGCGATCAAAACCATCTATGCCAATGCATGCTATTGCGTGATTGTTTTTGAATTGAAGTAAAACTTCTTTACGCACGCTTGACTTGGGGAGTAAGCTGGTGAATGCGTTACGAAAAACGTGACCGGGCGAGGCCAATGGAAGTTGAGAGGTTATTAAGGTTAAAAAGTAGGGGTTCGGGTGTGGGGGGTAGGTGATAGGTGGTACATGGAGCTAAAGAAGTTTTACTTCTGTTGTGTGGTCTAGAGCACACTCGTTTTTTTTTAATAGGGATATGTTAGTAGCATGGCCTAATAAACTAGTAGGCTGCATCGTGGAGTCAGGTAACGTGCTAATACTATCCCTTGTTCCAGCCACTAGCGATAGTTATAGCGGGCATGTTGGTGGGCAGCGCGGCGCTCACCTACACTTCGGCCATGCGGCTGTGGGACGCCGCCGCCGCGCCCGCGGCGGAGCCCCGGGCGCCGGCGCCGCATGAACTCGAAGTGTAGCCTACAGACTAGGTACAGATACTAGGTTGCGGCTGGAATAACTCATATACTTCGCGTACTATAATTAACCTGAAAGTGCCATTGGATGTTTGCTGCTGAACTTGAAACTACTTAAACTTGTGCCAAAAAAATGTAAATAGAGAAATGAAATAAATTGTCTGAAAAACTAAATGACTATTTTATTAATGAATTGGATAATCTCTTATAATAATAACAAATGTAAATATACCATCACCTTAAATTAATGTCATGCATTGTTTGTACCTTGAACCATTAGTTAGTTGACTTAGATAATAGATATAAATAAATATTTGTAAGATCACAATGTCGACAGGTCTGCACTGAGCTATTAGCTAGCTGCAACCTGGTGCGGTGGCAAAGTATTTCTGTACAGATTCAACAAGACAGTCTGCTTGCGGCTTGCTGGCAACCCCGGCTATTTCTAAGCCGAGATTCTCAATTTTGTGTGCTGTGGAGTTGCCGATGGCGAAACGAGGTAGCTGCGAGAGCTTGTTGCTGAAGGTCTGCAGCTGCCTGTGGATGTACTCGCAGCCCGACGGGCTGAAGAACACCAGGCAGCACGGCTTGTGTCTCACATCTAGTTCCATGAGATCATTCCTCAAATTTACATTTTCTTTAGTTTCATAAACGGTTAGAGAATCTACTGAGATTTCAGCCTCTCCGAGAATGGTGGGTAAAGTCTCCGACCGCAAATTGCCGCACGGGAACAGGAACTTGGAAGATGGTGGGTTCTCATTGGCGATGATTCTAGCTAAATTCTCCGCATTGCCGGATGATTCTCCGAGAGCTTCTAAGCCTAAAGAGGCCTTAACCTTCCGGCCGCTGGCTTCTCCTACCGTGTAGACCCGCTTCGTGTTCCAGAGGACGAACTTCGTGGGGTCCCAGCACTGCGCGACTGCGTCGATGGCGCGCGGGCTGGTGAGGACGAGCCCGCGGTACTCGGCGCGCAGCAAGCGCTCCGCCAGCGGCGCTGCGTTGCGTGCCGCGAACTGCAGCGGCTCCACGAACACCGTCTCATAGTTGTGCTCCTCGAAGGCGATACTATAGTCTTCCGACGGGCTCTTGAACAGGACTACTCTCTTCATGTCCGCGCCGTTTGTACTTTGTAAACATAAGTCCTTGTCTTTGTGCCTCTCGCGACTCGACGTAAGTACATTCAACTTGACCCTGAAATAGCAGGAAACCGTCGTGAGACATTCAATATGTAATAAAATTTTATATATCTGACGAATAGGGGTATTTTGTAAGTTGTTTTAGTTAAAAAAGTAAAATAACGTACAATGAAGCAAAACTCGTAGAGGTTTGTTTTTACCGGTAAAATTGGTATTCACTCACCAATAAAGTGAATAAACTTTGTATTATTCGTGTTTGTTTTTCTCTTGCGTTTTGAATCAAAACTTTGATTAGTTATTATTTGACACATCAGCTGAGTATCAGCTGGCCTACTTTCTGCCTGTCTTATTCGTCTACTGTCACTGTCTAATATATGTCAAACAACAGTAAGGAAGTCTATCTTTTTTTTGCCTACATTTAGGCTTCGTATTTTTTTTGCATTTTAGTATTATTGCCATAATATAAGTTTGAATTTAGAAATTCGACCTTTGCCTGTGTCTTTCGACGTGTTTTTGACACAGAATAAATACGAGAAAATTACATGGTTTACGTAAAGATTAAAATTTCTATTAAATAGTTTTTTTTATAAAATCTGTCTTAATATATAAGTTTTATGTGACGAACATATCGTAATTTCAGTAGACAGTGATCGTATGTGGCACCAAGCGATTAGCGAAGTAACATGGCGTTATGCGGGTGCGGGATAAGCGGGCTGGTGACGACGGCGCTGGTCGCGCTCCTGCTGGTGCCGGGAGAGTATTTCCTGGGGCGGGGCGGGGGGCCGCCGTCGCCGCCGGCACCGCCGCCCGAGCCGCTGTGGCGCGAGCTGCCGCCGCTCGAACTGTGCGGCACCGCAGCACTGCTGCTGGTGGCATTCGGAACATACCTATGCGACTTCATACAAAGAAAAATCATGGAAAAAAGGATAGTTAAGGTACCTACTTATATCTTACTTACTTTCGCAACTTAGCTCATAATCGTATTCACGGTCAGCAGCAAGGGAACACAACAACAAGGACAACGATGAATCAAGGGAATTAAAAGCGCACACGACAAACTTTACGATCGGCTGATAGTTTAGTTGAGTTATAATTAGTATAAAAATGTTGATGAGGATTGTACCTAAACGAGAGCTTTGTGGGACTCCAGATAATATAATAAAACATACTAGCAGATTCATTATCACAACAACTCTGGTTCTGCTGAAGTTTGCAAGCTTTTATCAATGAGCGGTTAAAAACGGCGACCGATCGATACAAACACTGAGGGTGAGTGTTGCCGGCAGCTGAACCAGTACCTGATCTCGAGCGTGGAGCGACTGCGCGCGTGGGACGCGCAGGAGGAGCAGCTCGAGGCCACCCTGAGGCTGGTGCAGAACGCCACCTCGGAGTACAACCTGCTGCTCTACCTCATCCTGCGCCAGCAGCGCTGCTCGCCCGGGCCCCGTCCGCCCTCCAACTGCTTCTTCCACAAGGGGATGGAAGACGACCCCTTTTTAGGTTCCACCGTCGAGGCGTGACGTTATTTTAGTAGTGTTGTCATTCAGAGTTTGATTACTTTAGTAGAGTGTTGCCTCAAACTTTTGTTTAATTTTCTGCGTGTTTGGCTCGGTATGATAATTTTTTGACAGATTGGAGCGTGTTCGAGACGATTCAAATATACTGTGATGCGGTTACAGCACTGTCTCCTGCGCGTATTTGGGTCTTGATTTGTGAATGCTACCTACTCTTATTAAGACCCTAACTATCGATCGCTGTCGTTTGTAAGAAAATTGAGAGAATGAGGGTAGATGGAAATTGGAAAACCTATCGATAACATCAGTTTGCTCATAAGTATTTGTTCGTGCATTAGGTAGTTTGTGTTGTTCGTAAAGTTGAAACGACTCGATAGTCGTCATTTGGACAAAATAGTCTGGATTGTGCCGGCACGGAAACTGCATTCATACCTCTAGTGCGACAACGAGGTCGCAGCTGCGAGGCGCAGGCGAGCTGGGCTTACAGATAGATAAGTTCCACCTACCTAACTATGGAACTATGGAATGAAACATTTCTAAAGGAGCTTTATTACACTACATTCACTATAAGGGTTTCACATACGGCAGTTATAATGCAAGGACGTAAATAATAGCACGATACATTTCAATACCTACATCATTATCATCATCATCAACCCATATCGTCCCACTGCTGGGCACGGGTCTCCCCTCACTTTCGTTAGGAGGATTAGGCTATAATCCACCACGGGGGCCCGGTCCAGATTGGTGGATACAACCTAATTATATCTCACCTTGTTTACGTACCTATTGTAATTTTTTCTGTACTGTGTTAATTTTTTTGGTATACAAGAAAGTGTTTTCTATTTTATTCTATTCTCAATACATTATTGTATATTACGTTACATCTCTCTTCGAATAGGGTTATTTCTTTCCAGTGTTGCCAATGCTACGGCGATTACCGTGTTCTACGGCTTTCAGGTAAATTACAAAATCCACGGCCTACGGCTCAAACCCCATGGCCGTAACGAATTCTACGGCTTTTTGTATAAATAAGACTTTAGAAGCTGAAAAGTGCGTCAATCAAGACGTAAGTATAGCAATGGAATGAAGGGAAATATACATTACGTTTCCTGCTGTGTGTGTGATACCTATACATTCCGGGATGTAATACTCATTAATTTACATTATAGCTGCCGTGTGTGAAGCCCTTCAAAATGCTCTGTTTTAGGTAGGCGTGCCTACTAATTGCAGGGCGGCTTCTAATGGCGGCCAGTATACCTATAGATCGTGTTATTAGCGAAAATACCTAATATGTATAGTAACTACGGATAGGTACTTGCCACCCTTTTGAAATTTGAAAAGTTAAATTCCCACTCGTAAAAGTGGCCTGGACACCTAAAGGCAAAAATTATTTGAATGAATTTCCAAAGTTTATAATTGACTCGATCCAGTGGTTCGAATAGAGACAGGTAGGTAGGCTCTCATGGAGATTGTAATCTAAGGCTCGGCCACACTGAGCGCGCCGCTTGTTAGTTAGACTACGTTGCTTATTAGGTACCTACTTGACTGTATCTAATCTGGTTACGTACCTTTTCTTTCAGTACTAAGGTGCTTCCTTAAAAGTGGTCGCTAAACTTTATTCGCTATGAGATTAAGGGTTACACAGGTACAAACATTCGAGACTTGCCAGCTTTCATGTTCCCACGGTTTCTCCGAATGCCTCGATTAGACACGCTCGCGAGGGCCGTACGAATACGTACTTATACTTTGAGATCGTGGTATTAACGATTGATCAGTCGTATAGAATAAAATTAACAACCGTACCTTTTTCGCCCTCGCGTCCATTAAGTTGTATAGGACAGTTATTGCACTCTTTGATTGAGCACACCCATCGACCCCGCACGCAAGCACGTAGGCACTTATACCTACCTTCCCGTTAGCTGACTCAAAATTCTATGAAAATCGCAAACCGACCGTATTAGCACGCGCCTACTCCGATAAGTCGGAATGGCCTGAAGGGTCGTGGCGAATTACACTATCGTTTGCGCTTTGCATACATGGGGCTGTTCCCCGAGGCCTTTGTACCATTGTAATGCTCGCAGCAGCCGTGCCTGCAACGTCAGCTGTGCGACATTTTATTTTCTAGAGTCAGTCCTAAAAATACAATCGTCATATTACCTACTCCTAAAGCAATAGTGATGGATCCTTCGCAGCGACCGAGCTCGGCGACTGGGAAGATGGAATTAATTAATCACTAAGTAACATGCAAACATTCCATCAATTCCTAAATGCCTGCGCAGATTCCAGCCTCTATAGGTCTATAGGATCTCCGTCTTCAGCATTGTTTCTGAATGTCAATATCACTAAGAACAGCTCATATATGTAGAACTACATTCTATCTACCTCTATGTGTCCTACCTACCTATAGCACAGTAATTATTTCTCACTCTATCGATAAAGGCAGGCAGATAACCTTTTAAAGCCTATCAAGTATCTACAATCTACATACTATTAGGGCAGCATATTTGAATGTCTGCCCTACCTATCCTTCTATTAAACATAAGAATATAATACACAAGCGTAAACACTACGAAACAATACATATAAATACCACATATACGAATCCACCTACAGTTACATATAAGTCATACAAGGAAGGTGTTTGTCCGTTTCGATATGTGGGTACTGTGGTTTTGTTGACACAATAATTTAATCAGTAACAAAGACGTCCGAGCAAACCTAATTCCTTTGTCTATTTGGCAAGCGTGATCAAATCAAGTGACAACAATGGCGGAGGGCTCCATTGAAGCCGGCGCGAATATAAAGTGCCTCATTACACTATCATATGCGGGGAGAGACGTAGTTCCCAAACATACGCGCCTGTGAGATATTGTGGTTCGCAAACTTTTTCGATCGTCCCCTGCACGTTCTCTGTTTATTTGGTGGCGCTGGGAGATTTTGCTAGATATTGAAATAGTTGGTGCAGAAATTCCACCCTCTTGATTCGAGACACAAAAGTCTGAAACGTAGCGCTTGTGGATCTTATGTTTATCAGTTCCAGCCACATTATTAAAGCTGCTCTTCTTACTGAACCCGACGACAACTAGGCCTAAATGTTGAAAGATTATTATGTCGATGTCTGCCCACTGCTGAGCACGGGTTTCTCCTCACTTTCATCAGGAGGACTAGGCCATAAACCACCACGGAGGCCCGGTCCGGATTGGTGGATCACATACCACCGAAATCATTCTCGGGCATGCGGGTTTCCTTCACCGATGTTTATCAATAAAATAATAAAAGTACCATATCGTGAAAATGTAAGAGGTCTACTATACGTTTGAGAACCGGAGTCATGTAAACGTGACAAAGGCTGCAAAGGGGTGGGAGCGGATTCCGCGCGCGCGGCAACGTTTCAGCGCAGCTGCGGCGCGGCGCGGCGCGGCGCGGCGGCTTGGCGGTGCGGCGCCGGCAGCGCGGTGATGCGTGGGCTGCGGTGAATGTCCGTCACCAACTTTCATATGAAATTTGTTTCGCGAGGCTCGCGGCGCCGCGCCTTTAGAACTCATTTGGAGTTTTTGATGACCTGGGGCCACCGCGGCGTGTTTGCAACGCTTTGAATTGGATTAGGATAGGTAGCCAGATTTTTGCTGACAAAGTTATGTATGAGCACAGGAAATTTCATTACGGAGGCAGAGTGTTACAATAACGAGCTCCATGTAGAGCGGTTTGAGAAAATGCCGACTGAAACGCTATATGTTAGGTATAGTTATATTTGGGATAGCCCCGACTGTTCCATAAGTGGTCTAACATATTTGTTCTTATTCAAGTAGCACAAGGGAGTATTTGCCGACATCCCCAAAGTTCTACGGCCTTATGAAAAAAGTTGTACGTTTCAATATTTGTAATTGAGAACAGACAATTCCAGTGAAACGAGCGTTTCGCCCGCGGCGGCGGCGGGCGGCGGGAAGCGGGCGGCGGGCGGCGCGGCACGCCGGTGGGCGGAGGCCCAGACGTTCTAATTAGGACTCCTTAACCTTCACTTCGAATACATTTCACGGTAGAATTGATGACACATGTTTTTTACCAAGAGATTAAAAATAACGTTTTAAGGCTAAGTTATTACTTATTTTATCTTTTTGAATATGGATTTCCACAAAATAACGCTTGATAAATTAATTTATGACGAATTCTACGTTTGGAGTAATTACAATATAAGATTTAAGGAAGATATACATATAATTCTCAGATACTTACCGGCTATATTTAGGTATCTGAAAATAATATTTTGGGTAAATAGCATCATTCCAAGAAGTTGTTTTATCGTGAGGCATCACCATAAGCTGATAATATATTAGAGTGTAACTCAGTACATGTTATTGATTCGACACTTTTGAATGTTGTAAGGCTCTTCTGCAAGAGTCCGCCTGCGGAACTACCACATCTTTGCTGGATATTCATCCGCTAAGCAGTAGTGTGCAAATATTACTGTGTTCCGGTTTGAAGGGCACTGTTTCCAGCGAAATTACTGGGCATTTGAGACTTTAAAACTGCTGTGTTAGGGTACGAGCCCAGTGCAGTGCCACAAGATTTTGTATGTGGTACTGTAGCTGTTATGGGCGCTTACCATCGGGGGAACGACTTGAAAAAATCTCACATACGATTACGATTTTGTTATTGACTTGAGTCTAGAAATCAATGTTAAGTTAGCGTCTGGTAATGAATTCAATACCTAAGTAATACTAAAAACAGAGAGATCGAATAAATACATGCAAAAATAACACTACACTGTAATATTATAACAATGATCCAGCAAAATATCCAAATACTCAGCATCGGAGAATATTTAAATTTAACCTCGAGCAAATTGTTTAATAGAAATACAAGAAACTGCGCTTCATTGAGCATACCTATTGTACAGTTCGAATTGTGAAATATCTCATAAATCCGGGCTTCCATTTCTAGTTAAAAATACACAGAGTTTTGTGGGTTTTCGGAGCCTACATGTGGCGTGTACTTAGCTCACTTAACATACTTGGCTACTCAGAGAATTGCCTCGGTATATTTTATTCCTAAAACGGAGTCCACAGACCACAGTAGTCACACGGTATAAGTGGACCCCTTTTACCTAGTAGACCCAGAAGATTAAAACCTTCGATCGCAAGTCCGCACCCTGTACTTCGGTCACGCCGTCACACAACACCTGGTTCAACAACATGGCGGGACAGTTAGTTCACGATTAAAACAATATCTCCGCGTATAATTAAACCACACAATTCTGGGATCAATCGCGAGGCTTCGATATGTAAACAGCATTGGGACTGAACTTCGGATACACCTAGGCGACTTCAGCGACTGAGAGATCGTCTCTCGCACAACATAAAATAGTGTCCGCTAGCGATCTCGATTGAAACAGCAAAGTCGCGATTATCACTCACTCTCGGTTCGCTGTCGGGCTGGTCGCTCAAGTATGGTAGAGCTGTGAGGTCTGCGGTTGTTTGCCCACGCGCCCTCGGACAACACGCCGGTATTGCAATCCGCCATTATTTGCACACGGACTGTGGAGGTGATCCCGATTTAAAAATGTAATTGAAAAATAAGCTCCGATGTGGTCGACAATCCTGCTTTCAAGAGAGTTCAAGCGGCTATGTCGTTCTTTTGTTTTTGTTTACACAGAACTTCAGGAATAATCAAATATATAAAAGTTTACGAAAAGATAGAATAGAATAGAATAGAAAAACTCTTTATTGTACACCAGAAACAAAAATAAACACAGTACAGAAAAATTACAATAGGTAAACAAGGGTAGTACAATGGGCGGTCTTATCGGGATTTCTTCCAGACAACCTTTGGATGGACAGTAAAAAACATTTTTCGATAGTAGAGTGGGTGGCGTACGTTAAAGATTTACTTTCGGTTGATGTAATGGTAGATCGTTCGATGCCTGGAGGCATAGCGGGATCATTTGCGAAGGTACTTTGGAGAAACATTGTTCCGATCTACTGACAATATTTCTATCTATCTCCTGTCAAGTTAATCTATACTTAGGTTGGTTATGAATTTTCATACTCATATATATATTTTAAATTTTGTGGTTAATGCGTTAAATAGTTTTGTCCAGAAATGTCTCGTTGCTAAACGACACCAGCCAGCGACATCAAAGTTTAAATTGGAATGAAGTAATTTTCCAAGAAAACAAGGAGTTGATTCACTACAACAAGATAAGTTAACTTCAGCATCCGCCCGCGGCGATCGGCTAGCTCATTACAAATCTCAGGGCAGGTCTGCGACAGACGTAACTACTCGCAGCGCGCCGCGTTGTGCCGGTACGCAGGGACAGGTATCTAGCCACGGCACAATACATACCCAGGGCTCAAACACCGGCTCACGTAATGACATAAAAATGACGTTTGCCTTTAAAAAAACGTACCAGATTAATTAATGATCTCTGAGATCTTTGAGAGTAAGAAATGCTTAGGTCTTAGCTTCAGCTTAGAATTAAGTATTAAGATCTGCAATAACTAATTTTCCTCTTTTTTAAGTATAATGAGTTCATTGCTTTACTTGCCTGGTAGGTACTCTGGACTTACTCTCTCACATTAAGGAAGTAGGAATCAAAGATAACCACGCTTACCCAAACCATATTTACTAGCCCACTTAACGTGTATATTTCACGTTGGCTTTCTTTATCTTTCTGACTCTTATTTAAAAGGAGCGGCATCGTCTAGTGCAAGTCAAGCATCCTCAACCCAGCTCTAAACCTTTAGCAACTATTACCAAAACTGTGACACTCGAGTAAGCTCCCGCGCCCTCCGACGTCATTCCATGTCACTAATTACTCAAAGGGCAACGTCTAAAGAATAATTGTTCACGGAACCTTAGGTTTGCCTTCCGACGGTTCGTACGCAACGTTACATCATTTTATTTATCACTCTTCCTCCCGGAGGAATCTTAATTAAACGCTTTTTAGGAGTAATGTGGAGGATAATGAGCAAACCCGCTGACCTGAATTTACTTTAGAACCGAGAAGTGTAAGGAGGATGTACAAGTTACGGCTACCTCTATCAGTCGCCAACATTACGGAGCTGATGAAGAGAAAAACCCAATATATTTTAACATAAGTTAAACACCCCTTAATTTACATTATTAGCAGCTTTCTCCCCTTTGTAGGGCATAACATAAACTTCCTTTCCCTCGTTGTTTCAGGCTAAAGAACTTAAACACCCGCTTGGTAACAAATAGGCATACCTACTGTAGTTCCCCTATTCTAAAAGTATCTCTATAATATAATGCGCCTTTGTTTCCATAAGTCAGGTCTCAGCAAAAGTTTCAGTTTACAAAGCTGACCCTTGCACTAGTTATTGGCGGCATAATTTAGCAAAAGGGTTCGAAAGGTTTGATTTAGAGCTCCTTTGCCCTACCTGGACGGCCATTTATGCCCATATCGTTACTCCGCGGATCGCCAAACGTTACGGCCAGCCAAGGTTTTTTATAGATTATTCTAGACAACAAAGTGGAATAGAGAACGAATTGGTAACCAGCAGTTTCCCTTTATTTTCGTAGGGTAAGTGCTGCTATGTTGTAGTTTGTGGGAATTTTTAGGACCGCTGGGATGAACATAAGCTACTATAGGGTGAATACATTTTCGCTATATTTATGTTGGATAGTGCTCAAGTTCGGTATTGATACCTTATAGCTATGAGTGTTTGAAGCGTTGCCAAAACCACTGCATTATTGGAGGCGCTGCCAAAATGACTACTGAGCTAACTAGGGGTTTGTACAGAGGGGGCATAACAGTCGCCTCCCGACCTCAGCTCAGCTACTGCACGCTCCATTACTACAAGAATTATAGTTTAGATAAACGCTTAAATTGCCGTATTACTTAGTCCATATCTAAGAGGGAATATTTCTTTGTAGCTACAATTCAGGGGTAAGCTAGAGTCTGTCAGATTTGGCCGGATAGCTCGGCGTATCGAGCTAGCCCCCGTTTATCCCGAAGTGCCCCCAGGAGCGAGATTAGCGGATGAACTCATCTCGTTTCGTCTTTAGACGGATATTAAATTTCCTGGAAAATATTTCAGAATCCTAAATAATATGTAGTTATTTGGAAGAAATCTCGCGGATAGTCTGTTCATGTGAGCTAAACACGTCCGAGACCTACGTGCGGATATTTGGCGAATACAAACCGATGGCTCCGGATATCGACACTCGCATTCTAGACTAACATCTTCTCATCTTCCTTTGGAAAATCCTTTTTCTTTATATTACCTTGGACAAGATTGAGGCAAGCCATTCTTGCTTGACACTATTTAGGTTGGAGTAATTATTTGATTGGTACAAAAATATAGTACTCGTACAGCGCAACTCGTCTTGATTAGTAATTGATTAAACCGAACAGCGAGATTCAAAGGCCTTATCTGTACATGAGACGAGGGCGGCGTCAAAGGATCCAAAGGAGACCAGACCACAACAAACAACGAGGAAGGAGGGGAACAGAAGCCCGCTGGAGCTACTATAGAGCCGCACGTTACTATAACAAGAGCTTATAATAATATACTTATCTGTTCCAATAATAGAATTGAAATACCTGTCTGTGATTTCAAAATAAATGGCAGTGAAAATTGCTATTTATACGATGCCTAATAATTAATTACGGTTATTGGAATTGTTGTCTATTTGCCTGAAAGTTTACTTCGAAAAGGCTCTGAAAGACTCAACGGATTTCAATGAAAATTTTAGAGATTACAAAAGGAATTTCTAAAATAATTATGTTTTTAACGCTAGTAGTCTATGCGCCTTTAGATACGATTATTAGGTATTATATCAACAAATCAAATCAAAAAAGGTAAGGAACTAATTAAAATGTATCTCCTTATGTAATCCCCTGTACCTCATTATGATCATATCAGTCTATATCCATCCACTGCTGATCACGGGTCTCACATCACTTTAAGGTCGTAATGTCCACGGAGGACGGTCCGGATTGGTGGACCTTGCTCTAAAATAATTTTGGGGTTCCTCATCGTATTTTTAGTCACTGAAAAGGGAGTGATAATTACGTTCTTAAGGTTTTTTTACCCTGGGATTAGAACTCTGAACCCTCTCTCGTAAGTCGTAGCTCAAACTGAAACTATCTAGGACATAATAAACGACAAAAACTCATATACGAGTAAATTAACTACAGCACCCTCTACTGCGAGTTTTGTACTGAATGTTCTAGTTACATAACTGTAGTTACAGAACAGGCCCGTGGGCCTGGCTATGTAAGAATATTTATTACATCAGGCCTGGTCCCTTCTGCTTCGGAACCCTTTGAGGTCGGATGCCTAACCGTGTCACCACTTACTTAATATTAAACTAGCTGCGCCCCGCGGTTTTACCCACGTAGTTCCCGATCCCGTGGGAATACGGATATAAAATATAACCTATAGCCTTCCTCGATAAATGGACTATTCAACACAAAAAGAATTGTTCAATTCGAACCAGTAGTTCCTGAGATTGTAGCGTTCAAACAAACAAACTCTTCGGCTTTATACATTAGTATAGATAATGTGACAAGGAGACATCTCTCGCACTTTGTCTATAGACTATTATTCATTACGTGCTAGAGAGATCTACTCGTAGACACATTATATAAACTTAGTTCCTGAGCCCAGGGAATCCTGTATCTAGCGACGGTTCTAAAAACACTCAGATTCAGCGCAAATACCTGTGGTTTTCACAGGTCTTGCCTTGTGCGGAAATTGAACTCTCATTTCATGCTTCTTATTCGGGTCATCGCCCACTAGGCCACGGAGGTACTTAGATACTACGTGGCGTACGGTTCCCGGAAATGCAGTGCCGTTACTAGCCTTTTATGTGCCTTTTTGTGCGCTTTTTGACCTTTCCTGCGCCCTTCTAGGGCCTGGGGATGGGGCGTCGCTCGCACGGCTCTATTTACGGCAGCGCGTAAATGGCCTTAAATTGTCAATCGTTTAGGGCTCAGTGTGATCTTCGATTTGGACGTAGATTGGAGTGAAGTGTAGCCCAATCTGTGGTGTGAATTATATGTTACATAGGATTTTGGCATAGGATTTATGATAAAGGATTTCTGTACTGTAGTATTGCCATTATACTTTTGGGAATTATTAAAATATCAATAAAAAAAAAAATTAATTCGATACTCTTTGAATATTTATGACGAAAATATCACAAAGTCAACGAAGTGTATACGAAGTCCTTTCAGTGCCGATTAGCCCGCGCCCGCACCGACACACGGCCCGGACATAGCGTTAGCTCACATTAATAGCTATTCAATTTCTCTTCGCATTAAGATAACACTTGCAAAAGCAATATCGGAGTGAAATGGAGTAGAAACTGAATGCTCGAGAACGGCCAAAGTGCAAATTAGCAGAATGGCCGGCCTTAGCTTCGCCCGGGGAGCGCTATGTAAGACACTACTTTTATATAATTATACATCTGCACTAAAACTAACTATACATGGCACTGATTAAGGCTCAGTTTTGAATGCCAACTGTTTGCTAATTATAACGTTTTCCAATTAAGCCTAAGTCAAATTTATACGCGTATGTTACTTTAAGATCAAAACTCGGGTTCTCATGTAGGTACGGCTACTTGTAGCTTGTCATTATAACTAGGGTAGTGGTTCCAAGTGAGGAAACTATTTCATAGCTAGAAGGTAAAGTTTCTATTTCAGAACGTATACACTAAAGTAAAATATTTCTTGGTTAACCTCGAGAGATTTCACACCTAGTTTGTGGCAACACTTTCTAAATATTTCCACTATTTTGTCGCGACTAGGCATTGTTAAAATTTACAAACGGTAATTTTTACGACATTTTCTTAAAATATAGAACATTTTAAAAAACTCATTAGTATATTTTGGTTTTCCATGGATTAGTTAATTTTTTAATAATGTTTAATGATTCCAACCCGATGACGTCACTAACAGCATAATACCATTTAGTTCCGTTGCCAAAATACAAAATAAAGCTGTGCTTCATCTGTGGTTTAATGAGATGACAGATAACTTTTTTGAGTGGGTGAAGCATGCTTGCCGCTTAGGTAATTTTTTTATTTTTATTTAAGAATTTTTTTTTTATATTAACGATTTATTTTTAATACAAGCTGTTGTTTTATGATCAGTAAGTTTATTCCTCAAAATGGTTTTGCAATCACAATCTTTAAAACAAATGAACAATTCCCATTCCTAAGGATGTTCTCGAACAAATGCCAACTATAAATCTGACAAATGAACCTCTCGCCCGTTCCTACACAGAATAATACGCGCCGTGTCCTAACATATAGAGCGCTGCAGGAGCTGCGCCGCCGCCGCCGCCGCCGCCGCGTTGACATATAGTGTAGGACGCGCAACTGCGTCTCGGTGCAAAGCGCTCGCTGTGCCGCTAACGGATGGCCCCGCCGTCGCGAGGAATGGCCCCTGAGCACTACCATCTCTTTGAATTCTAAAAAAGCTGAACAGCGACTAGATCTCGACTCAAAACACCTACAGATAAGGTCGATTATTGGATAAAAGAGTCGCCGAAGCAGAGCATCATTTTTACGAGAGTTATCCTTGCATTATTGATGCCGGAGGTTCTCAGTTTGTATCTGGCGGAGTAGAGGGCGGAGATTTGGCGCGGATCAGGAGGACTCCACTCAGAGAGGCTGCAGCGCATTAATAATGTCAAAGGACTACGTTTGCCCTGGAATAAAAGGGTGGCTGACGTACAAGCTAATACATTTTCCTGGAACTTATTTTCGCACATATTTTTAGGGCGTTGTTTGGTTTATTTTTCGTATTACGTAGTGTTATATTCTCTTTGATATTTTTTTTCCGTTAAATTTCAGCTGTCGAGAGTGAAATTGACGAAACAAATTTATCTTTCAGAAGTATTTTATTTAAACAAACTCTTTACAACAATATCCTGTCTGAAACGACCCAGACCCGGAGATGTCTGTCTGCCTACGTCATCGGATGCCTAAGATATCTTTTATATGAAATTTGGTTTCAGAATCTCTTTGGATTCGTTAAAATGAGCAGACATATTTTTCAGGGATAAATAACAGCTTTTTTCTTTTTTTATGATAATGAGAAGGAAGACGAGCAAGTTGTTCATCTGATGGTTAGCGCCGCGCCTGCCTATAACAATCAGTCAGCTTATATCACTTTCCGGTACTTTATCTATTTATATTCGAAAAATCACATCAATCATTTTGGTCCGCCGCTGCATGAACGAAAGACAAACCGAATGAAATGAAAAAAGATACGATGCGATATATATTATCGATGGTTAGATTGTTATTGTGTAGGGGATAGTCTCCGGAACTATTGAAACTTCCACCACCTGTTCACGCAAAAAGGCCGATAAACGGCGTAGTTGTGGTAAAGAGGACGCACACCAAATAACAAGTGCCAAATGCCAAGCAAGTACCTGACTACCGATTCAAGCTTGATTATTCCTACACTGACAGAAAGCTACACTATTCCTGAGTGACATGCGGGTCAAAACTTGGTATCGATATTTTCGATCGATAATTTTGATTAGGTACTTTTTTATTACGTACACTATCCCTAATCCCTACTTAGGATTATTATAAAATAAAAAATAAAGAAATAAAAATAAATCATTATTATATTAGGTAACAATTTTCTACATAATTATCTTATCCTATTTATCGAGGTGCACCTTATATAAATGCCTAATAGCATTATCTATCGCTGTGATCTAGGTAGGTAGGTATACAGCTCGGAGACAGGTCCTTATATCTGCGACGCGCTTGGCTCGAGTCCAGCTCAGGTGGCCGCCTGTAACCGAAACCAGAATGTGTGTTTGTATGTGTTAGCCTTTCTCGTACGGTTACGTTAATGCATGTCTACTGTGCGTGTTTTGGTCTACACTCTACACTAAATTTTGTTTGGATACACATTTTTGATGTTTTGATGAAACAGCAGAGCAGGAGACGAAATGTGTATGTCAACAACATATGTTTTGTGTAGTGTGTAGTCTAAAATTCGCGCAGGAGACACGGCTTAACACACACGGGTGTATGTTGTGTTGTTGTCGTAAGTCCTGTTGTCTTTTACACACCTGTAAAAGACAACAGGACTTACGGGATTTACTGTGAGCTATGGAATATGTTTAACTGTTCCATTACCTACGTAGTTAAGTATGTATGCAACATTCTCTGTCAACATTTCAGTGTTTTTAGGATGAACTCTGAATGTCACCTAAATCTTGTCTTGTAATGTTAATTCTAAGGTACACTCGATCTAAGGTATGTTACATTCGATTTCAGAAACGGGTATAAAAAAAGTTTTAAAGAATTATAGATATTATAAATATAATTAAGTAATTTAAAGAATTATTATCAATGTTACGCCAATGCAAAATCTACAAAAGGCTTTCAAATATGCAACAAGCTAAACTATCCATCGCTCCCGCCGCCTCGCGCCAGCTCGCGCCACCACGCGCCATCTCGCCGCATCTCGCCACTCGCTAACAAATGGGAAAATTTTAATTTCCCGCAGAAAACATTGGCCATTAGAGGGCCGCGACAATGGCGGCCAGACAATGCCTGCGAAAGAACGCCCAAAAACTGCAACCGGAATTTTTTGTTACGTCCGTTGGTAAAATGAAAATGGAAATTATGGCACATTGTTTGAAATTCTCCGTTTTGTATGAATATTATACCGAGTATATTTTACTCGTTTGTGCGTTCCGAATATCCGAACGAACGCAAGCGGCATGTGACTTTGTTTACGTAGTTCACAGAGAAGGCAATGAAGGCGCTAAAAGGTGAAACGTAACGAGTGCGAATGCCGCAAACGAACTCCACAAACAGTTTTCTGCCTCACCTTTATTCACAGATTTACCGTGAAGAAAAGCAATTCGGCAGAAATGTATTAGAGACGAATCAACGCACGGAATGAATAGAGCCGTTTCAAGAAAATTGCGTTTTCGGTTTTTGAGGTCGCAATAAAAATAGAATTCCAAACACAATCAGCGAGGGCCGCCCTGTAACTTTGTACGTTTCGCCGCGTAATGGGTTCCCTTCTCGCCGAACGGACTTGTGTAACAAGTTTTTTTGACTTTCGCTTATAAATGAAGTTCTAACAAGAGGTCGCTTTTAGTGAAATGAATGAGTTGTTTGCGAGAGTGGCGCTCGCGGCGCGCCGTCCGGCCGGCTCGGGACAGCTTCACGTGAACTTGGAGAAAGCTTATGTTGCGTTCTAGGTGCTGAGGGATTCTTCTGCTGCAGTGCGGGCCGGAACACTCACCACTCAATAGCCATATGTCAAGCACGACCTCTCGCTTATTATTCAAATTCTGTCTGCGATTCCTTACATTGTACTTATTTATTACTAAGTTTACGTCTCTCTTCAGATAAATTCAAATTTTTATTCAAATCCATTATTATAGCAATGAATGAGCACCGAAAGTTGTTTTGCCAGTTCTGTAAGTTTGCCTTTTCATGTTATTGGATTTCTTTATTGGGATTTCAGATGATAACACAATAATTATACTTTTATTTGCTCGCACGCGTAACCTTTTGTTAGGTTCTATTCGTTCGCCATTCTGTTTTCGTTACATTATGTTGACAATGAGACCTGACCCTCTTTAATACAAGGGTTATTTACGAGACCGATAAAAACTCTCATCTATTCTCGAGCTGGGTTGAGATTAGGTGGAGCGTGCCGCACTTCTAACATTATTTATGCCTCTTTGATCTCTCCGCGCTGAGTCATACATCTATGGAGAAATAGATTTATTATCGGCCATGTCTCGTCACCAGAGCCCGATGCGGTGGCGCGACCGTCGGCAACCTCTCGCAGAACAGTCGCTAGAGACAAATCGCAGTTCTTCATGAACATTTTTATTCGTTTATCTTTTCATATCACTAGCTCCAGTAAGATTTATGAGCACAGCTTGGAAAGTGCTACGTAACTTGTACAAGTTTGATATGGAACTCTCCACATTTTCATACAAATTGATTGAAGGGAACAGGGAAAGTTTTCGTGTAGCGGCAGACTTGTCGCATCGCGTGTGAGGCAAGTTGAGTGACATGCCGTCTTCAACGAGCAACGTGTTATTGATTTATTATTGTCTATTTGTAGATAGAGATAAAATTGTATTGACAATTTAATCTCTATCTACAAATAATAAATTCATTCGGTATTCGGTAATTCGGTTTCGGTTCAGTTTCGGTATTTGGTAATTCGGTATTGTTTGTGATTTTCAAGTTTAAATCTTTAGTAAGACGTCATCACTTCGTTCCCGACGCCGCGCCGCGCCGCGCCGCGCCGTCTGTTACTGGTAGGATTGTTCTCGGCGGGTATGGCGCTCATTGTGCGTGCTCGCTGATCGCGCCGTTAACGACAAACGGGAAGGACGGCCAAGGGAACATTCAGGAGGTAAGTAGAAAGACGTCTCGCCTTCATTGTCCTGCATTCAATCCAATAAATTGCAAAGGTGCGACTTTCCCCGCCCGCCCCCCGCCGCGCCCCCTCGCTCCGGCACAAAAGAACAAGAGATTTATCGAACTCAATGAAGCGGAAGTTAAAAAGACAAACCGATATTCGAAAGAATTCGTTAAAGAGGGTTTTCTGTTAATTAAAAACTTGCTGTGAACTGCGAAACGTCAGAAGTTAAATATAAAGGACGCGGGGAACAGTAATGGCTCCGAACTTAATCCATTTGCTCCGGACAACAGTATTGTGCATTTTGTATTATAATAATTACAATACTTTGAAACTTTCACCGTTTTTCTGAAGACTCCGTGAACTTATTACGTGTAGTGAACCTGCGGTCATCATCATAATCAACCCATATCGTCCCACTGCTCACTTTCGTGGGGAAGGTTAGGCCATAATCCACCACGGGACCCCATTCCGGATTGGTGGATAACATACCTACCTCTGAAATAATTCTCGGGTAAGTATGTGGGTTACCTAACGATGTTATCCTTCACCGAAAAGCGAGTGATAATTACGTACATATGCTATTACAGAAACACATTGGTACGTGCCCGCACTGGGATTTGAACTCACGACCTTCTGCTTGGAAGGCAGACGTACACCCCATTTTAATTACAAATCGGTATAAATGGGACATTTTCAAACTAAGTTTGTCTCTTTAAATCCTTCTGCAGCCAAAAATGAGACTTGTCTATTATATTCTGGGCTTGATTGATCCTATTCAGACATGTTGCTCCATACGCTACAGTACGTTTTTATGAAAGCAAAATTAATAAATCTAATATTTAAGTGCTCTATATTTAAGAACACGCTATCAATTTTATTGGTTGTATCACAATATATGGATCAGCTATCAGATCTATCGTTGAGCTAAGAATAGATGTAAAATGTTAGCAGGTTCACCTATAGCTCCCAAAATTACTGAATAAGAAATCTAATATGATTTCACAGACCACTATCCCGGTATTTTTACGTGAATAAACACGGGATCGCGGTTGAAAAGCCCGGAAATCCCGTGCCCTCCGCCCGCGCGTCCGGTCTCCTAGCAATTTAGGAAATCCGTATTACACACTCGCCGCTGTACATGTTACCAGCGTGGAGCTATTTAATGGGGAAATGTTATACTGACTAATAAAATATGGGGAATTTTGATCTTTGCCAGTTACAGGATCAAAATGTAGATAAAAACAGGATAAGGAAAAGAACGACACAAACTGACTCCTGAAGAGGTTATGATTTATTTAGTAGTCTAATTGTTATTGTACGTGTGGAGCCAGATACCGCCTGTTATTTCAAAGTTATAGCATATTTTAATGAATTATCTTAAATGCTTACTTCGAAGAAAAGCAAAGTATCCCCGAGTAGTTACCGAGTTCGGTCGGTTTCAAATATTTTAAGCGGCTTCCTGGGAATCGTTATGGAACTTTCACAGTATTATAATGCAGAGCTGCCAACTGTAGTGTTTAAAATACCCGAGGGGATGCGCCGTGAGTGGTTACAGCACGCTTAGCTGTCTATAATTAATTTTTAAAACTAGTTTTAAGAGATTTAGTCAATTTGGGATATTATTTTGTTGAGACATTTAACATTTTTGACGTGACAACGTCTAATAAAGCGACGAACGCCGGCTGCACACATGAAAAAGATAACACATTGTCCCGTTACGCTCATTGTACGCTTGCGCCGCATCTACCTCTCTTCTCTTCTTGACAGGTTAAGTATTTATTATTAAAAAAATATTCAATTTATTTCATAAATTATGCAATCATTTTTTAATGTAAAATTTTACTGATGCCGATTTTTCATTTTACCACTAGGACAAATCGCGTTTATTTTCACTCCATTGTATAAACGTGGTCGTGATCAGAATTCTATTTAGTTCGAGGAGTTCTGCTAGCATGGCAACACATCAATTATTATAACTCGGAGCGTGGCGCGGCTGCGATGGTATCTCCTGCGATGAAGGTTCGGTTTTCTACTGCGGGGATTCTAAACTTACACTGGGGATTTATTTACCTCGGATTAGTTCACTGATTCGTTTAGGATTCCTTCGCGTTCGTGTGACGTTCGTGACGAAATACAAATATTGAGCTGTGATACAGATTACAGTATGATTATTATTGTTCTTAATTAAATCCATTTGTTTTTTCCGTAGAGCGTAAAGATGGCGGCTGATTTGTAATATTTAGGTGTAATGTATCGCGTTATTACTCAAGTATTACGATAAGCTATATATGAAATACATATGCTTTTACACTTACATTTTAGAAGTCAGTCGCCACCTTTAAATGGTATCTTTATGTTGATTAATGATGTTAATTTTCTAAGATATGAGCAGATCTTTGAGACTAGGGCCTCTTTTGAAACCTGTCTTTGACAAGTGAACCGAAAGCTAGTCACAGCAGCAGTCACCAGCCAGGTTGAACCGTCAAGTGGACCCTTGAAAGGAAAACAAAAAGTAATTGGATAAAATTAAGTCAAGCAAAACAGAATATTTTTTATTTAGAATAAAAGTTCGTGAGACACTGATTTTTTTTTCTAGTGAACACTGATTGTTACTTTAGCAGGGCTACGTTGTATAACTACTGTATTTCTAGTTGTACCTTACTAAGCAACCGCTCGACTTTATACGGCATTATATAATATTATTAGGTGCGGATATACGAAGTGTCCCCAGTGAGGCACGACCTGTCTCGCCGGGGGGAGGGGGATTATCCGAGAGCCCCCGCGGCGACACTAATCTCCAGTGTCGGCACGTCTAGCCCCCGCGCACGTCACTACAGCCGCCTATCCAGCAGTCCAGACTCTACAACATTTACAACACCCCGGACACGCCATACAAATAAGTAATTTCACATTTCACACATATAAATGAAGTTTTCATCCCATGTATTCGAAAAGAGGCATTTTGCTCCTCGTTAAATGCGAGCAAAGTGGGTCATTCCGCGAACTTAATTTTTAGAGTTTTTTCAATAAAGAGTGGTAATAATATAAATGAATGAATCAATAATAATGATTTTTTATTGCCAAAAATATATTTTTTTAAATTTGTTTTTTTTTTAATTATTTTTTTTTGTTTTTTCTTATTATATTAAATTAAATTACTTAAAATTAAATAGAAACCAGATTTTTAAAATGCAAGAATAATTAACCTGTCAAGAAGAGAAGAGAGATACATGCGGCGCAAGCGTACAATGAGCGTAACGGGACAATGAGCGTTACGAGACAATGTGTCAACTTTTTCGTGCATGCAGCCGGCGTTCATCGATTTATTAGACGATGTCACGTCAAAAGATTTTTTTCTCGTATGATGAATATTTTCTCATAGCTTGGGATGAAAAGTATCGTGTACCACACGGTAGCAAAATTATTTAAGCTCGAGCGAAGACTTTGACTCCCTCGCTACGCTTAGGATTCTACTCTAGAACCCCTCGCTACGCTCGGGATTCTACTATAGAATCCTTCGCTTCGCTCTGGATTCAAAAATCGCTCTCGCCGTAAATACTTTATTTTGTTCCCTTGTGGTACAATCTACTATTGTATAACGCCGAATGCGTGTGTAAGCAGCCGAAGACACTACGTGAGTAAAATAAAAGACAACACGCTAGTATGAAAGTTCTCCGTTTTTCATTTGTCATTTGGACATGTAATATTGACTGACCTCCCAATTACGCTCCGGATTACGGGTGCAGGGAACTATATCGCGATAAGTATAAGTGTATCGGGGGGGTCCATTCTGTAAGTAGAACTATATGTCTTCTGCGATCTTACGTAACGGGTATAAGACCTATAATGCTACGAAATTAAGTATGAAAATCTGTCCGACATGATAGATTCAGTAAAAGTATAATTAAACATAGGAATTCATAAAAACCTATCTTGTGAATAAAGATTTTTGACTTGCACACGCTTGCAAGGCAGCGGAAGAACCGAAGCTCTTTTAATGTTATACAGCTACAGACATACATAATGAAGAAGAAACGTAATAAATAAATAACGCGTCACGTTTGCATGCATACATCCTGACCCCTTATAAGATTCCCCGTATCTAGGAAATCAGGAACTACGACGACTATGCTCCTACAAAAATCCAGACTTAGAACTAATAACTCTGGTTTCCACAAATGTTAACTCTGTGCGGGAATTCAACCCGCAAACACACGCTTCGCAGTCAGCTCATCTCCCACTACGCCACGGAGGCCGCCAACCTTAATGTATATAACTAGTAATGTAGTGTAATTGCAACATCAAAAGCTACGTAACTAGGAATGGACGCTACTCACTAGTAACTAAACCTAATTAGTAGATCTTTGTAGCTATAGTATACTAAAGACGGCACAGAGTCCTATAGAGGCATTATAACATAAATCATTCTGTTACAGCTTCGGTACATGTTTAATTTGTAACGTAGAGGCATGTTAATATAGTAAGATAAGACCCCCCCACGTGTACTACAGGATAGTGAGCTGAGTGATTATTATCCGAGCTGATCTCCAGCGCCTATTATGATTGTTTACGTAGAGTGAAGTAGCGAGATCCCGCAACGTTAATTTATTTTGCATAAAGTACGCGGGTGTTCTAGGTAGGGTGGCGTCGCGTGGCAACGGGCATCGGACTGACAAACATCAGCTACATTTTAGGAAGTGATATGGATATAATGTTCTCTAGTCGTAAATGGAAGAAGCATCGGTTACATTACGTTTGGTAATATACTGATTAAAAATGTAGGTACTGTCAAGCGACCGACCCAACCCTATTCCTGCTGTCTATCTTGTCCATCCCAAAGTTATCTAGTCGAGATCGCTCTAACCGACCAGTAAGTTATGTTTTTTCACCGTCTTATACCTAATTTTTTTTTATTCGACTGTGTGAGGCTTTGAGCAAGTCGTTCACCTTATGGTAAGCGCTACGCCTACCCATAACAGTGCCACCGAGAACTTTGCATTGCATAACACTGCACTGCGCTCGTCGCCCTGAGACATCGGCTCTAAAGTCTCACATGTCCAGTAATTTCGCTGGAAACAGTGCCGTTCAAGCCTTGACATTGACATAAATGTATGTCCAGCTATTAAATGAGAAAGCCTGGCGACCGCCTGTTCCTAACAAGTTTCTAAAGTTTTACACATTATAACATAGTCGCATATATGGTATGTACTCCGGTTATTTCGCGGTACAGTCGCAGTTTTGGGCGGCTGTGCTTAACTCTAACTTCATTACTTATGCATAACTTTGATCTCGAGTTCCGAACTAGCCCGTGGAAGCGCGAGCGCGGTAATTTTAGTTACCATATCACGCCTTTATGTGAACAAACTTACTTTTGGAAAAAGTAAACTAGCACCTTTGAATTTCGTAGACGATTAGAATTTGAAAGTAGGAAGAGGGCTTATATTTTACTTGGTAGAGTTAAGAGTGCCTGCGAGGTTTCAGCTACGATGGAATGCACGGGGGACAAGTTTTTTGCTGCTTATATTATAAATGTGAAAGTTTTTCTGTTACTCAATCACGCAAAAACGACTGAATCGATTTGGATGAAATTTGACACACAGGTAGTTTATGACCTGGATTATTACATTAAATACTTTTATATAAAAAATAACGGTTCCGCGTAGAATAATACTCAACGCAATGTACAGCTAGTGTAATCATATACCACTGGCCATATAAAACTAGTATAGGTTGGTATCCTGCAGTAGAGACGGGGTGTTCCAGTAACATGGCTGCCATAATTATTCTCTTGCCTAATTAGCTAACGCCGTGTATCGGGACAACGGCGAGAGAGCGGGTTAACACTGTGCATGGATACGATCATATACCTACAGCTAGCTTAACCACGACTCCAGTAGAGGCGGCTGGTGCCGTGGCTCACTAATGAGCTCAGTTAGCTGTGTTCATATCTTTCCTAATTAGGTAATTTCGTGGCCAATCCGGTTATTTTAGCGCTGCTTGACGTTACTTTGCGATGATGCAAAGTGAGTAAAAATAAAAACTATAATATGAAAGTCTTCAAGTCGAAAGTGAATAGGTATCTTCTTAAGCATGCTCCATCGGCGACTGCGTCGTCACTTACCACCAGGTGAGACTGCGGCCAAATGCTTGCCTATTATGCAATAAAAAAACCTCAAATAAATTACCTAAAGTATAACCTACCTAAAGTTACCTAAAGTATACTAGTATGGTATCTCGTATAGCAAAGGGTCTGTACACAATGTTCAGAATGCTCGTAACGTCGTTGTAGACCAGGCTTAGACTAAGCAAGCAAGCGGCGCTTCAACAAAAACGCATATTCAAAGCTGAGTCTACAGATTAAGTTACAGTAACCGCTTCCCACGATAGGTCCAAACTGCGTTAGCACTAACCAAGCGAAGCTGTGTTTGGACGAAAACCCCTTAGCGGAAATTCATAGCCTGGGTCAGCATGACGGTATGAATTTGAGTTAAGGTCCGGTCGACTCTTGCTGTTTCATAGCTAGATTAGGCCTGTCCGAACTGTCATGCAACTAGTATAAACTGTAAGAAATATGTTACAACGGAAAGAATACGTTGAATAGGGCGACGTAACACTAAAATGTAGACCGTATTTTCATTCATATCGCTTCTTTCCATAAACTCTCTTTAATACGTGTGAGACTACGGGTTCTTGTCCTTGTTTGCTCCGAGTTGAATTTATTTGAACTGCTCCAAATATGAAAATATTCCAAGTTCCCACGCCCTCGCGCCGCGCCAAGGTCGAAAGAAACGGAGTATTTAATGTCGACGATATTATAAAACCGAGAGCCTCTCGGGAGGCCGTCGAACGACCATTGAAGGCAATTTATACAATGTATTGTGGAGTGCCGACGGGCAAGCGGGCGAGTGGGCGAGTACCGCGGCACAGGGCCGGAGAAGGGAACGGGCGAGTACCGCGGCACAGGGCCGGAGAAGGGAACGGGCGGCCCGATACTTAGATACCGGGAGGGTTAGCTTACTTTTATTATAAGCAAGTTCGTGTTTTATCACTGTTTTTACAACTTTTTTACATCCAGAAAATAAGCTTTTACTACGAACAATTACCATTTTCACGAATAATGCGTGTCGATGCAAACGAGATGAAATAAAGCATCAGGTTATGTAAGGCGCTGCAGCGCTGGCTGGAGTTACCAGTTAGGAACGAGTTATCGACAAATATAGCTCAGCTTTCATCAACATCTCGGAGAGCTGACATTCCAAGCATCGTTAATAGGAAAGCTTCTAAAAAGTATATACTAAATTCCACAAAGCCTGTAGTAGATCGGAATACATAATTATTACAAATACAGCGATACAAACGTGCTCCGAATAACGACATACAGCGCCCTGGAGCTAGGTGAGCAATACTTCGTCGGCTAATTCTCCATTGCCCTAATTTTGACCCTGGCCCGAAGCCAAATTATGCTTAGTCAAGTAAAAATTCGTTTCTTCGCGTCATTAATCCTATTATTGACGTAATTTGTTAACTTTCTTAATAACTGCCGAGTCAAAGTAACAACACGGTTTCTAACAAGAAAATTACATTTTATGTTTTAAAAGCTTTGTTCTTTTTTGTCGCTCAACCGTGTTTATTATATTCGAGCCGGTTTTATTCATCTTTGTTTTTATGCTTTCAACTATTCATTTTACACAAAAGCAACGTTAAGTTCTTTTGTTTAGGTTACTAAGGTAAACAAGGCTTGTTTAACTAGAATTTATTATGAAGTTGTATTATTGTTAAATTTTCTGGATTCGCTGCTTTTAAAACATTTTTTTCTGCATTTTTTGCTTTTTTTGGGAGGCTTCTTCCGCTAAAGGTCGCCTGGGGAAGTGCCACCTTTGCCAAATATTCATCCGCCAAGCCGTAGTGTGTAAGATTATGCAATGCAAAGTTCTGCGTGGCACTGTAACTGTTATGGGCAGGCGTAGCGCTTACCATCAAGTGACCGACTTGCTCATCTCGTCACTCAGTCAAATACAAAAAAACACAAGGAAATAATGTGCGTTCCATTTTGAATAGTATTTTTGTGAATAATCGCAATCACTACCAACTGACACATATTTTTTTGGACAAATAGCTGGCTTAGTTTTTAAATCCAAATTCTTCCAATTACCATACTTTTGCAACAAAAATAAAACGTACTTGAAACTAAAATGAACGTGGTCGAGAACTACAAATAATAGCTTGTAATACAAATGAAGTTTATGAAGTGTCCGTCGCGAACTTGCCGGAGCTCGTTAAAAGATACTCCGTAATCGTCGTTAAGAGTCCGGACTCGATCGTTAGCCGAGTCAGCCGTTACGCTCCGGCCCGGACGCCGACCAAAGATAAACAGTTGTTTGTCAGATGAGAACTTCGGGCATGTCGGGCTTGTTATTTGCCTATGTCACTCATTTAAAGGGCGGAGTAAGTACTTTCGGCCTGTTTGCACAGCGTGTTGCTTACTCGCTCCGACGGAAACTTCTCTATTAAATTATACGAAGCATTTCCTGTTTCATTCATATATTTGATCTATTGTAACAATATACTTGCCTACTGATATAAAATTCTCTTTGAAAGGATAAACGTTGAATACTATTCTGGCGACGGTTTTCCGGGGGCCGACGGGTTTTCTCTAATTTACCGCAACGCTCACCTCGTGCCTACTAACGTCGGACTTCTGAACTGTTAACAAAATTCATTCCGTCGAGAAGTTGCAAACTGCGAGCAGTTCGCCCCCGGAGTGAGAAAGTGCGCCGAAGGTGGGGAACCATCGGGGAATAGTCGTTCGAGTCACTTCTGCAGTTTTTATTTACTTGCCGCGGATCTTCGAACGAGTTCCAATTGTATCGCCCCTCAGTTCCTCCGAATAATAATAAAAACAAATTGTACAAAGTTTTTATCGAAGGGAGTTCTCGCAACGATTCGAATAGAGTGTTTATATTGACTTACCAATTCTATGTTTGCTTTGATAAATGGTTCATAAAATTGTATCGAGTGTTTAGGCAAACCGCGCGGCGGGCGGCGTGTGGCAGGCGGCAGGTGGTGGGCGGCGGCGGGCAGACTCCCGCCGAACCGCACTGCAACAAGGCACTGCAACAACACACAAGACCGGTGCCAGTGGGGAAGCACTCGTATTTTGAATGATAGATTCGAGTTTATTCTTTTTACCAGCTAAAACGATAAAAGTCAAAGCTACGCGTTTTCTTTCAATTACCATTCTGTGTTGGTACACCAGAATGAACATTTACTTTGGTCAATATTTATTTAGGTGGTTTCGCTGTTACCAAAAGCTTTCAATAGTTGAATATTTTATTTAAAACGTTTGAAGCTATCAAAAACTATGAAAAGTTAAACTAGGTTACGCAGTTGCTTTTTGGGCGCACTTTGACTACTAGCACAGTGTTCCAGCGAGCAATACATTAGTCACTTACATAACTAGATGCGAACAGAACAAATCTAATAACGTTATGTACAAATAGATTAATAGGGATTGGTTGTTGGATAAATTTAGCAACATTAATTAACTGTGTAGCCAGTGACTGAAATTGTTGAACAAACTTGAATATTTACGATACATTGTGTGCTGTCAACAATATGTTACAAGCCTGAAAAGGTTTGATTGAATATTTAATTCTGCAGCAGCCGGCCCCAGCGCCACCGCGACGCGCAGTCCAGTGCCCAGCATCGATCAATGGCGATCCAATTTCCACGAAAATAACTATGAAAATATAGTAGTGACCGCTACAGTCACCGCGCCCGCTTCCTTTGCGCTTTGGTTTTTCGGTCTAATTTAAACTGCAATTTAAAATAAATAAAATATTAGCAACCCATATCGGTCAGCACGGGTCTCCCCTCACTTTCGCGAGGAGGATTAGGCCTCAATCCACCACGATCGCCCGGTTTGTATCGGTGGATAAAATACCTACCTCCGAAATAATGCTCGAGTCGGTATGTGGGTTTCCTCACGATGTTTTCCTTCATCGAAAAGCGAGTGATAATTACGTACATAATATGTTTTAAAAGAAACACATTTATACGTACCCGCACTGGGAATTGAACTCATGACCCTCTCCTTGGAAGGCGAACGTTTTCCCACTAAGCTATCACCGGTATTTCTATTCCCACTTTTTTATCACAGAATTGATTTTAGTTTTACTGGATAATATCCAGTTTGGCTAACAACTCACCGGGTTAAGTAACCTGTACATATATTTGTGACAGCAAACAGTCGGTCCCTGTTGTCGCCTCGGCGCGCGAGCCCGGCTGCGTTCACTAGTGTGTACAACGAGTAAGTTTGCGTATCATTTGTTACGCACTCCGCCAACAAATGTACGCACCTGTCTGTGTGTTTATGTATACATACTGTATTTGCGTATCGGAGTAAACCATTCTATACAATGTTACAGTTAAGTGTGATGTCAAGAGATCTGTGTAACATAGACTAGACTTTTAAAGGTGGAAATGTGAAGTGGTGGTGGAACAAAATAAAACTGTAAAACTTCTTCCTGTCTACTCATCATGAGCGCGCTAAAGCTTTATGAAGTGTTATAATTATGTAATACTAGCTGCGCCCCGCGGTTTCACTCGCGTAGTTCCCGTTCCTGTGGGAATACGGGGATAAAATATAGACTATATTACTTGCTGATAATGTACTTTTCCATTAATGAAAGAATTTTTAAAATCGGTCCAGTGGTTTAAATAGGTCAAAGTATAAAAATTACGAAACTTCCATACAAACTTTTATCCCCTTTTTCAACCCCTTACAATCCTTTTTTTGCATTATGTAGTAGCCTGTGTCCTTTCTCAGGCTCTAGACTATCTCTGTACCTAATAACATTTGAATCGGTTCGGTAGATTAGGCGTGAAAGCGCAACAGATAGACAGACAGAGTTAATTTCGAATTTATAATATAAAAAAAGTAGCGAAGTGTAGATTAATGCCATGATCGTCTCATTGTAGAGCGAAGGCCTCCGTACTTTTCTCCCTTCTTAGATGGAGCGGGTCAAAAAAATTTGATAAAAATTATAAAAACAGTTCTGGCAACCAAAAAAAAAATTTAATGGGGTAAAATTAATAATGTATTTATTAACTTATAGTAAATCTTAGTATAATGAATAATGTTTTTGTTCATTATAGAATTAAATGATGTAAATATGAAACCCTCCTCACAAAAGCGAGGGGAGACCCGTGCTCAGCGGTGGGACGTTATAGGTTGATGATGATGATGAAAGAAATATGAAAACTAGCTATAGCCTGAACAAATAGTATAAAGAATATGAAAGCTAATACGACCAACGTGATTACGAACCACTTTACAGGACAGGATTCTGCTCTTTGTTCACAACAACATAAAAAAAATTTGTAAAATTTGTTTTGTTCTAGTTTTAAGTTTTCTTTTTCTGTGGTGTTTCAATAAAGAGTTTATCTATCTATCTATCTAACATACTAGGGCCAATCTCACTCAGAATCTAGAAAACATTTGAAAATAATCGGAAAATATATACTTTTGTTAAAAACGACTTCATTTGTGACTACATCTTAATAAGCAAATAGCATTGTTAAGGAAACGAGACAGAAACACAACTCTCCTTTACGAATTCATCATTTGAACATTCCTTTAGGACAATTACAAAGCCAAAAGTTTTTGTCAACTGTACAATTCAAAAACGTCCTTATACTAAAGGGACACGGTCTAAGTTAGGTAAGCGAGACCTCTCGCCGAGTGATATAAATAATTTGAGCTTGTGCCTTCTGAGAAAATTGTAGAAGAACAAAGCACCTTTGCCTTCGCAGAATTTATGCGCAAGTTTGTTATTTTTCCAAATGTATGAGTGTTACATTCCTTTTGACAAGAATACTCGATGTGCTACTTCACAGGAACGCCGGCAATCTCGTTTTGGCGTAGCCTTTACGTAGGCGGCTACGAGCTACGACAAAAGCTTACTCTACGGCGTAGACAATCTCCATTTTGCATTATATTACGGGGAGCACCTTTTTAGTAACGTAGATGGAACTAGCTGATGTCCTATACGATACAGTTGCTTACTATTCGGTAGCATATTTATGCAGTGCGATGTTGCAATGCCCTGCTCGTTTGCAATGCCGATAAAGATAAGCAAAGAAAGATTTCTGTGAACCACCTTCAAAAAGGTAAAGGTCATAATTATAAAAAGGTTTTAATGACCAGTTTTTTTACATAGATGCATAGCATGCATGTTTTTTGCGTACAGTATTATATTCCATCCAAGCCGCGAATAAGTGCGAATGACAATTTCATAGTAACACGATCCGTGCCTATACAAACAAGGTTTCCTGATATAATCGCACGGCGGAAGATACCCGGAAAGGTTCCCGGGAGCCCCGGGAGCCCCGGGACGGCTTACAGTCCGGAAAAATAAGATTCCAGTTACTTTTGCAGAACAAACACGACGGAGAACAATTTTCTTTGTATTTGAGCCGGCCCTTTAATGTCGCCGCCCGTTACTCGCCGGCTGACGAACAGAATGCTTTGATAAATAAACCAACTTCACGAACATTGGCACTTAGCTTACAGAGAATGTGTTGACACGTGCTGCTGGATGTTCCACTATTTGTCCGGATTGTTTCTTTATTTTAACTATTATGATTTTTGGCGAAACTACGATATGTCTTCATTTAAAAGCAAAAATCTACAGCCTTCCTTATAAATATGATGTAATAATATTGCCATTAGAATAGATTATTTTTATATTGTAACTTGTGCCATAAAATGATGAAAATAATGTAGAAAATTGAAAAAATGGCATCCCCGTAGACTTTTTTGGTGCTATCTTCTATGGCGGGCTCGTTTCCGAAGCACTGGTAGAGTTAATGGAGTTTCCTTTTCCTGTGCGAGATTCAGCCAGGAACCACAACTTGAAAGGGAAATGTCCCTTTTCAAAGTCAAACTACAATCAGTTAATCATTAGTTTAGTAGTTCATATTTGACTTATTTTTTATTTTTTTTCTATCTATGTAATGTAATATGAGTTTTAAAACGCCTGTTAAACAAAAAACCTCATTTCAGTTCAAAGTAGTACAAAAAAGAAGTGCGCAACTTAAATAACTAACTTAACTTTAAAAGGCGTTTGTAAGTAAGGCCGGGTAGTTAATTTTGACTGCAAAATGGCCGGGATTATACATCAGAAACAACGATCCTCGTTTTAGTTGTACCTTTGTTTCGGCTCTGCTCTCGCCAACGGCCATACCACGTTGAATACACCGGTTCCCGTCTGAACACCGAAGTTAAGCAGCGTCGGGCGTGGCTAGTACTTGGATGGGTGACCGCCTGGGAACACCGCGTGTTGTTGGCTTTTTGCATATTTTGTGCCATTAATTTTTGTGGTAAAAACTTCTTTACCAATTACAAAAACTGTTTGAAAAACAAAATATTTTTATGTCCGCAAAAAGTTTCGTAAACTATTTAAGTTTTTCCGTCGAGATATCACACTAATATGACAAATGCGAAAGTCAAGGTGAAGGTTTTCTTTTCCTGCCGCAACGGCTGGACGGGTTTTGATGGTATTTGGTGTATAGAAACTTCAGGTTCTGGAACATAACATAGGATACTTTTTATCCTGTAAATATTAACGGTTCTTGTGGGATAAAAGTCAACGCGGTGACACCATGTAACACAAATCAACGCCTTTTAAAGCTAGAACGTAATTTAAGTTGCGCACTTCATTTTTGAAGTAATGAATAATTACGTGCGTAATGAAGTTTTACTTCAAAAATGAAGTAAACTTGACTTGGGGAGTAGGCTGGTGAATGCGTTACGAAAAATGTGATCGAGGCGAAGGGAAGTTGAGAGAGATATAAGTTAGTGAAAGAAAAATAGGTAGAAAAAGAGAGAGCTACTTTTCGTATATTTTTAAAAATATCATTTATGGATTGTTTTTTTTGTTGCAGTTTTACTTCTACTTCGATTTTTTGTGCTGCACAGAACTGAAAAGACGTTTTTAACTTGAAGAGGCGTTTATAAGTAAGTAGATTGTTGCTGTATCATTTTGAAATTTTCAAAATTACTTTGTATTAACAGCACGAATGTACTAGTACGGCGAACATATTAAGCGTTGGCTTCAGGAAACTATAATACAAGAACAACGTATCTTGCTAACTCCATAAACTTCGCAGTTAGCAGTTGATGCAGGGTCCGGCGCGGCGCGGCGCGGCGCAGCGGCCGGCCGCCGCCGCCGGAAGCGACGACGACTATATACACTCTATGGACCCGACACGCGTCTCACTGCAAACAACATGAACGTGTGTGCAGTTCACACACGATAGAAGAGAACCTTCAAAAATTTAGAACAGCAGACAGTCAGATAGACAGAAAACAAAGTGATCCTATCGGGGTTCCTTTTTCCTTTTGAGGTAAGGAACCCTAAAACATTGATATATAACAGTATTCTATCTCATTCTCTCCCACGAAAAATCCTATAGATGTATGTGTTTGTTTCTTTTTACGTCGCTTTTTCGGTACATCGAGCTTCAAAGCACGACGGGGTTAAAGAAGTTTCACTACAAACATTGTGGCATCGCGGGACGCCTGCTCTATGTGAAATCATCAAACTATTTTGCTTAGAAAATACGCATGACAGGATGGTTTGACTTACTAATATATATGTGAAGGCTTGTGTGTTTACGTGTTTGTCATCTCTTCACGCGAAAACGGATTTTGATGAAATTTAGTATATTATTATAGAAACTTAACACGTTCGCTGCTGAAAACATAACTGTCGTGTTTTTCACAACTTGCCACGAGTACGGAAAACAACTGTTGTGTTTGTTGTATGGAAAAAGACTATGGTGGGTGCAGAGCAGCACCCGTGGCTAGACAAGAAAAACGGCTCAGCAGTCAAAGTGTTAAGATCCTGGAATAGAACTTTTTATTCCGTAATTATTAACGGTTCCCGTGGGACGAGCGTGCGCGGTCCTTTGATTAAATTGTTTAAGGCCGGAAGTGAGCTCGAGCGTATGGCGCGAGATTGCGCAAGTTCAAGTTACAATCTGGGTGATATAGTTAGCGTTGTTACAACAGGGGCCGCGGAAACGACAAATTTGGACGACAACGAAAAATCAAGTGTTTTTAACACAGTTTAATGTGTGTGATGATTCGTGCAGGCCATTTGCTTGGTGGTAAGCGCCACACCTACTTGTAATAATTGCAGAGCTATACTGAACAATAGTCTTATATTGTTTTTTTTGATCTCATATTTCTTTTCAATGTATAGTTTCTATGATCAAAATAGTAGTGACTTTTTTTTTAAGGTTAATTTGAATTAGATTATTTCCTTGAAATCGGCTTAAACTTCCTTAAAAAATACATTTTAAAGATTTATAATATAATATTTCTTTTCGATGTATTGTTTTTAAGATCAAAAGAAGTCAGTAGTGGAAAAATCTCTTTAGTTTGATTCGACTTAGAAGATTGCTTTAGACGTCGTTTTAACTTCTTTATAAAAGCCATTATAAAGATTATCTTAAAAACAACATAACCCTTCTTGGCCTAAAGTAGAATAATAAGAAATGAAATGTGTCAAATTGTGCGCCATGCATCTTACAAACATTTCCAATAGTTGTTCAGTGTTAGTGAGCACAGTGCCCGAAGGGGGAAGGGGTGAGGGGACAGACTGTTTCCTTCTTCTCGCACTTTTTGCTCACACACAGTTTCTTGGTCGTTCTACTACGGGGCACAAAGTTACAAGACCTAGTGATAGTTTCTTGCCGGATCTTCTCGCTCGAATGTATTCTGAATCCGAATCTAAATTATGGCAGTATTTACTTTCATGAGTGCCCTCTTGGGGCCCATGTGAATAAAGATTTTTGGCTTTGACTTTGATTATTAACTTGAATGGCACTAAGATTACTAATAAATAACGCGTCCCAATCACATACATAAAAACTAACCTCTTACTAGATTACTAAGATTCCCTGTATCTAGGGAATCAGGAATCTACGCCGAAGAGGATACACCATAGACTTCATACATATCATAGACTTCAACGCAGTAGATGTTACATACCCATACCGTAGACTGTCTATGCCGTAAATGTTACATACCGTAGACTGTTTATGCCGTAAATGTTACATACCGTAGATTGTATATGTCGTACATGATACATGCCGTAGATTATCTTCACCGTAGGCTTTACATATCTTAAATGTCTACGCCGTAGATGATATATCGATATCGTAGATGTCTACGCCGTTAAACAATAAGCAAGCAAACTTAAGCCGGTAGTAGGTGTGTAATTACATTGGCTAGAAACTCAAGAGCTACATAATTATACTCTTGTTGTACAGTACCTACAGCGAGCCACATAATGAGTGGCTACACCGGAAGCACACTTAGTTTTATGCTGATATAATGGTAGCAGTTACTGTCCGCAGTTAACGGTAATGCGGGAGTTAGCGTTATTTCTAATATCCGTGTTGCAGTGGACTCCGGGAGCCGATAAAAGTTTATGAGTTTGCCCCGCGCGGGCTTAGAATAACTATCCGCCGCGGTTCTCTTGGAAAATGTACAAATTGAGAAGTTTATATTTAAAGGGAAAAAATCACCTAATAGTTCTTACGAACAGGGCCCTAATTCGCTATGACTTCCTAGGCTCGTAACGTGCAGGTTTTGAACAGGGCCCTTCTTCGCTATGACTTCTTAGACTCGTAACGCGCTCGTTTTGAACAAAGCCCTTCTTTGCTATGACATCTTAGACTAGTAACGCGCTCGTTTTGTAAAGGGCCCTTCTTCGCTATGACTTCTTAGACTCGCAACGCGCTCCTTTTGAACAGGGTGCTTATTCGCTATGCCACGTGAGATTCCTTGTTAAAAACGTGATGAATGCGTTTTAAACTATTTTTGAACCTTAAAACTTCAACGTTCAATCGAGTTTTAACCCTTCGAAGACTCCGCTGGTCCTAATGCCTAATGAAACCGCGCATCGCTATATCGCCATGTACGCATGTACCAATTTATTTGCGTAATTGGAGTCGCGCTGGCGCGGGTAGTGGCTCATTTGCAAATCAGATTATACCCATAATGCCTGTTCTATGAATAAAGTGGGGTTATTTGAGCTGGCCATGAATTGCGGAAACGGAATACTCGGGAAAACAGACGCGCACACATACAAATAGAAGGCAAATTAATTAGAGCGTTTCTTTGAAATCAAACGAATTAGCGAATGTTGGAAGTAAGGTCTCACATGTTTAAATTAGTATTTTGTTGAACAATCAGCCTGTTAATAAGGCCTGTTATACATAGCGGCGCACGGTCGTGGCTGCGTGTACGAGCTAACAGCAAACACACACCTGATATCGTTCATTTTTGTATGAAATGTTGTACGCAGCCGTGGGCGTGCGTCGCTGTGTGTGGCAGGCTTAATATACATTGTATTACAGCTAGTGGAGCTTCTGCAACTAATTTTATTCCATCTTTTTTCCATTCCATTCCTCCATCATTATCATCTTATTTCATTAGAGTCCTAGTTATGGGTCAGGATCGGTTTATTCAGTGATTGTATAGTTAGAACAAACAAGCAGAAGCGAAGCTCGCGCTAGCCTCAGGATCAATATTGGCGAGGGAAAATATTATTGCAATATCTAGTGGTCTATGGAGCGTGTTATTACACTTTAAAAAGGAAAAATACATTCATTTGAGATACTCATCTATGGTAGAGAAACAAGGGAAAAACGTGTGGTGTAATTTAATGCCTTTGTCTCTTCGCCATAGATTATTATATGAATAACCTCTAAATAAAAATGAAAAACACTCTTAATGCACCTGCACATGGCGTGTAGAATAAAATAGAATAGAATAGAAAAACTCTTTATTGTACACCAGAAACAAAATAGTACACTAGTAACATAGGCAGAGGTTACGTGAATATACGTATTAGAACACTACTTTATTTTTTAATTTTTTACTAAAAAATATCGTCTCCAAATTCGCAACTCGGGTTCTTCGGGTTACTTGGATGACATATTTTTCTAGCTATTCTCATTTCAAAATCAAACATTATACCCATTTTTATGAAACTTCTACGGAACTCATCTAAAAGTATACCATTTCAAATAAAAATAACCAAATCAGCTGATAAATTACAAAACTCTGCAAAAAAAAAGAACAACAGTATTGAGTGCGTCCTCTTTTGAAATCGGTTAAAAATAAGAAACTCCTGCGTATCCAAGTTGTGTGGGCACAGGCGACATGCGCTGCGTAATTGCGGTTGCAGTGCGGTCGCGGCGCGGTTGCGTTTTGGCACGCGACGCACCGTGCGGCGACGCGCCGCGCTCAAACGTGATCGTTTAATCGTCACATGAATAATTTACAGCTTGTTATCGTTATTTAAATTAATTTGTTTTGACATCAGGAAATTATTTGAATCGGTTTTCAGTGTAGAGAAATGATGGTACAAATCGAGCGCTAATTATAGTGAATCGATACGTATCGATAACTCTGTCTGTCTGTTGCTCTTTCACGCCTAAACTACTGAACCGATTGAAATGAAATTTGGTACAGAAATAGTCTAGAGCCTAGGGAAGGACATAGGCTACTTTTTATCGCAAAAAATGCATTGTAAGGGTTTGAAATAGGATGAAAGTTTGTATGGAAGTATCGTCATTTTTGAAGCTAGAAGCTAGAAGCTTTACCCTTGAGGGGTAAAATAAATATAGGGGATGACAGTATGTATAGGAATATGTAAAGTTTCGGCTTAATTTTCTCTAATGGAAAGCTACATTGACAGCGAGTAACATAGGCTATATTTTATCCCCATATTCCTGCGGGAACAGGAACTACGCGGGTGAAACCGCGGGGCACAGCTAGTATATATATATATATATATATAAATGTTATGTTGGTTTGTGTACGCTTCAAAAACTCAATAAGTTCTGCACCGATGAAGCTGAAATTTTAGCATGATATATAATCCGCATCAAGGATTGTTTTTATCTATTTTTTTCATCAGTGACATATCAGCGAATGTGTGAATGTGCCACAGCGAAGCGCGGCAGGGCACAGCTAGTTATAAATAAATTAATAACGCTGTGTATATCTAAGAAATCAGGAACTACAAGAACCATGCTCCTTGCACCTAAGCTTAGAGCAAATACCTATGGTTCACACAAAACATTTCCCTGTGCAGGAACAGAACCTGCAACCTCACGCTTCGCAGTTGGCTCATCACCCACTCCGCCACGGAGGCCGTGAATATTAGCTATTTATATTTTATCTGTTGATCTACTAGCGTTAGCGACGGTGTGGTTGAAGATGACGAACGTGCTGAGCCTAGAATGAGACTGGTTTATAAGAGATCTGGATTTTCAGCTGCCTAAACATCCCATAAGAGGCGTGGAGACAGACAATCCTGCTAATATTATAAATGCGAAAGTTTGTGAGAATGGATGGATGGATGGATGTTTGTTCCTCTTTCACGCAAAAACTACTCAACGGATTCGAATGAAATTTGGAACACAGATAGTTTATATCCAGGATTGAGTAATAGGGTATTTTTTTATCCCGATAGTATGTTCCCGTGGACCAGAACTGGAACTACGCGGGTGACACCGCGGGGCGCAGTTAGTAAATACTATTTCAATTATAACAGACTTAAAAAAAATATAGTCGGATTGAAAACCTCCTCATTTTTAACTGATTTCAATAAAAGGAGGAGGTTCTTAATTCGACTATTGTTTTTTTTGTATTCTTAAACCGATTAAAAAAATATGTTTTTGTATTGAAAGGATATTACTCTTAAATTGATCCCATAGAAATTATATCAAAATCGGTGCAGTAGTTTGGTTTTGATGAGTATATACAGTTGAAGTCAGTTTTTTTATAGATAGCACTAACCATCAATAAGTGAAGATAGTAATAATTATTACCGTACACTGTTTGTTTGTTTGTTTGTTTGCGAAGTGACGAGCAGCCGGCGCGGGCGCGGGCGCGGGCGCGGGCGCGGGCGCGGGCGCGGGCGCGGGCGCGGGCGCGGGCGCGGGCGCGGGCGCGGGCGCGGGCGCGGGCGCGGGCGCGGGCGCGGGCGCGGGCGCGGGCGCTCCCACCACCTTCTTTCACTGACACCTAATTAATAATCCCTAACATCGAAAATTAGAAATGTTAATTGAATATCTCGCTGTAAAAATAATTACGTAAAAAAGCTAGCGCTCCAAACAGATTGGATTTTAATGATGTATCACGGAGTATCACTCCAGTTAGTAATTTCAGAAAGTCGAACGCGCTCTCAGTATTTACATTTAATTAAACGCTCATAATGCCAGACACATTTGAAGCGCTCACTATTATAATTACGCCCTGCAAGGTCGGGCGCCTCTCCGTCTCTCCTCTGGCTGGCATTGCATTGACATGAAAGATAGTTGGGATTCAGCGCTCGCTGCTCGATTGTCTAGTTTCTAATAGATCATCGAGATGTCTCGATTGTGAGCTCGAATCAGAGTTAAAAGTTTTCTCGATTGTGCCGAGTTTTGAGTTTCGCATTAATCTCACATATTTCTATAACGAAGTTTATATCTTTTGAGGCTTTGAGAGTTTAAACTTAGTTTGCTGTCTAACAGCCTGTGAAAGCTTTGTTGAACATTATTATTCTTGGTGCTTAAATATATAATAGGCATCTAATTGTAAGTATTGAAAGTTTCTTCAACGCTAGCACAGTTCGGACACCCCACACAAAAGCTGTTTTGACAACGCACACATATTAATGACGTTTGTACATGTGCTAAATTTTATTTATTTATTATTTATTTATTTAATTAATTAATACGGCATAACCAATTATATTAACTAATAGTACACAATAATAATCGTGTTAAAGCAATTATAACATTCAAAATTAACATAGAAACAAGAAACAAGAATATAGACATCAAAATAAAAACAATTTTAAATTGAACAGCTCTAAACACATTCATACATCGCTCTCACAAAACTTCAGACAAACAGACAATATTTCTGAGCATCCATCCACGAACAGATCTGTCTTAGGACTGGAACCCAAGAGAGCGTTGAGTGCAGAAAGGGTGCGCGGAAGAGGCCAGTTGGCGTGTGTAAATGCGTGTGTAAGTTCTCAAAGATACTACGCGATGAAAACAAAAGACAACACGCTATGAAGGTTCATACGAACCTGTTTGTTTAAAAAAATTCGGCGTGTTATACTGGAAGCCTCCCAATTTCCCTCCGAATTGCGTTTAGAAGTACGGGGAAGCGGAAAGTGTCCACTCTGCATGTATTTAGTACAATTATGTCTTCTATGACGCTATAATTTCAAGCATTTAATGATATATTCATTTTATAAAATACGTGAATATTTATAACGTATTATTATGTTATCTGCCGTTCTTTTAGGTTCCTGTACTACGTAGAGGCTAAACGTTTGCGGAAAACTAATCCTTTAACACATATACATAGAGCTTATAATGTCATGTCGTTATTATAATTGGATCATGAATCCTATTTAATACAAGCTCGCGTTACGCACACACACCTCTAGGCATGTTATTTAGGAAAATTAGCATAAATATTGGGTATGTCACACTTATACTCGTATTATACATATATATATATATATATATAGACTTCATATACATTACTAATGTGATCTTATATATAATTCATTGAGTATCTAGATAGGTATTCCGTTTATCGGATCATAGATCTAGATAAAAAGTAATTAAGGATGCTAGCTTTATTTATTGTAGTTGGTGCAGTCGGCCTCGAAAGTAGTTCAATTGTTCATAATTTAATTTTTTTCAAAATGTTTTTTCTTCTTTCATATATTGAATTAAATTGGATCTACAGCTACTTCTGAAGCCGACTGTACACGTGCAACTATAATGAGGGCCACAAACAAATGGGCACATTGTTTTTCTTTTCTTTACCTTTAAAAATAAGTTTTTGATACACATTTGTTTTCTCAATGGTAACTCCCAACTTCGAACAGAGTATGTAGCTCGGAGCATACCGCGGACTACTTAATACGTACGTACAGGATACGTTGAGGTTAGGCACCTGCCGCCGAGCGGATCCCGCGGCGTGCGCCAGTTCAGTTCATTTCAGACTTAAACGATCTAACGAAAGGACCATGCACGTCATGCTTACCGCCTCTCTCAAAGTTATATGATCAACTGTTCGTAAAACTTTCGTAAGCTTGCGATCTCCGAGTAATTTAATCGCTCTTTGTTTTTTACAATCAATAGTGAAGAAAGAAAATATATGTATTTGCAACAACTTGCGAAGCTGTTGGACAAAAAGTTAACAAAATTACATCACAGTGTCATTTGTCTATTTCGTCCCCCGCGACCTAAACTGACAGAAGTTTCTGTGTGCAGATTTTTAGATGCGTGCCGGGTCCATAGAATGTGTATATAAAACGTCCACGGCCTTAGAGGCGTTTGGCGGATCTCCCGCCGCGCGCGTAAATTCTATAAAACGAGAAAATAAAAGTGTAGGTGGCGGCGTGCCAGCTCGCGCCGCGCCGCCGCCGCGCCGCAGCCGCCGCCGCAGCCGCCGCAGCCGCCGCTCCGGACCGCGGCCGGGGCCGGTGCCTCGGACAGCTGGCACGCACACTGGCCTGGCCATACACAAGTGCATCAGCAGCGGCGAGCTCTAGTCAAATAGATAGTTAAAAAAATATATATTTGCAGGTTTTATTTTTAACACGCTGTTATCGCTTTTATTAACTTGACGGATTAACGGAATCTTTGAACGTGGTTTTCACACTTTTCAAAACGTCGGATCCAATTGAAACTTTGCATATATAGTTATCAAGGACCGATGACGATACAATAATAAAAAAAATAAAAATTGCTACTTTAATTAAGGGGTAGAATAAATGACAGTACTCAGTACCTATATTAAAATTTGTGATCGTAACGCGTCACCTTCATATTATTATTATTCATTCTTCTATTTGCATTGGTGCATAGTATTGTACAATGGTGACGCTGGACGGCCTCCGTGGCGTAGTGGGTGAAGAGCTGACTGCGAAGCGTGTGATTTTTGTGAACCACAGCTATTTGCTCTGAGTCTGTGTCTATGGGAATGGTCCCATGGTACTAAAGTACTTTCATCATCATCATCATCATCAACCCATAACGTCCCACTGCTGGGTACGGGTCTCTCCTCACTTTCGTAAGGAGGGTTAGGCCATAATCCACCACGGGGGCCCAGTCCGGATTGGTGGATAACATACCTACCTCCGAAATAATTCTCGGGTAGGTATGTGGGTTTCCTCACGATGTTTTCCTTCACCGAAAAGCAAGTGATAATTACGTACATATGTTTTACGTAAAACTTACGTATGTTTTATGTAAAGTACTTTAGTAATGGGTAATTGTGGTTTTTTGTACTTGTAATAATAATTTTACAAGTGGTGCAACAGGACCTCAGTGCGGGGTCCGTATTGGCCAAGGAGTGGTATTGTCAGCTGCAGCTGCGGCCGCGAGCCAGTTTTATATTTATTTTATTTCGCTGCAGCAGTGCGCGTCCCCGATAGGTTAGCTGTGCAGCTTAATAACTTACTTCTCGGCGTCCACAAACACCAATATCTTATTGGTAAAGTATAATAGGGACCGGCTTCCTTTGTTGCATGTGACCTAGTCTCAATAGGTTCCGTGTCGGGTATGTGGCAGATATTAGTTTTATTAATGAAATCCTAAGTCAGGATTCTCTGGCAGGTGGTTGCTCTTAGCTCGAAGGACCAAATAAGTTTAAACGTCTTCTGACAGCCTTTTTATTATTGCGGCAGTTACAAAGCCGTTATATCATATAACAATAATATATTCTTAATGTTTTAGACCGCACCACAAATAAAGTTTGCAAGAATTTCTCTCTAAAATCAGTTTTCTGCTTCCGTCGGTACCTGCCAAGCTCCATTCCTTATGCGGAAGATCTTTATTATTTCTTCGACGCGAGTTACGAGCGAATAACCCGATCTTGGTTCATAAACATGTAATTTGCGGCTGCCGCGCGGGTTCCGGCTGGGACGCGTCCGGGATGCCGCCGGATTGCTCGCCGGCTCTGAGCCAGCGGGAACACCCTGTATCATAAAGTTGTCTTAACTCCTGGCGGAGCCTGTTGTCGGAAGGTATACAAATTACGCCTAGGCCAAGATACAGATGCAGAAACAGGTAAAGTCCTTCAATAGGCTATATAATACGTAAAGAATCGTTAAAGAACCTATCTCAACACGTTGTTTGCTAAACCGGTTTTTACATCTGGGCGCCGTTGCGGACCGCGTGTGTTTTCCAACAATGGCGTGCGATTTGTGTGAGCCACACTGTAGTAGCACCGTGTTAACCACACACGTCTGTGCTTTGCCACACACCCGTGTGTTGTTCCGCGTCTGTTTTCAGGAGTAAACGTGTTAAAAGTTGGTATCAAAAACTAATGCCACCTGAATAAGAAAAAGTTTTGTTTAAGAGAACCCCTGTAGTATATCTCTCTGTAGTATATTATCTCTCCGCCTAACAATCGAGCCGACAACTTTTAATACGTGCCGGTTACGGCGTAAGTTCAGCCCTGACTTCGTGTCACACAAGGTTATCGGGTTTTAGAAGCCGTCGGCTCTCCAGCCGACACCGGACGCCGTGCACGGAATTCGCCCGGAATTACCCGTAACATAACTTTATGATCTATGATACGGGGCGGGCGAGGCGCGGCGGGGGCGGTAAACGCTTTGAGACGGGAATTTACACGAATACCTGCCGGAGGCAATTCTGCACGGCGACGGCACAGGATGCGGTCATAAACTGTGCGCGGGATTAGCTGTCTCCAGGCGATGATAGCACGCCTGGTCCTTTCACTTAACGAATAGTCACGAATGTCTGACGGTGGCATTCGGTGGTGACGGCACCTGCCAGGATCAGCTGTATGCTGATAGGAGTTACGGCATTTTTGGATGCCGGTGCTTCCTTCGGTTCATCCCATTCTTCGTTCATTCTTCATTAGGCTCCCAGTATGTACGTATACAATGTGCATGAAGAACACACATTTTACATTCCTTGGAGACACGGGTGGCCAACAGACAGTGGAAAGAGCTGGGAATTTATGTTACGTTTTTAGTCGATCAATCGTTGGTGGTACTGCAAAAATCAAAGCATTAGGGCCATACAAAACTCATATTACTTTGGTAACTAACTAAAAGCAGAATATGTTTAATAATTGGCAGTGTCAACAAGCTGTTAGCATTTTAATATGATGTAAGTAGCAATTTAGCCCGAAAAACACTTATTTACAGAGAGTGTACCTCACTACAAAGTACCAGGCAGCAGGCAGCAGGCAGCAGGCAGCAGCGCGGCGCTAATGTATCATACCCGGCGGCTAAATAATTTCATTACATTAGCGTCTTGTAATTTATTAACGCGCACATCGGGGCGCCCCTCCTGCTACCTGGAGCCTCTGCTCGACGTACATTCGAAGGCGCCGCACGTTCAGTTAATGAAATGAAAAAAATACGCAGTGGAATGATTAACCGAGCCGCGCCGACCCTGAATAACCGGCACTACTCCTTGCACGATCGAACTTGTGCTTGGTAGGTGTTGAGACACTGTTGTGTTTTTTAGAGTTCTGTACCCAAAGGGTAAAACGGGACCCTATTACTAAGGTTCCGCTGTCTGTCTGTCTGTCTGTCTGTCTGTCTGTCTGTCTGTCTGTCCGTCTGCCACGAGGCTATATCTTACAAACCGTGATAGTTAGACAGTTGAAACTTTCACAGATGATGTATTTCTGTTGCCGCTATAACAATAAATACTAAAAACTAGAATAAAATAAATATTTAAGGGGGCTTCCATACAAAAAGAGTGATTCTTTTGCTAGTTTTTGCTCGATATTGATATTGATATCGGCAAAAGGTAGACGCTTGAAATATTCACCGAATATTTAGTTATATATTCATTTTAATTTTTATTTTTTATTTAACGATTGACGACATAAGCAAATCGTTCGCCCAATGGTAAGCTCTACGCCTGCCCTTAATAGTTACAGTGCCATCCAGAAATTTGCATTACATAATCCTGCGCGGAACTGACTGCTCTGAAGTGTCATAATACGAGTATGCCCGGTAATTTCGCTGGAGACAGTGCCCTTCAAACCGGATACAATCATTCTCTGAATACAAAAGTATCTGTTTTAAGTAAACCAAAATCTGTTATTGTAAAAATATTCACGGATAGTCCGTAAAGCCGACAGCTTCGCGGAAAAGCCGAGTATTTATTTTGGGACTCTAGATTTTTCTGTAATTTTGTTAGCAAAGTTATAACAGGTTCAACAAACCGCTCGAGTTTATTTACCTCCGTTGTTTTATCAAAACGCCAGGTTATTATCATTTCCCACGTCGGAGAAAAAGTTCAAGAATGTTTGAAACAAAGAAGTGGCTCCGAAACCGTTACGAGATACAACGCGGCGACAAAGGGCTAACAAACTAAAGACATTTTCTTAAAATCCTTTGTCAGCGCCAGGAGATACTCTGGAAATTAGTACTTTCTGGTAAACGTACAAGTTTGCCAACTTAACACAGCTGAAGCCAGAAATGACTAACTTGAAATCATTAAATATATATATATATATATATATATATATATATAAAACATATATCCAATTATTATAACCTTATATTTAAATTTAAATTTCGTTCAAACAAGTCACGTTTCTTTGCCATTATGACCTTTTAACACGTTCACTACTGAACCACTATCCTTTAGCACTTTTGCGATATTTTACATTTACTGTGCTCAATCAGCAGTGCGAGTGCACACAGCTGGTGTGATAAAATTGACAATACAACAGTGCGGGTTCGGACGCCAGGCGTGTTTTCGCTTGCCCTAACATTATAGAAACACAAACGTGTGTGTTTTTAGCAGTGAAGTAGATACAAGATGTGCCATGCATGCCACGTGATATGCTTAGCTATTAAGTTGTGAACTAGACGCGGCTCCGTTAGCCGTACAGAGTGGTGTGAGGCACGTGCCGGGGGCGCAGCGCATGGCTGCCGGAGCTAGGCTAAGATTCATACTCGCGACGTCCGCCGACTGACAACTAAAGCTTGACAAGCTTGTCATATCGAGATGTAGTCATATGGCTCCGAACCTCTTTTCACGTGTGAATTTAGAAGTGTTCAATAATTTACTCCGTTTCTAAGAAATGGCTGTTGACTGAAAGTGTATTCTGCTATTTTGTTAATGTTTTTTTTTTTAAGTAAACCTTTTTTTCGCTCGCTTGGCTTGGGGAGTCAGTTGGTGAATGCGTTACGAAAAATGTGATCGGGCGAGGCGAGGTATTTTTTTAATATTTTTTAGTCGAAGTTTGACTTCTACTAAGTATGTGTCCCAGCACACATTTCGTTTTAATTTGCGTGTAGAATGACTTATAAAAATACAATTTATAGTTATTACTCCACAAAAAAAGTCGTGTGTAAAATTAAATTGAGAATTGGAACATGTCCGTCTAAATAGAACTGTGCGTATAGCTGAACTAACGGAAGAATATGTTTACGGTATACCTTGAAATAATCCGACGAAGCGACAAATTATCGCAGAGAAAGAAAAAAGCGTAAACGACATCCTCATTTACGTTTTTTCTTTCGCGACGAGAATTACCAACTTTCTTATTAGGGCCTTTATAAACGTAATGTATGTTATCCGCAGGCACCGCTATCTAATACTCCGACCTACACAAGTTATTGTACAAAACGGCCGCATTCCTGAGCCGTGTACCGAGAAGCCATTAGACGAGCGGCCATGAATACAAACGGTCGTTTTTGCGCCACTCGCCGGCGGGAGTGCGCTCCACTTACCCCCAAATTGTAACTAACTCGCCGCCCAAAGGCAACTATACTGTTTTGTCGCCGCCCTTGCATACACTACCTCCACTTGTGCAACTTTAACAGTCACGCTATCGTACATAGAAGAATTATTACTACATACAGAGTGGACACTCTCCACCCTCCCCGCACCTCTACCCGCAATCTGGAGGGAAATTGGGAGGTCGGTCAATATCACACGCCTAAAATATTAACAAATGACATAGACAAACGGTATGAAGTATGAAACTTCGTATAGGCGGGTTGTCTTTTTAACCGACTTCAAAAAGGAGGAGGTTCTCAATTGGAATGTATATTTTTTTTAATTTGATCGCGCTGTTCATAGAATACTGGCACACACATCTAGCGCGTGTACAGACGTCATTTATATGTGTGAAATGTCAAAATGTTTATTTGTATAAAGTGTCCGAGGTGTGCCATAGCCTCGGCAAGGCGATGGTAATGGTGCAACTTTGAATGTAAATTAATTGGACGAATGGACCGAGTTCCTTCGCGCAAACGCAAAAAGCCGGGAGTTAATGAAGATTCATCTACTTACTTCCGCAGTAGATTCTGTAACTTTACACTGAAAAACATGGTCAAGTATAGCTGCACCGCGGGGAAATATTAGGCGTACATCTGTATACCCTGCGGGGATCTTACACAATGCTATAAGTACGAGTTACCGCCACAAACAACCCTTCCTTTGTTTTGTCTTTATCTTTCTTTTATACAATTACATCGAGAACCCACTGAGAGTGCCATTATAGTTCTTATTAACGACATGCTCCTTCTACACCCGGATTTGGATATATTATATGATAAATTAAGCAACTTTGGAAAGTTACCCTTTTTAGAATTATCATTAAAACAGGATATTATTTGTTTTAAGCTCCCGATATTTTGACATATAACTGTTTGAGTTTGAGTTTGAGTTTGAGTTGAGGATACCACTTACGTGCCGAAGTGTGTTGATGGGTTTGTTGAGTTTCTTCTATTATTTTTGTTAAATTGATGTTGCTTGTATATGTCGAGGTCGAGTCGTGTCGGGCGAGCAATGTCTTGTAGCAGAGTGAAGTTGTCGAGTCATGGGTGAAGTATTGATTGATTGATTAATTTGGAGATGGCATTGACACTGACAGTGACAGCCCAATGCACTGCTACGCATTATGTGCGTGCGCTTGTATGGGGGAGTGTTGCGTTAACACCGATTGCAATTTAATTTCCATAGACGTGTCCCTCAGTAATTACGCGAGGCAAAGTTCCCTCATTAGTGCGAGCCTCCAGAGGGCGCTTAATTAAAAGAAACAATCGTACTCGTTACCGGGAGCGATCCGACGTACCGTCATAGAACACATGTAGTACAACGTACAGAATGGACACTCAACCCCGCGATCCCTTTCCACGCACCTCTACCCGCAATCCGGGGGGCAATCGGGAGGTCAGTCAATATTACACGCCCATTGACAAATGATAATAGACAAACGGGTTAGTATGAATTTTCATACTAACGGTTTGTTTTTTGTTTTGGTCGCGTAGTATCTTTGACATAATTATGCAAATGACGCGTGTATAAAAGTCATTGCCGTGTATTTTTTATTTTATTTTTGAATTTGAATATTTTTAATTACGGCACTGTTTCCAGTGAAATTACATGGAATTTGAGACTTTAAAATCGATATCTCAGGATGACGAGCGCAGTACAGTGCCGAAGTGAAGTTCAGTTTGAAGTTCTGGGTGGCACTGTATCTGTTATGAGCATGCGTAACGGTTACCATCAGGTGAACGTTGCCTCGTCAAATAAAAAAAAAAACTGTGTGGCGGTGTAGTGTCGGATTACGTTTTTACGGAGTACTTTTTAGCAAAATGGAATTATAAAAAGTCTAGTAATAGCAAACGTACGGCCTCCCACCAAAAATCCACAACCTTTGATGTCTCCTCTCACTAATATCATAAATACGAAAGTTTGTATGTTTGTGTGTTCGTCCTTTCTTTACGCCGAAACAGCTGAACGAATTTTAATGAAATTTCTGAAGATTCTTTAGGTTCTGAAATAGAACATAGGATACTTTTCAACCGGTTTCTGTGGGATAATAATTAACGCGAGTGCAACCGCGGGGCTCTCCTAGTAAGTGATATAACCTTTACGAATAGTAAAATATACAATAATAATCTGAAGAATACAAGACAATGGCTATCGGACCCTTTGTTCGGCGACATCGCGAGTCACGCTCATCTCCCATACTTGGGAGTCAATCGGATGTACAAAGCGCGTATTCATTCCTTTCCCTCATTACTACAAAAGGAGGTATTTCGCTCATTAGAGCGAGCGCACCCGCAGAGGGCGCTCGGGGTGAAACAACGTGCTCATAGTTCCCCCCAGACAGTGTAGCGACGTCCTTGCGGGGACGGTCTGGGGTGCTCTGCGCTGAAAGTTTATTACGGCTTAAATTGCGCTGTTGTTTAAGGTTGTCTGAAAGAAATAGCTTTGAGCGTTAAGACTGCCATTTTGGTTTGTTCTTTTATTGTATTTTATTATCTTTTTCTGTGCCATAAAGATTTTTCTATTCTATTCTATGTTGGCATCATACGGCTCAAGTAAACCTAAGTAAACCTAATTGGACAGAAGTTTCTCAGTGGTGATTCCCACAACACACGTCTTTTGTAATTCCCCTTGTGTGGAGACAGTTCCGATGGAGATTATCTTCTTTTTATTTAAGATTCTTGCTTTTATCGGTGCAATGATCCCCAACGTTTTCTATCTTCAGCCAAATCCTTATACAATGGATACTATTATCATCATCAACCCATATCATCCCACTGCTGGGCACGGGTCTCCCCTCACTTTCGTGAAGAGGATTAGGCTATAATCCACCACAGGGTTCCATCCGGATTGGTGGATATAATACCTATCTCCGAAATAATTCTCGGCTAGGTATGTGGGTTTCCTTCACCGAAAAGCTTGTGATAATAATTATGTTTTGCAAGAGACAAATTGTTACGCGAATTGGGATTAGAACTCACCACCTCCATGGAAAGCGGACGTTCACCCACTAGGCTACCACCGCTTGGATGCTAAACAAGTTGTATATAAAGGGTAGCGAGAACTACATTGTGAGTAGTTCTGGTTGTATGTGCTGCAATGTGAACAGCCATGGCGCATTGTGTTTGTTCAACGAATAATATGGCGACCTAATTCCACGGTTGGTTTGTGAATTCGAACCCTCCTACTAATTGTTTTGTTTTTCTCTCTAAGGAAAAGGCTTCCTTTAAACTGGGCCGTCACTAATGCCCCTGCTTCCCCTACATCTCTGTTTACCGGTAGCTGGACCTTTATTTACTCTTTGTTTCACCCTCCCCCGCCCCTCCTTCCCCTCATGCATTTTAATTGTTTTCCTCTTGATCATCGATTGATTTCCAATTCGTTTGCTCGACCTGCGGTTCGCTCGGGAAATGCTTGGCTTGCTACAATATTATTCGAGCGTAAATTTGTTTGTATTTTGAATGTTCAAGGACGGTGGTTAACTGTATGAAAATGTTGCAAAGACGGAATCTTGCTTCGATATCATCATTCATCAGACATCGGTTATTCAATCACTATTTCTTAACACGTTCGCTGCGGGGACATTTTCCATGGAATTTCAGCCAGCGCGTAGGTATGAGGTCTTTTAGTGGCAAAGTTGAACTTCTTTGCAGTGCGTATGAGACCTTTCCGGCCTCACAAAGCCTTTCCGGCCTCTGTCTCCCGCACAGAGTGAAAGAAAGCAATTTTGACTGTCGCACCAGCGAGAAATCACGCATGTGAAAGACTTGCGCGAAAAAAAATGTGTGGCTTATTCGACCTCATAATACAGTGAACGTGTTAAGGGTTCGTAGAGCGGTCGTAAGTTTGACGTACGACGACAGATTTAGGAACGGTTTGACCAACTATACAAATGACAATGGAAGTCTAACAAAGCTCCGCTAGGTACAAGTTTGGTCCCCCAAGTAATGCGCGCTCGTCCGCACCGCGGTGGGTGAAGGCACGCAGCCCCGAGGAGCCCCCGCCGCCGCCGCCGCCGCCGCCGCCGAGACGCGCGTGATCTTGTCTACAAATAAGGACGCGGGAATTCGCGTTATTCCCGGCGCTCGGCGCTCACGTGTCGTGTAAGAACGAGTGTGTGGAGCGAGCGAACGAATAATTTTCCATCTTTAACTTTGCTTTTTCCTCGAAACAGAAGCTTTTCTCAAATAATAAAAAGAGTCGTTTGATGCAAACTCACGTTCGGAAGCTGTCGATATTCGATGTGTTGGTTTAGGATGGAATTGGTTCCCAAAAAGTCTACTGGTTTTTGGTTTGCGTAGGAAGACTCGTTTGTATAGCGAGCTATGCGTATTACATCAATTTTCTTATTTATTTCAGAATCTGCTTATACTCGTTTATTATTAACCCAAATAACCTTTATTTCTATAATACGTAGGTCGTAGAGCTATCGAGTGCCGGTAAACGTTATCGCAACACGCCATAACAATATGATCATTTACCGAAACAACGTTCGGCGCACTTAACACCTATCAAAATTACCGCACAGAATTATTCCTTGAATTATTTAGCGTAACTCGATACACTGAACACACTATGATATCGGGTGTGAAATTAACGCTGCTCCTAACAGTTTGTGTGTACAGATAACTAAATTCTAATAATTATGTTGTTTAAGTACCAACTCAAGTTGATTCCGCGCACATACAATGTGTAATCTAAGTTGGAATCCACATGACTGTTGTTGAATTTGATATCTACATGACCTTGATTGGAGAAGGTCGTGTAAATATTAAACAAAGTTACAGGGGGTTGAGAATTGCCGGTACGGCTTCGAGAAAAGGATGGTTCCGTTGTGGCCTTGTTTTCTCGACTTGGCGGGGTCACTGCCGTGCTCCCAGATTGCTTTCTAGTCCTAGATACGTTTCCCTGGCACATATTTTGTTTACAACTAGTCGAAAATCGCTATTTTGCCTCGTAAGCCAACAACACGCTGCGCCCTAAAAATGAGTTATTTTTTCAGGTTCCGCGTTACAGATATTTTTAAAGAAATATTATTTTCGTGCCGGAAAAGGGACGTATTCTCCCTTCCTCGTTAAAAACAATAATAATTTACTGGCGACAGCGCTAACGAGGAGGCGACACGTCGCAGCATCGAGGAGGCGACACGTCGCAGCATCGCGGAGGAAAGGAAAAAGTTGGAATTTATGACGCAATAGGCGGCCGAGGGAAATAAATCAAAACCGGGAACTGCCAACCTCATCAAAGTACGATCGGCGTTTATAGGGGGCCTCTAAAAAGTACTTTACTTTCAAGATAACGCTATAGTTAGTCATTATTATAGTTGTTGAAGATCCTTGTTGCGAAACTGACATTCCTTGGGGGTAACCACGTACTTGTTCTTATTCCATGCAGTTCATTTTAAGGCCTTAAACTGAACGGCCTAGATTGCCACCACTCACTCATAAATGACAAACGTGACGTGACGTCACTCAAAAATTGACTGCAGAGAATGAGAGAGAAAGAGAATGAGATGGAGCTATATAAACTCCCAATAAATGCAAACAAATTGGTCCGATCTCTTTGGATAAATGTCTCTGGTCGACTTATGAACGCTGAGCGATATTGGTGGTGACAGCAGGGCAGTTCAGTTTAACTCCTTAAACTGGATGGATTTAACCGTTCGTGGTTAGGTCCCTGCTCGTAAAAGTGAAAGACGACCTGCTCAGCAGTGAGTCGATATGAGTTAATAATGATAATGATAGTAGTTGAAACGCAAAAATCTAATGTGAGATTCTACCATCCAGCAAACTGAAATATGTCGCACGTGATTAAAGACATCCCGGTAGGTATGCCCCCGTCTGGAACATTCTATACGGTGCGACCTAATTCATCTGTCGTTAGGTATCGAGGCCTCGGCGGCCTATTATGCAAATCCGATCCGGTGTTTGGAGAGGGGCCCCTCATTACGTCCTTATCCACGCTCGTGTATTTGAATAAAGTCGCGGCAAAAGTTACACGAGATTTAAGAGAAAGGAACCGATATCCAGGAATCGGGCAGCTAATTAGATAGCTCCGGTACCTTGTTACCAGGAATTGGATTCATTGAGCCTTCCACCAACACTCATTAATATTAAACAACACAGTGATGTCAGGCCACAAATTAGGGTTACATTTTATTTGAAGGTTGAATATTTTATAAGGGAACAGATAGTAAACTAGCTACAGACGTCAGTGTAGCGGTTTATATCATCAACGCATATCGTCCCACTGCTGCGCACGGGTCTCCTCTTCTTTTCTCACTTAGCCCTAATCCACCACGGGGGCCCGTTCCAAATTGATGGATAACATATCTCCGAAGTATAACAATTTTCGGGTAGGTATATGGGTTTCCTTACGATGTTTTTCTTCCCGTAAAACTGAGTGATAATTACGTACTTACATATGTTTTAAAAGAAACAAATCTGTACGTGCCCGCACTGGGATTTGAACTCACGACTCTCTTCTTGGAAGACGGACGTTCTGCCACTACTACTACGAGTACCACCGCTCGCTTTACTATCCTGCATATTTTATGATTAATGTTAACAGTAGTTGTGTCTAAATATTCATTGTGTTAGCATAATTATTAAGATTTTTTCGTGAATCAAAAAAGTGGACCTTTATTTTTAAATTCTAATAAATTACTTCGGTCAGTCGGGTACGGTTTTTGAGCTTCAGCTTGATACCGCAAAATAAATTACAAATTAGTCTTAAATATTTGAATTAATAACGAGGGTTTACATTACACCTTCATTAAATTAACTCATAATCTGGCGGAAGTAACGACATAATTAATAACGGTTTAAACGCACTCTGCCCTCCGCTATTAAGTTACGTGGAGCCGGGGCGCTTCCAATTTCCCGAACAACATATTACCCGGAGCCGCCCCGGTGCGCGGTGCGAGCGTCCCTTCCTACAGCCGCGTGTTCCTGCCTAACTCTTGTTCATTAGTAAAGTTGCAGCAGCGTACTGCGGAGTTGCTGGCGACAGCTGCAGAGTTGATAACAATATGTCAAGGTTGATCTAAACCTTGTCTAAAGCCACATAGACGTTGTTTATCAACAAGGAGGATCAACTGTTGCTCACCGAAGTGTACCATGAGTCGATGAACTTGTCACAGATTTGCGACGTGCCCGGAATAGTTAATTGGATTGAATAAGTATTATAGACACACTGGACTAGGATACGGTTAGAGGAAGTTGTTCTTATGCCAGTCGAATTTACTAAAATTGGAATAAATAACGCGATACATTGATCTTACTAGGGACCTTAACCATGGTCCTACTAGCATCTGGACTCAGAGCACATACCTGTGCTTCTCACAAATATTTGCCTCGTATGGGAATTGAACCAGCAAACTCAGGCTTCGCAGCCGGCCAACCAATAAGGCGAAAGACAAATCAATGCAGCGTGGCGTGCGTCTATTACAGAATGTTCACAACATGCGATCCTGAATGACGCTCCCTATCTGGTAGGTAAGCGCTGTGTTCCCACGTATGCTCATTGTATTACACAACGTACATATTATGTACGTCCAAGGGAGAGTCGGTCAAGTGCGGTTCGACATGTATTTATATTTACTCTCACACCGCTTCTAAAACAAAAACAGAAACAAGCACGGCATGCGCAGAGAGCATTATAATATTTCCCGCTACATATCGAATAAGGGCAGAATGTATGGTGATGTGATTTCTCCCAGGACGTGCCCGCGAGTGCCGGCCGTCGGAACTGTTCTCCTGTTCATGTATCAAACAAACAACGGATCCGTAAGCGCGGTCCGGAGATTACCTTGTCAAGATAGGATTTAGTTATCTAGGGTTACGTGGGTGTTCAGATCAGACGACGGTGGCACTGGGTGGGTAATGTAGAGCTTAGAGATAGTGGCGCGGCTTGCGCTGTACGGGCGCGACCGACGCGACGGCGCAGGCAGCCGGTCGGAGCGGATCAAACAGAACCCTCTTATCGTTTCGGATGTTATTTCGTAACGATGAGGTTGCTAAAAAAATTGAAAAGAAATCATTTTTCGTTTTTCATAACTTATAAGCCAGTGTGTATTCAAAAAAATGATACAAAAAGCCCGTTGAGGTCACAAAAGAACAATTGCAAATCACATTAAATATTCGGAATCCATTGTGTTCTGCGAGTAGCCCACCGGGCGGCGGTATGTCGGGACACGTACCGTCGCGTGATTTCCCGCTGCGTGACGTGACGTGACGTGACGTGACGCAACGCGACGTGATGAGGGTCGGTGACGTGACGGTACTATTAGCCTGAATAGTTCGGTGTCGTGCGACATCGAGCGACACTTGTGAAGGCAAGAATGTGGCGGCGAGCGTCAAAAATGTAAAAGAAACGTTATATGTTAAAAAAATGCTAAATTGTAGCGTACCATACGACAGTTGGTTCACTCAACCGTTTTAAAACTGGTCACAGTACATATTGTAATCATAAAATGTACTAAGTATATTTTTGTACATTTAATATTACACTGAAAAAAGCCCTTCCGCGAATTAGCTGAAACGCTTGTTTATTCAAACCCAAAGCACTCGTAGGTACATCGGCTGGGCGCGCGTTTTTGCCGCGCGCTCGTTGGCGCTGGACGTGAGCCCGCCCAAGTTACATATTATATTGTATAACTTTGTGCAAGTTTGTTGAATCACGGCCCTTGACGCCAGGAGGGCCAGCAAATTGCCTTTTTCAAAGCGGCTCGAGCTCAATAAGTGGATTGCGAGATAAAAAAGCGGGGTATTTCAAGATGTAATCCGTAGATGTCACGACATGGAACCATCGCCAGGGTCATTAGAATGTGCAGCGGAAGATATGCTGATGGCGTCCTTTAGCAGGGCATAAACTTTGTTTACGCAGCTCGGATTTATGACAGCCGTGATTTCCGGCGCACTTAAAGCCTCCGTCATTAAATCGATGGCCCATTACTCGAACTACATCATTAAAGTGCCAAACAAACGGCATCCGGTCGGATATCGCCGGATCCGGCACGCGCCCGGCCCGGCAGCGGCGGAATAATTAATGTATACAGTATAAAAGCTCGCTTCGGACCTGAAACTTTACGTATTTCATTGGAGCGCTAGTTTGCAGTCAATTTATGATCACTTCTCAGTAATGTTGTGTAATGCTGGAGAAGCGCTGACCGTGCAGTGTTAGAATAATTTTATGTACTGAAGTATATTTTTCCGGTGGTTCATTAGGAACTTTACATACTGTGTGCATCGTCCCGTCGCGTCGGAGCAAATGAATTAGCATTTTAATTGGATGTTGTAAAGCTGTAAACTAAACGAACGGTAGGTCCCGGCGGGCGGCGCGGCACGGCGGAGGCGCGGCGCGGCGCCGCCGTGTGTTTAGCCTTTATTTGCTCCGCCGCTTAGGATTCCTGCTTGGAATTGCGGCCGATAGTCATTAGCTTAAGCCTTAGGCCTAAAATAAACTTCAATTAAAGCTACTCTCTCTCGCAGAGCATAAACTGAACAGTAGTAAAAGTCGAAAGTAACCACCACGGCTAAGTCAATGTAATTAATTTTGGTCAATTTGAAGATGTTCCTACTTAAAGTCTCATGGATACTATTTGAATTACTCAACAGCGGTGTAAGATACCTTTACACATTTTTAGGATTGTACTATCAAAGAAAGGATCTCGTTTTGGCGATAACAGTGAGTATAAATCCAGTGATACCAGAAATGAAATCGAAGCTTTGGGGTTATTTGCTATCTCTTTTATTTATTGGTTAAGGTTTGACCACTACAGCAAGGACTATAACCGTAATCACCTTTAACCCTTTCATCATAATCATGATTAACCCATATCAGCCCCCTGCTGAGCACGGCTTACTCCTCGATGTAGTGAGGAGGATTAGGCCATATCCACCACGGTGGCCGGTCCAGACTGGTGGATCTCATACCTACAAAATAATTCCTGGGCATGTGGGTTTCCTTACGATTTTTTCCTTCACTGAAAAGCGACTGATAATTACGTACATATGTTTCACAAGAGACACAATAAGATGTGCCCGCACTGGGTTTCAAACTCATGACATTGGAGGGTGGACGTTCTCTCACTAGGCTAACACCGCTTTTTACCCTTTACTTTCTCTATGATAATAATAACCTTTAGTTTGATATATAACATGCAAATATCCGATTAATTGTCCTTATGCATCCGCAGGCTGCAGTCACACCGCATGGAACACTCTAACACATTAAATTTCCTTGCTATGATCTATGGTACATCGCGTTAGTGAGAGGAACATAACGGTATGGTAATGTGATAAGTCGGTTTCTGCATCGTCTGCTAAAAAAATAAAATGGGAATATTCTGTTTCAGACCCTACTTATATCGTACGGTAAATAAATGTCAACGAACCGTCTATTTTTGTAGCTGGAATATCGTTTGATGTGCGGTTTAATGGCGGGAGAGGGCGCGCGCGTTGTTTTTGCGAATGTCAGCTGTGGGTAATTGATTGGCTTCCGTGGGCGCCGCGGGACTGCGCCACCAGCCTCCGGGGCCACACACGAACTTGGATTATACTTTTTTTATAATAACCACGCATGTTTCTGTTGATGGAACAAACTGCTTTAAATAATCGCTCTTTTTCGACAATACCGTGTTATCTCCTCAATATACCGATAAGACGTTTCTGTCGCGAATGTTGCCTTTGTAAACCAATAAAACAATCGATTTACTAAATTTAGTACTTGTATAAACTTTTACAAGCACTTGAATACTGAAAATGCCTGCGGTTTAAAACTAGCTTAACTGTATCGACTTCTTAGGTAAAGCACAGTACCGCTTTATCCTGGAAGTGCCATCGGTATAACTAATTCATTTTCATTTGATGGTGGTAGCCTAGTGGGAGAACGTCCGCCTTCCAATCAGAAGGTCGTGAGTTTAAATCCCAGTGCAGGCACATACCAATGTGTTTCTGTAAAAACATATGTACGTAATTATCACTCGATTTTCGGTGAAGGAAAACATCGTGAGGAAGCCCACATACCTACCCGAGAATTATTTCGGAGGTAGGTATGTTAACCACCAATTCGGACTGGGCCCCCGTGGTGGATTATAGCCTAACCCTCCTCACGAAAGTGAGGAGAGACCCATGCCCAGCAGTGGGACGTTATGGGTTGATGATGATGATGAAGAATTACTAATCATAATTATCAAAATTCATAATATAATAAAAAACTATGGTTATATTGACAAGCAAGGTATATATTTTGTATGTCCGATCGTTTTACTTACTATTTACAATGTTAATTTTACACAAATGAGCGAAATACTATAAAATTGTAGATGTAGGCACTAAATCTATTCAATTTTGAACACTGTACGAGTATAATCTTATTGTATCTTCTACGCTACAGTAGCCTGGATTGATGTGTAATTCTAAAGATTGCTAACTGCGGTAAAGCCACGACGTAGCTTTAAAACTTAGTCGAAACATCTGCAAACTAAGTCACACTTTCTAAAATTGATTACTGAACTATCTCCGGCGGGTATCGTTAAAGGTTGTTCTGAGCCTTGTTTCTCCCCAATTTCCACTAAGTTAGGTCCATATTTCTTTTTCTCCCCACGTGAATTAAATAATTCTTGGGAGATAAACCACTTACGGACGGAAAAAATCCGAACTCAACCGCCGAAATGGATCTTGAGAAATAGTTTCGCTAAGGATCTACTAAGCTATAGAAAATACTACTTCTTCACTTGCCACTGCCATCACGGGGGCAGATAAAGAGCGATGCTAACATTTAAACAATGGATCGTTAAAATTCGTTTGATGCGCGTTGCGTGATGCGGAGGACATTCGAGGAAATATGTTCAGAGTTAAATTCCAAAATAACTTTATTGGTAGCGAATAAATTGGCGGCAGCTGCGATTTACTCGACGTTGAAAATTTCAACAAACTGCACAGGTATAAATTAATTTACACGTTAAAGAGCGTCCAGTATATGGGCTCACGTAGCTACTTGTGAGTTAATTCAAATTAAGATTCATAGAAACGTTAAAGTTTGAAGGACGAACCCTAAATGTGGTCGAAATTAATAATGCATTAGTGACCGCATACTCGTAGCCGCCGTTCGATCGTTTAGTTAAGCTCAGCTCGCCCAGAGCCGCGGGGGCAGCGGGAGGGGGTCGGACAGGGTTGCTCAATTCCGTTTTATCCGAAGAGGTTTAAATATTTATCGATCAATCACGAACATAGTTCCCTGTTCCACTTTTAGAAAGTACTTTCACTGATGCTATATTCATTCTGAGACAAAATATGTGAAAACTTATCGATTTGTTTTCATAAATCTGTCGATAAAATGTGCGCTGCGGCGACTTTTGTTACACTGAAAAGATGAGACTGCCACCAGTACAGGGTGTCAGGGAGTCGGTGTACTACTTTTCTCTGGTACCATGTGGAAAGTTGTAGTCCAACGGGAAAATGGCATGACTATATGTATGTGAAAAGATGTTTTCTTTTCTTTGATTTTATTTTAATGACAATCAAAATCGACTATATGCAAAGACTAGCTTTAGATGTGGCACACAGATCTAGACTTCAAGGTCCCTTGTAGCAGCCCTAGGCTGGGCCGTACGCGGAGTACTAACGAGATTTAGTGGCACTCCGAGATGAGCCTCCCCGCAGATATAGGTACGGGTAATATGACAGTTATATATAATTTGGTGACGTGAGTGAATTGTAGCAACGGAAAGTATGAGGGAAGAAAAGGTTAGGTTTCTTTTATAAACAATGTCTTTACTGGAGAAAATATATGTTATTGATGTATTTTAATACGAACTACGTGGACGTGAAACACTATTCTGCTATTTTGTTTCTCGATTACTATAAATTGGGAGTCTTTCAGTTACAAGTGAAAATAATTTCATCTCATTCTCGTTTGCCATTGCCGCTACAGCGGAATAAAACGGAAACATTTGGTGGATATCTCTTGGTTTTAGATTTCTCTCTACAATCTGTCCGGTCGCTATTTATAGCGTAGAAGTGGCGAGGGCCCCATTTGTCTCACTTCCAGCTCCAGTTTCTCGCGAGCGACACATTGAGATAGTCGGACTGGAATCCGGATCTTAATGACCAGAGTTGAACATTAATAAAGCGAAAACGGAAACTTAAACTATTGGTTATTTAATCGCTGAACCCAAATTAAGACTGAAATACGAACCTCGAAAATGTTTACGGCGGCGGGACCGAGCGTAATTGTCGAAATGTACCAAGAATTGAAAGTTCTTAGTGTAACGAGTGTTCTCGAGTCTCGAGCCACATCTGCGCGAGCCGTCCACCCTCGGCGGCGCTCACGCCCGCTGCCGTTAAGTTTTACTACATTTCCTCCGTTACAGTCGGTTTCAGTAAAAAACGCTCGCTTTAATCGCTCTTTGTTCTAGCGGGGGTGCTTTTCGTAACTTTTTTTTAATTAAGTTGTAAATAGCGGCCGGCGAAAGTAATGTGGAGGCGATCGGACGGCGGTGGCCGGCGTCTCGCTATACACTGATAACGCGGTTGTAGGTCGCTGCACTCGATTGCCTTGCAGCTAAGCACGACGCGCTGGAAATAAAATATTCTGTGTAATTGAATACAGAGCGCATGCACTCGTAACTATATAATTTCTGTTAACCCTTTCTTTGCAGTAAAGTATGCAGTAGCACGTCCTATTTGTCTTGTGTGCCAAAAGAGAAACTATCATGATTTAGCGGCGAGTGTGCGTTGCACCATGTGCGATATATTTAGCTTGTTTGCGCTTCGCATGCAACAGTGAAATGAAAAGCACATTTATTCAACCGCCGCTGCTATATTTGTACCGGCAGCGGCGGCGCGTTAGATTTCGTAATTCTATCAACAAACTCGGATTAAAAAATATTCGCATAACATTTTGCAGCGCGAGTTACTCGTAGGTCGCTCCGATATGATTTGATTTAGTCACGCGTATTTTACTTCCATCCCTCTCAATTAAAAATACCTTGTTTCGTGCGCCATTGGAAAATTCTAGACTAGGTATTTGAATTACGAATTGTTTCAGTAAAATACAGGTTAATATAGAAGGTCCGGAATATGATTGGGAGGGTGATTCGCCCTCGTCCATTCTCGCTCAATTACACGCGCAGCTGCCATATATTTGGAGCGCCAATTTGAAGCTGGGATTAAATTTGTGTCTGCTTGCTCATATGGCCATGAACGAAAGAAGACAAAAAGTACACAATGAAGTCCCCCGACGGGTAAAATATCTTTTTCCACTCTACTGCATGCCAGATGTCTTCTTTGAGGCTAGAGGCTGGCACTATTTCAATATCTCAATCGACATTTAACAAACTACTTTTATATATGGTAACTGCTGTCTCTAAAAATGTTGAGATACCAGCCTAGATAGTTTAAATTATAAATTGTAAAAGAAAAAAAAATGCCATGAAAAAAAAATCATTAATATATCAGAACAAAGGTATAACCAGAGAATAAAAAAGCATTTTCATTTCCGCAATAATGTTATAGGTTTGGATTCTGTACACACATTCATGCAGTCACGCCTTTTTCCCGTTGGGGTAGGCAGAGCCTACATCTTTTCACACGCTACGATCCTGACACACCTCTTTCGCTTCTTCCAATTTCACGAGTCCCTTCATACATGAAAAAAATAACTATCTTGTAGCTTATATGTTTCACTAGGCATTGTACAAAATTTACCAAACGTGAAAAAAAATGGAGCGACGCGCTGCGCTCAATATTCACAGGGTGTTAACGTATAGCGCGTGCTGCCAATATTCATGGCGGGATATTTGCATGTGGCGCTGATGAGCACCCTGTGTACGGCCCCGCCCGCGCCCGTTTCATCATTTATAGATGAGCTACGAATGCGGGTGGAGTTGCCGCGGCTCTTCCGAGGGTGTTTTATGGTGCGATGATGTGTGCCCATTTTTTCCCCTTCCTGAAAATAACCGCTGTAACTCGCGGCCTCCAATATGTCGCATTTTTCTGTTCGCTTTGTTGCCTATTGGCACAATTCAATTTGCATGTGGTTCTTTCCTTACTATAAAGAAAGAACATTTTGAGTAATTACTTTTTTATTTTTATTTGACTGAGTCACAAGACGAGCAAGTCGTCCACCTGATGTTAAGCGCTACGCCTGCCCGGAACAGTTACAGTGCCACCTAGAACTTTGTACTGCATAATCCTGCGCGGCATTGCAATGCACTCGTCACCCTGAGAAATCGGCTCCAAAGTCTCATATGCTCAGTAATTTCGCTGGAAACAGTGCTCTTCAAACCGGAACACAGTAGTGTTTGCACACTACTGCTTGGCGGATGAATGTCTGGTTAAGGTACGTTTGTTTACATATTTTGACACTGACGTCAACCGACCCAAACCTATTCTCGCTATCCGTCTTGTAAATCCAAAGGTTGTGTAGTAAAGATCGCTTTAAGCGATAGGACCACCCATTGTCGTACTATTTAGCGTTGTTATGTCTTTGGCTTCTACTCTTTGGTGTCAATAAAGAGCTTTCTGTCTATGAGATTATAGATATGTTATTTCTAGTAGAGGCAAACTAGAGATGGAAAGTTTCTCAAAAAACGGTCTTACTTATTGAGAAACCTATCCATCTTATTTACGTAAAAAACTAATGTCACTCTTGAGAATCAATCCTTTGAAGTAAAAAGCTACTACTTTCACGTAAACTCAGAACATCAAATGTTATTTAGATTAGTCAAAAGTGTAGTTACATATATATTTAAAGCATGTCAAAGAAAAAACCCAGTGCTACTTATAGTAACGATTAACTTAAAAAACTATTTGATAATTATCTTTAAATATTAATATACAATAGTAAAAATCAAGTGTCTATTACATGGAAAAAGAGTGAAAACTGCTATTTATACGATACGAGTACCTAATCATAAATGGCAGATTTTTGAATCTTTGTTTGTCTGTCTGAAAATTAGACCCGAATGAGCTCCCAAACGGCTTAACAGATTTCATTAATATAGTATTGTATAGGATTTTTTCCATAAAAATATGGTTTCAGTAGGATAATAATCAGCACGGGTGAATACGCAAGGCTCAAGTAGTTTATCATAAAACTATGCACAAAATGTTCTAACTCATAATTATTTAATTTCTTACGTGTCGGCGCTAAGTTAACATGTCCCGGTTCTGCTCGTGGTTTCGTGGCTCGATGTGATCAATCTTTAATCTGCACGTTCGTATGTGTGTCAAGCCGTTGTCCCCTAAATACATACCTTCATACGTTACCGTATCACGAACAGCGCTTTATATTCAGCCCCGGGTGAAGCCGGGCTCGAAGCACGCACGCTAAGGAAGCCTGCGGTGAAGCAGTCTGCATATCTTCCAAAAATCGCGGCTTTGTGTCGAAAGCTGCAGATTGTAGTCTAGACTTTTGTAGTAGTTGGCCTCTTCTGAAAGAGACAACCTGGAGAAGTACCACATCTTTGCCAGTTATTCATCCGCCATGCAGTAGTGTGAAAATAATGCTGTGTTCCATATGAGACTTTAGAACCGATCTCTCAGGGTGACGAGCGCAATGCAGTGCCGCGCCAGATTATGCAATGCAAAGTTTCGGGTGGCACTGTAATTGTAATGGGCAGGTGTAGCGCTTACCATCAGGTGCACGACTTTCTCGTCTCGTAACTAGGTAAAATTAAAAAAAAATCCTTGAATACCTAGTGACAGAAGTTTCAAAGCCGATTGACACAACATTGTTTTCATTCCACACATTGCTTGTTGACCTCTCCGTAATCTGTACACGGGTAGCTTGAGCAGCAGATCGTCGATAAACGTACACTGACCGCTCAAGCAGTCTTTGTCGACTGGTAATGGTCAGTGTACGTCTTGCAACTACTGAACCGCGTGACGGAATTTCACCGTCTATGTCAATGCAAGGAAGACAGCAGTTTGCTATGCAGTCACAGGTTGAAGCGGGCAGTCATGACTGCTTGAAGCTGCCCGTGTATGGCTGCCTGCGAGAGCTGTAAAACGCATCGATACCTAGATACTTTCTTACGCTCTACATACCACAATACCGTAGCATACCTTAATGGATTCTTTGGACGGCTCTTAATAGCCACTCAGTTGAACTAATATTACTCATTCAGGTAGGACCCCCATAAATATTGGCGTGAGCCGCGCCCTCGGCTGCGGCGGTGCCGCCGCCGGCGCCGGCGACCCAGTTAGTAACTCAAGCAGATTACCCGGGACCCCGTCGCGGACCCTAAACAAACAACCTCGCGACCTACACTCGTCTCCAGATGTAAACATCACAACTTACTCAGTTCTCTATAAGTATTTCACAAATAAACCTAGATCGGGTTTCACTTATTAATTTTTGGACTAAAAAACTAGGTTTACGTTCCTGCTCTAGATACCACGACAACAACGACCGTTCTGTTACGAGCGAATGAAGGACAATATTTAATGCGATCAAGACTCAAAAATCTTCACGTGGACGGTTTTAAAAGTCGATTGATTCTACCATCTCCAACATATACATTTCTACCGCACGCTCAATCGAGTCTGGTTAGGTACAGTGCCGATCCGTTGAGCTTAAAGCCCGAACAAATCCACTGAACAGTGTAACCAGTACAAGGTCGTACCTATGTTGTGCCTAAACCAATTTGGCAGCGGTGCGTAGGGCGCGGTGGCACGCGGTGGCGCGCGGGTGGCACGCGCGGTGGCACGCGCGGTGGCACGCGCTAACACGTGTTGAGAAGCAATCATAGCAAACAAAGAAGCGGGAAACTTGCGATTGCTTTACCAAGTTTTAATTGTTCCGCGATTTAATTAAGCCTCTTGTTACTTCGGCTCATCTGCTCGCAGGGACTCGCCGTAATTTGAGGTACCTTTATCTTGCCTTTACAGAGAGATTCTATTTATTGTCTACTATCGGAAACTTTGACTTGGTTTTTGTTTTTAAGAAAAATCGAGTGTAAATTTCCCGAACTCGTGAAAGGTTTACTAAGTCTACTATATCTAGCCAGAGGCTATGAACCGAGCTACGGACTTTTTACAAGAATCATCTAACATAAACTCAAATACAATCAGTTGTCAACAGGAAAAGCAAGCGAAGCGATATTTGATTCACGATGGTGAATATATGACGAGATATTTACGTAGTGACGTGAGCAGAAACAAAACGGCGGTGATACCCGCTGCTAAGGTTATGTGTAACATATGTAATACGTGATCGATCCAGCGAAGGCAACCTGTACCAAAGCAAGACGAGGTGCTCGCATGAGTGTCGTCAACTCAAATCATAGTGTAATAGACCGAGACGGATCAGGGGTGAATCGGATCATCGATAAGAAATTCGGTCATATATCAAAACCAACGGCTAACTACACATATGAAATAAATCAGCGCTACACGTTGCTTCTACCCACGTGGACGCGCCGAGAATGGTGTAGCTTGACATTACCTCACGGGTCAGTCTGGGTGACGCTTTCCAGAAGACTGCTCTTTTTGTGTGTGTCAATTAAAAACTGACCCGAAACGCCTCGGAATACTATATTTATTTGAGTAAATTGCCCCTATTAGGTACTTCGCGGAACTCCTACTATCACTGTAAGTACCTAGTGTTTCGCGAGACAGTTACAATTCTCTCCTCAAACTAAGTCAAGAGCGGCGCGCGATCGAACTAACTCGCCTGTCAGCTCTGCATACAAATCAGACGCTATTGTGCAAGTTTCTTGCACTGAATCGCGCCTAATGGCCTCTCAAACGTCGACTATACACGCAGTAGTAGAGCTTACACAAGTAATTAAGACTGGTATACCATTAGCGACCAGACTTGCGCGAGAGCTGTGCACGAGTGAAGAATTAATAACATGATAGGTATGGCCGGTGGATAAAGTAATTCTCCCCGAACGATGTTTATCTTAATCAGTACCCAGATTGCGACAACACCCGGCGCCATAGACCAATACCTATAGACCAATCCTTTAATCCAATAATTCGATAGACCAATCCTTTCCCTCCGTCCCCACGATGCGGTTCAAAATAGTCCTTATGGCTGGAGAGCAATGTAGTAATCAGTAGGGAGATCATTGCTACACACAAATTACGGTTAATTGCCAATAAAGCATTTCGTTAATTTAGGTGTCGCAACCAAAGCTTAGTGAGAAATCAATTGTTTTTTTGTAAACTAGTTTCTTTAGTGGAATAACTCACTATAACCCCATTATTGCAAGATAGGCCCAGTCAGCGCGTGGCATGGCCATGTCCTACGCGGGCGACGCGAGCCACGTTGTAACTCGCTCACTGCCGTCCACGGCGCGTCCGCTGCCGCTGACACCGAACTACTTACAATAGAGAAATTAGTTGCAAAGTGTATCTTAGTATGGATGTTCGAGCGCTGTGTACAGAAGGTTCGAGACCGTCGTCAGGCGTGTTTGTACGAGATGGGCGTCCGTAGCACTCGTCCCCGCGCCGCCGCCGGAGCCCCCGGCGGCCTGTCGTGGAGGACTTGGTTGTATTCCGAACTTGTTGAGTTTACAAATCTTCAATTTTGTTTACAGAAAATGCCCAAAATTACTGTTTACTTTCGATCTATAGTGATCGGTTCGTTTTTCACTCCTACACGTGCACAATAAAATAAAATGTCTTACTTGATAATTTCAGTTTCTCAAATGCAATTACATAGGTAATATAATCGATTGCATTAATTGCCTTTCACGCACATAATTACGCCTACAGTTTTATATAGCTTTCTTTTTATTGGTTAGGGGTCAGAATCTATGTATGTGATCGTGACGTGTTATTTGTTTGTTTAGTAAAAAATAGTTTTTCACAACATTCGACAAGATAAATGTAACATCTAAATTAAGATTGCCAAATCATTGTTGATTTTTTATGGCAGTCAGAAGAGGAGCCAGAGGAGGGTTATGAGTTTAACAGTCTCTGATGTTCATATGTTTCCTTGAAGCGTCATATTCACTAGTTCAATCCAGCAGCGTGCGGCGCCGGGACGCGGCCGCCTCACTGCCTGGGGTTGGCGCGCGGCCAGCGTCGGCGGCGGCGGCGGCGGCGGTGGCGGCGGCGGTGGCGGCGGTGGCGGTGGCACGGTGCTGTCGAATGCTGCACGACTCCGCAAATAAATCGCGCGTGGCATGTCCAGGTACCGCCGATAAACATTGCCAAGCGGATCGCTGTCGGTTTGGGACAGGTGTAGAAGCCAAGACAACCATATTTTATGATACGAGGCTGTGTCTATTGGAAGATATGGAGAGATATACACTGTACTTCTATTATTATTTTCTTTCTCTACGAATTATTATTTGCACTATTGTTTGTTACTGTCTTTATAACCTTGATCTTGTTTCAAATCTGGCCAGTCCGGTAGGTAGCGATACTGTACTAAGGAATATAATAAAAGCAAGCAACATTCAGTTTGTTTTGTTAAGTTACTTTGCTCCGTGTCATCGAGCTTTATGGTACTATTTTCATTTCTGTAAACAAATACATTAAAAAGAACAAGTCAAAACAAATTCCTGAAAACTGTTACCCCGCGCCCCACGCTCCGCGCCCCGCACCGGTGTTCACAGAATTTCACAATCTGCTGGCTTTTATTGAATTTAATTTAAAGTTCTGTTTGTTCACACAACTCTCCGTATTTACGAGCAGGACAAACATTCAGTTGTTGCGAGGCGAACGGTGTCTTAGATGCCATAAGTGCAAAATACGGAGTTTCTATTATATTTCGTACGGAGTTTTGTTGGCGACTGTAGCAAAACTTTCGGACACGGCCGGATTGTGCGGACGGGAAGAAGCTAGGAAAGAGGTTTGAAGCTTTACTCGAATTATCGACTTTCCTTTGTGATGCACGTGGAACATATTGAATTGAATTTCAAGCTTTTACATTTGTGTTTACACGAATAAAATGTCATCCAACTATATATATTTAGCAAGTAAAAAAATCTAGCTGACAATGCCGAGTATATAACATCGATGTCGAGTGCTATCTGTAACCAAGTTAGTAATTATAGATAATTTCTGTTCCAAAGCCACCTTCATTAAAGTCAATCCAACATTATATCAAACCCTCCCGCAAATCAAGATATCCGCGCGGCTTTCGGAACTTCCTAATGGAAATATATCGCTTCCTCACAAATTACGTTGAAGAGCGGCTGCATAATAGTGCATTAGCGATCCGTCGCTTTTAAGCGCTGGCGCCGCTTAAAGTAATGCCGATGTTTTTCCTTTAAGCACGTTCTCAATCATGTTTGTCGTAAACGTTTTTGAACGAAAGTTTTCTTGATAAACTTTTCCCGTTGATTAAAATTTTAACTCTTTGGTTTCCTTAATTTGTTTTGTACCTTTTGATTTATAGATTCAAGTTTATCTGTACTTTTCGAATCTGCACCCAGTTAATCGTAATTAGTTTACATAGGCTTTGAAGAACTCTGAAAATGTATTTCAAAATGTAAACATTAGAAGGCGCGGCTCCCGTTTATAAAACGAGCGAGCCCCTATAAAGTGTGTGAGCCCATCATACAGTCGAGAACAAACACAGTAAGATTCAGTGAACTATTTGAAGATCGTTGGCGGCTCATCTCGGCGCCCTAATCGCGGCGCTCTCGCAACTAACGCGTGTGAAGCTACCGAGTGCTCAGTGGAGATACTGAGCGGCGGCAGTAGGGGAATTAGCATCACGGTCATTATGTACAGCAGAGTGCTACGCATTACAGGGCTGATTGCTTGTCTTTCCGCTTTTGGGCCATCCTTTCTCTACGCTCATTCTGATAATTTGTTCTTCTGATGTGCCTCAGCGGCTAGCCAAACGTACAACATTTATCAAAGTAACAACGCCACGCCGCTCGCCGCACGCCGCACGCCGCACGCCGCACGCTCACGCCGCACGCCGCGCTGCGCTTTCTCTTTAGTACATTTTGTATGATATAGGTAACAGAGTGGCTTGCCGCTTAGGAAGAAAAAAAAACAGAAACGAAAAAACAAGAAAATAGAATAAAAGAGAAAAAAAGATACGAATCAAATAAGATATATAAAGAACATAATAGAAAAAGATATGGGATAGTTCATTCTATTGAATATTTTAATATTTATCCTTGAATCAATTTATTGATTTAAAAAAATGATTATTATGGAGTCCTATCAAAGAGCTCCACCGTATCCGCCTCCAATTATATATTTCCAACGTAGAATTAACGTAGAATCAAACCGACAGAATGGAGTTGTTGGAATTGATTTCGTTCTTATATTGCACACCGCTTTCAGCCATCTAGTTGAGCGGGGCGCAACAAATGGTCGGCTTATGATATGTACGTCCTTACTGGCAGAGGCGTCGAGTCGAGTAAACAAACGCGATATAGGGCACGGGCACTGCACACTTCACTAATTGTTTCAAACGCGCCAACAACAAACAACAACAGTTTGATGTTCTCGCGTCGAGTCTGTGATCGCGCGCGTGCTCGTAATGTGCCGGTTATCATAGGAGGCGTCGGTGCTCGTATCCCGGCGGGTGATCAGAGGGGGCGTCGGTGCTCGGTGACGGTTACCAGCAGGTGAACGACTTGCTCGTCTCGTTAATTAACAACATAAAGAAACGCTGTGATTCGGTTTTCAAAGTACGATGAGCTTCTGCCCCGAGGAAGCAAGTTTGAACACCAAACGACTCAAGTATTACGTAACCCGTACCGAGCCCACCATTCAATAATCGTTTCTTTTTATATCGTATGTAAATAAGCCAGACTTTGTATCGAATTCTTTTCGCAAAATGTGGGTTGTATAATGAAGGTAATACTCGTATCTGTTGGGAAAGGAAAAACATTTTACATTCGCCAGTCTAGAATAATAATGTCACTAACGGAAATTCTTCGTATTTTATATTTTAAACTAAGAAACAAATTTTCTTAGAATTCAATTTCGCCTCTACTGCAGGAGACCGCCTGGGGAAGTACCACCACACCTTTGCTAGATATTCCACCACCAAGCAGTAGTGTGCAAACATTACTCTACTGGGCATATGAGACTTTAGAGTCGATGTCTCAGAGTGACGAGCGCAGTGCAGTGCCGCGCAGGATTATGTAACGCAAATTTCTGGGTGGCACTGTAACTGTTATGGGCAGGCGTAGCGCTTACCATTAGGTAAACGTTCATTTATCAGAAAGTTTGTGTTGGTCAAGTACTTGGCCGCGATGCTCGCTTATACTACACCTACGCAACGCCTTAGGCATTGCTTGAATAGTCATTTTTCCCAGTAACAAAACCGAAGATTTAAGTACTTGTATTTACTTAGGCATTGCCTTGGTTTAGTAATAAACAACGTAATTTTTCCACTGAGAACACGAGACCTTATAATCAGAACTAAATTGAATATCTCTAAAGTTATGATAAAATATTTATATTTCACAAAAAATCACGTAATACAATTGGATTTGTAGTAATTGGTTTTCTTTGTTGGATTTTGTATTTGCTTAATTTAATTATGTGAACAATTTTAGAGTAGCACTCTTTTTTAAAGGTACATTCATACCGAGACGTAGTATACGGCTTACAATGAAAAAAGGGGCTTTAGTAGCTTCGTATTGGAATAATGGATGGTCAATATATTACGAGGCGGAGTCGGAGGACAAAGTGGCGCCCGCGCCCGCGGCCGCGGCCGTATATCTGTCGCGCGACCACGACCGGCCGGGGAGGCCGCGCGTCCGGTCGGAGCGAGGCAGCGGTGCGGTGCTGTGACCTGAAAATAAGCCTACCATTTTCATTAACCGCAAAATTAAGTTATTCTTTTAGAGTTCTGGGAATAACTCCTCTCGGCGCCGCCTCCAATGGACAGCCAATTAATAATTCGTACGCAACGCAGGCTCAGCATAAATACGTTTTTGATTACACTAGTTTAGTTTTATATAATAATAGAAATATATTACAATTTAATGATACTCAATTGCCGTTTCAAATAGTATTAGATACAATTAGACATAAGATATTGTATCTGCGCAACTAATTTCACCTCGAAATACCGCGTGACAAAAATAAATGAGAGAAACAGGTGGTTCATTCAGGTTGTTTCATTTTATCTCTCGCAATGTGAACCCTAAATCACAGCGAAGTGATAAAATGGGCCAATAAAGGAGCAATCGTGGCGCAGTCACCGAGGTGATTAAATTGTTACGCTCTTTATTATCGAAGACGCCGAGAATATATCCGGGTAAGCGATCGTATAGCTGCAGATGGAGAAGCGGGGATACACGCAAATTAATCGGCCGGTCGGCGGCGAGCAGCTGGACCATTGCTTTATTTCACATTACCGACTACAAGCTGCAAGCGTTCGGGACTGCACTGCACTAGGGAATGGTAGCTCACCCGAATGAAATATCGGCGCAGATAGCAGTGACGGCGCGCGGCGGTAAATCTCGCGAATCAATCGGGCGGTCGGCGCGGCGCGGCCGGCCCGCCCGACACGGCCTTCCCGCTTTATCGAGATATTTGATGGATGAGTTTTTGGAGGACATATTTTTTTATTAAATTTTTCGTTGTAATCGAGTCGTTCAGATTTCTGATTTAAATTTTTAGGAGCAGAGTGATTTATAAATACGACGACGTTCGAGGAAAAGGCTCTTAATGAACCGTGTTATTGGTGAATGTTTTTTGATTAAAGGCAGGGCTTCGCTTCCATGTTAATTAATTTCAGGAAGCTCAAATAAAGTCGTTCAAAGTACTTGGGATTTTGCCCAAGGAGGTTTGTGATCGGAGTTTGCTAAATCATTAGTATATTAGAATAACGTGTCATCATTGATAGATCAGACCGATAAAACTATGAACTATGAATCTTGTTTAGTATTACTTACAGGTAATACAGGTCAAAAAATCATAAATGAGGTACAAAAGTACGCTTATAAATAACATTCTAATTTTACATTAAAAATGATCACAATAATAAAATAACTAACCGGTATGCGTCACTGCTATTGGAATCCGTCCCGAAGAACAAATCATAAGGCATAGTGTATTAACCAGCATTTCCAATTATTGGGCAGCGCTTTTAAAAACAGCTTAGGTGTAGTTAGTGATAGCTGTTGTCTCAGCGTCGCCGTCGTGTACACACTCATTCGACAGCCTGCGCCAGGCTTGTTACCGTGTACAATTCTGCGGAAATTTAATCTCATAAATTATGATTGAAAACTAAAGTCCCCCGATAACTTCAAAACGGATTGAATAAACAAATCGAAAGCCAAATCAGCGGATGAAAGCCGTATTAATTGAATTACACGCTCCGAAAGGTCAATCGCTAAAAACTGGATTGGTTCCTCCGAAGTTCCACTGTATCGGGATTTAAAATTCAAATGATTCCATCAGCGCTATCTCGACGATCGCGACCGTTAGAGGGGAATTAAGTCGCCGTGCTGCGGAGCGGAGCGGAGACGGGTGGAGCGGGGAGGGTGACACTGTTAAGGGGCCATTTTTCGTTTCCTTGCTTCTATTTAGGCAACTTATGCCACAGCTTTTTTGCCACTGGCTGGATCGTAGAACGAGCAAGTGTCGGCCTACGGATAGACATACGCACACACCGCCAGCCGCAAGCTGCGTCACAGTTTTCCTTAAAAAGGTCTAATAACTGAACTCAAAAACCTCCAGATAACTTTCTTCAAATGTAACACGAAGTCATTTTAATTTTAAGTTTCCAATAAGTCACATTAAACATGCATCGATGGACACTATAAGTTCTAATATAATTTTCTAATAGCTGTGGGAGAACTACTCGTATAATTCACTTGGTTACAGTTTGGTTCATAAATTAAGAGTATATGACGCTCTAGTAGACGGGAAAAAAGACGGAAATACTGACGAAGTGGACCATAGTGGAAACATGGAGGTCAAAGGCTTTTATTCATCACAGGATAATTGCGTACGTGACGCCGCGCCGATACCATGACTATGACGCGCGAGGCGTGGCGCGCGCGGTGGGGGGGGGCTGAGTGGTTTGGATTGGGCCAATTTTAGTAATTAGCTGTAATTACGGTCGAGTGACTCGGCCGAGGCTTGTGGTGTTTGGTTCGGAGAAGTTACCGATACAAACAAGGACGAAGGCTATTTCCACTAGGAACAACGAGAAATTAGTGTAAATCTCATTTAAACACAAAAAGTTAATCAAGGTGAGTACTACAAAATTAATCGTTCTACATATATCCACACCATTAACTACAAAATTATATTCCTGAGAAGCAGAAACTACGAGGACCATGGTCCTGCTAATATCTAGACTCAGACCAAATACTTGTGATTCACAAAAGTCTCTGCCCTGTGCGGAAATCGAACCCACAACCACACACTTTGCAGTCAACCCATCACCCACTACGTCACGGAAGCCGTCAAACAATGGAACCGAATATCTCCTTCCTTCAAGCGCACCTAACTTTGCCAAATACATGGTAGAAGTTAGACTAAAGGCGCTCGCCGCGGGAACGGATCGGGAACAAGGGACGTTTACGATGTTTACTCCTAAGAGGAGCCGCAGACAAAAGCCAAGTGCAGAGTCGCGACAACTGAAGTCATTACCATCCCAACAATAGTGCCGCAGAAGCGAAGCGACGGTATCTCATGTTCATACAACTAAACAGAAATATAGCTAAGATTCCCTGAGATTTAGCTGAGATCCCTACTTTTTCAATATTTGATATGATGTCATCCGCCAAGCAGTAGTGTGCAAACGTTACTGTGTTCCGGTTTGAAGGGCACTGATTCCAGCGAAGTTACTGGGCATATGAGACTTTACAGTCGATGTCTCAGGGTGACGAGCGCAGTGCAAAGTTTTGTGACTGTTTGTGACTGACTGCAGGCGTAGCGCTTACCATAAGGCGACTTAACGACTTGCTCGTCTCATCACTTAGACAAATTAAAAAAAAAGTGTTAGAGGCGGGTTAGACCGGCTGCTGAGAGCGACGTTCGCCACGTCGCGTCTCGGCCAGTCTCAAAAATCAGTATTTCATAAGGCGATATTCTACAGAACTACATTTAAAATCCTTACATTGATAGAAAGCTACACCTGAATGATGGCAATTTTATCCCGGGAAAATCAAGAGTTCCAGCGGGAACCTGTATTACACCGGTGAAACCACGGGGGCCCGGTCCGGATCGCTGGATTACATACCTCCAAAACAATTCTCGGACATGTGGGTTTTCTCACGATTTCCTTCACCTATAAAGAACGTTAATGATTTTTAATACAAGAAAAGAAGTTTAGGTACTGCTCGTACTATTTACACTGTAGCTGTAAGATGTTTTCCGCAGTCGCGGTAATACAATGAAACTGTAAACACCGAGTCACTATTCTGTTTTAAACCGGTTTCCCGAGTTTAGCAGCAATAAAGGCACAAATGCATTGACATACCTTAATTTTTTTTTAATTTGTCTGAGTGACAAGACGTTACAGTACCACCCGGAACTTTGCATTGCATAATCTTGTGCGGCTCTACACTGCGCTCTTCACCCTGAGATCTCGGCACTAAAGTCTCATAATGCCCAGTAATTTCGCTGGAAACAGTGCCCTACCTATTGAATTCTCGCTTCTTTTTGTAATTAGATAAACATCAGAAGTTTTCCAACAGATTTTTTTCGATTCTGCACTCGTTACGTTCCCAACACATATTACATTTTTCGCAAAAAAAGTATAGTATTAAGAATGAAAACGTAACACGAATACAAAAGTTATTTTCATATGTATTGAACAAAATACATAAAAATAAAAATATACGTGTTCATACAAAATAACTTATTGTGTGGAAATAGATCTTAAAACATATCACAGTGGTATATCAACAATACAGTCATACACCTACGCCTTTCGCTCATTGGGATAAACAGAGACTACATATTTTAATAACTACGACTTGATTAAGTAACTAACTTACCTTTGTAACTGTTAGAAATATACGTAAGTTATATAGACGACGTATCGCATTGTTCGACAATGCTAAAATCTAGATAAAATCCTTTATTTAACAATATTTGTGCATCGTGCTCCTTATTTCCGTAGCGCACACAGCGCCGGCGGCGGCGGCGGCGGCGGCGGCGATGCGGTGATGCGGTCTGTGCGAACTCACTCCGAGGATGAGCTCACTCCGCTCTCAGAACAAAGGAATACCAACTTAAATTACGTTTATTTGAAACTAGTACATACGTATTAAAATGTAAAGCAAACAGAAGCGGTCGAACCAAGTCAGTATGTGCGCAATAAATACTATGTAGCAGTGTGGAAATAAATAAATGCACACAGACGCCAAGTATTAAAGTAAAGCAATTATTTATGAAAAGTGAGGCAAATAATGAACACCTATGCATATGTAGATACAGAGTACATCAGGTAGATGCAGAGTTACGCAATATATTACTGTACCAAACAAGGAAAAGGAATAAAATGGATCTGCCGTTTGATTACGGTTTACGATCTTCAAGCCGGGCTCGTGAAATGGAAATTATCTCAAGGTGGGAGCTCGCTCGGAACTCCTCTTCAATTGTTAAATCTTTTTATCGTCGTATGTTTTTGATTTTTTCAAAAGCATTATTAATATGAGAGCCATTTAGGAATAACCAACGAAACCTTTACAGAGACGAAAGTTATACATCAACTTTGTACTGTCAATGTTTAATATAAACAGAATGCTCATTTTATGAAAGGATGCAACAGATTTGTGCGTGAACATACAAAGTATTAAGGAAGTTTTACTAGGGTAGAAGGAAGCCATACTAAATTGGCAACATGACACTAGTAAAGTTGTTCTCTTGGTTTGTTCACCAAATCATCTAAAAACCCTTTAAAAACTTTCAAGCCATGACATAATTTAGTACCAAATTGATAACCCAAAAGACAACCTGACTAATCTCTCTTGTAGACCATAGTAAGACTTGAAATAATAAAAACTTTGGAAACTTTTCTGTTTCACTCACTCTCGTGTACGCTGTAGTACTAGATGTGAATAAGAGAGCTGTGAGACAGCTGTTGCTTTTAATTTACCTTCTAAAGCTTGTTCTTATTCTGTGCTCAGTATCTCAAATAACAGAAGGGTGTCAGGTTGTCTTCGGTCAAAGTCAAAATAAAATAAAACAGAGCTACATAAAACAGCTTATATCAACGGTGTATAACTGAAACAAGTGCACCCGGTTGCTCGTGTAAGCGAGGAGATAATAATATTATTACACGAAGAAGTAAAACGACTGTAAAATTTTGGAACCGGCGTCCAAATAAAACGCAGCGAAACAAACCGGCTGTAAACGCACAGTTTACTGCAGGGCTGTATTAAGAGGCGGGCGTCCGGTCGGCGCCCGGCCCTGGTACAAATATTTTGAAGCTATACCCTGCGATTCAGTGTATTTACATGGAAGAATGTATTACAAACTAGCTGCGCCCCACGGTTTCATCCACGTAATTCCAGTTTTCTCGCAATGTATTTGCATTTCCCAGGTTAACATAAAACTTTTAATTGTTGTTCTTCCTTACGGTTTTTTTTATTTGACCGAGTAACAAGATGGTAAGTCACCTGGTGGCAAGCGCTACGCTTGCCTATGACTGTTACAGTGCCACCCAGATCTTTGCATTGGATAATCTTGCGCGACACTGCACTGCGCTCGTCACTTTGAGACATCGGTTCTAAAGTCCACATAGGCTGTGCTAGTATGGACGAATCAAAACGTTCTAAAGCACCTCTTTGTAGATTGGTATATATTTGGATGTTTGTGCAAACGCCGAGTCCGTTTCAAGGCTTGCAGGTTTTTCGCTCCCAGCGGACGGCGGCGGTAACTCAACCAGGCGTCGATAATGTAGGCACTTGCCCCGGTAATGGACTTAATAGCGAGATACGCTCGCTTGCCCCACTTAAAGCGAGATAGGTGCCTCCGGGGGATATTATCTGCTTACATTTAGGAAAGTTTTTTAAGTTGAGTACCTACCTATTAGGCGTAAAGCAGGACCGGCCCGGCGCTGTCAGTTCATACATTTTCATGAATGCAGTGTGGCTTGCCGCTTATATTATACTACCTAATATTTTTAATAAGTAGGTAAAAAGCAGTACAACCCTGTAAATGGCAAGAAAAACAAAAGGAATGGACTACAATATATATCAAATTAAATATTTAACACATTAGAAGCAATTTGTAGCAGTTACTACGAAATAGCTACGAAGCGTAGCGTTCGCTACGAAATCCATTTGACTAAATACAAAATGGATGTTGCTTTTCCGGGCGCGACAAAACTTTTATGCTTCATTTATTACCCACCCAGTGGAAAAGCAGATATTTATCCATATTTACTATTAATAGCATTTTATCTCCAAAATATTAACACTTTGGGTAAAATTCAAAGTTACTATATTTATCAATCCATTTCAAAAGTCAGTAATTATAAGGTTCGGTGTTATTTGGATGTCTTCAAAATGTGTTTACATAATTAATTCCTCCGAAGCACTTTGTTTACCGCAAGCCGGCTGACCCGCCCGTTTTCCGATAAACCAATCCCTGAGCTTGAGCATTAATAATTAATGGGCTCCTTCCATTTCATATTTACATATTTTTGGCGATAATTAAAAGTTAATCGGTGGTTACTAGCTGAGCGAGTCGTGGTGCTGCTGGCGCAGGCCGTGCAGTACACGGCGCGTGCCACGGACTCGTCAACTACTTAAGGCGACGAACTGAAAAACAGGCCGCAGGGGTTTCATTTACTAATCATTTATTTATGATGTTTCTTAGCACTTACAAAGCTTTAGGAACTGATATTTTATGTTTTTCGTTTATCATATCCTTGAAATTAAATGAAGTTTTTATAGTTTACTAGCTGTGCCCTGTCACGCTTCGCTGTGGCACATTCGCACATTCGCTGATATGTCACTGATGAAAAAAATTGATAAAAACAATCCTTGATGCGGATTATATATCATGCTAAAATTTCAGCTCGATCGGTGCAGAACTTTTTGAGTTTTTGAAGCGTACACAAACCAACATAACATTTATATATATATATATATATATATATAGATTATTTATTGACATAATTTTTGTTATTGCTTGGTTAACTTTCACAGCAGAGAAAAAAAATATCAAATGTATGTAGCTCTTTCTAAACGAGACCGATACAAGCCTTCAGATTATCCGTATTGATAAATCTAAACATACATTTCAATTTAGTATTTAGATTAGTTGTCTAGTAAGCGGTGGTAGCCTAGTGGGAGAACGTCCGCCTTCCAAGGAGAAGGACATGAGTTTAAATTCCAGTGCGGGCAAGTACCAATATGTTTCTTGTTAAGTACATAGGTACGTAATTTCCACTCGCTTTTCAGTGAAGGAGAACATCGTGAGGAAACTCACATGCCTACCCGAGAATTATTTCGGATGTAGGTATGTTATCCACCCATATGGACCGGGTTCTGTGGTTATGGCCAGATCTTTCTCAAAAAATTGAGGGAGACCCGTGCTCCGCAGTGGGCCGATGTGGGTTGACGATGGACGCGCCGCCCTAAGCGTCCACGTGACTCAATACCGGAGCGACGCTCCGCTCCGCTCGAGAGGAAACTGGTCCGTCTGAGCGCAAGTAACACCTCTTCCGCTTCCGCTTCCGCTTCGTACCCTTTAGGAATATTGTATAGCAATCAGCTCCACCGACTCGTTCAGCCGGCCGAAATCATTTCGGTAGTTAACTCTTTACTGCTTATTTTGATAACTTTTAGTTTTATTATGTTGTTGGGTCATTCCGTGGAAGTAGTTCGAGTGTTTATGGCCAGCGCTTAAATACACACCATAAAGTTAAGTACGTTATAAAGTTTTGATTCATGACTTAACTTTTATATGGCTAATGATAAGCTGCGGGAGCTGCGGAAATGAGCAGGTCGAACAAATTCTAGGCTGTAAATATTATAATTTCAAAGAAGCTAAACCAAAAAGGTCGACGTTGCACCGGAGAGCTCGCACAGAAGCGCGGCGGAATGAATATTTAAACCTCTTTCCGTTCAAGTGTACATTAAAGTTTCTCATTATGGCGGAATTTTAAAACTCAAAAGTGTTAAAGCTCAACGTAAACTACGATGCAGTGGAATGTAAAGGCTACAAATAATAATGAACCTTAAAACTATGGTGACTAAGATGTCTTTAATACAAATTAATGGCATATGCGTTGATAGTGAGTTCTAGTTCGATATTCTCCACGTAAAAAGAATTCAAATGTAAAGTTGAAACGTCAGATTTTGCTGTTCGCTTTACTCGGAAAATATCCCTTTCCAATTCAGAAATGGTTTCCCTAAAGTTCCAAAGTTAGGGTACTGTGTACTCACTCCTAGTGCGGGCGTATTAGAAGCGTACTCAAACGGAGTCAGGTTACAACTTTGAATAGCGGGCCCCGGTTTTATAATCTAGTTACAGAGTTGTACACTAACTAACCGGCGCGGGAACCGAGAAATAATAAGCGGTTGAAGAGCTGCGGCTGCCACGCGCCGGAGCCGCGCCGGAGCCGCGCCGGAGCCGCACCGGAGCCGGCTCGGAAACACACCAGGAATTTTTAATTGGCACCGGGAATGTGACACGTTGAGCACTTTTGGATGATGTCAACATTCACAGGGAAATGTTTGGTTTTTGCCGATGCAAGGAAGCGTGAACTGCAAGTGTAAGTGTGGAGTATGCTTAGGTGGTGTTTCCGTGTACCCCTGTGTGGAATATTTGGCTGGTCCTTCTACCGTGATACATTACTTTACTGAAGTGGTAAGTAGCAAATCTGCTAGTCATTTTAATTAATGCGTAGTTCGTTTCCCTTTTTTATTAGTAAAGTTTCTGAACAGGGTTTTTGTGAAATAAACTTTATCAAGGACAGGGCTTGGTAGCAAAAGGCGAGATGGAAACTAGTGTAAGGGGAATTCCAGTAGTTTTCCCGTTAAATTTTATCCTAAACTATTTCGTAACCTTTTTTTTGTTTTGAAGTGAGTGTTGATGTCATATTAATGAGCCTTCAAAAATATTATGTACTGACATGAGGTCAAATCCAAATACACCTTCAGATCGCAAAATTTTTCTTTGAAAATTCATAGAGTCTAATAAAATTGTTCCAATATCAGCCTTAGCGTAAATTGCTTCAAAAGAAGTAACAAAGTTATTTCATAATTTTCTTTTTCCTATAATTCGCGTCTACCGATAATTGCGCCTAACGAGCGCCGCTGCGTCCGCGTCGGAAGCATTGTTCCAGTTGGGATATAAAACGGAATGTTAATTGGCCGACAGCGCACCGGCACGGCGCGGCGCGCGACCTACGTGCTCAGCTACCGACTTACAACCGGGATATTCATGTTTTAATAGACATTTTTACGTAATTTGGCCTCGATTGCTCTCGTACTGCAGGCACCATGCTATTCTGAACAGTGAGAGCCGAGCGGTATTATGAGGAATGCGAGCCGTTCGATGTTTTATACGATTGATTTGTATACATTTTGAAGATAGGAAATCACGTGTGGGGCGTTCCTTTTATTGATAGAGTGCGGTAGAGTGACACCCCGGGTAGTTTTCTCAATTAAGTTGATTTGACAAGTCCCACGTCGCGACCAAAACAAAAGACAACTCGCGAGTAGGAGGGTTCATATAGACCGTTTGTCTATTACTTTTAGGCAGAAGGTAGGAGGGTGAGGTGTAGCCTTTCTACTAAATATCTTCTGTGGTAGAGTCTAAAGTGAGCGAAGGACCAAGAACAACCAGGGGATTGTCTTTCTACGACTCTCACTCTATGGTCAACGGGTGACAGGCATATCGAATGATTATGAACTAGCCACGGCTTCTGCTCCGGCCAACTCCTCGCTGCCTCGAGTGAGCTCCAGGTCGCATCGACGGCCGGTATTTAGTGCTAGATTTAGGTAAAACTGTATATTGAGTTAAAGTACTGAATTGGCGCCAGCTGATATGTTTATGTAGGTTCCTATGTATCATACTTGAAGTTTGCGAAAACATGCATTAAACTAATTATATATACTTTACTATAATTTTGAATGTATTAAAAATATAAGCCGGCATGTCTTTACAAAATAAGCTATACTCATCATCATCATCTTCATCATCATCATCGTCAACTCATAACGTCCCACTGCTGGGCACGGGTCTCTCCTCACTTTCGTGAGCAGGGTTAGGCCATATTCCACCACGGGGGCCAAGTCCGGATTGGTGGATAACATACCTACCTCCGAAATAATTCTCGGGTAGGTATGTGGGTTTCCTCACGATGTTTTCCTTCACCGGAAAGCGAGTGATAATTACGTACATATGTTTTTACAGAAACACATTGGTACGTGCCCGCACTGGGATTTGAACTCACGACCTTCTGATCCGAAGGCGGACGTTCTCCCACTAGGCTACCACCGCTTCCTATAGCTTAGCTATACTCATAAGATAAAAAAAACACTGTATGCTATGAATAAGTTGTCAAACGTTTACTATGTTTACACCGCCAACCTCTGATGCTCTATCTTTTCCCTCCGTAAAAAAGGTAGACAAAAGATATCGTTTATTTAAACTGGTGTACTATAACTCATTTTATATTCTATTCTAACTTTGAATAATTGAGTTTCTTAATTTCCTGCTACTTTTTTAGTTTTTAAGAGATTTATTTATTTATTTATTCATTTGGAAGTCCAACATCAGAACTTACTTTTATAGAAACAGAAGATCATGTAATCATGTATGATCAAATAATGTAATCCTGTATATGTGTGTTTAGAGATCATGTAAATGGGTATGAGGGGGGATGGGGGGGGGGGTTGAGTAACGCAGTTTGAGGACCTGCTCTTGTAATCCGGCGCGCTCATCAAAGATGAAATTGGCTGCGGAGTGTACAGTGTATAGCTAGCTTTGTTCTCGAAGATTATACTAATGAGTACCACTCAAACAGCTATCAAAGCTCTACCTATAGATTAGATGTTAATGTTCTATTACAAATATCAAAATGGGTTGCGTTGACACTTAGCAATGGAGCCAATTAGCCAGTCGCTAATAGGCATTGAATGAGAAAGATATAATATAAAGTAGACGATGTATCAAATACACGTATATCGGTTATGCAAGTACACTCCATTAGGTAAGCGGTTCTGATCACTGCGACTGCAGACACACCTCGGACACTCCATAAAAAACATTGATTTGATATTTCACACACACATATAAAAGCCAAATGCGTGTGTTTAAGTACTCCAATATACTACGGCACCAAAACAAAAGACAACCCGCAATAAATAGGAAGGTTCATAAAACTCGTTTGTCTATTGTTATAAATTTGGGCGTGCCATATAGACAGCCTCCCAATTTCCATCCAAATTGCGGGTAGAGGTGCGGGGAAGCGGATCGCGGCTGTGGAGACTGTCCTTTCTGTATGTAGTACTATTTGTGTTCTGTGCTGCGGATAAAATCCTTTCTTTGTAGATTTCATAAAATACAATGTCTAAAGCTTATCTGGAGCTAGTGGCCATTCGAGAATGTACAAAGAGTTTTAACGCTAAAACGTTTGTACAAATGAAAACAAAGAGCCTGTCGGTGTTCTATACGAACTGGCTTGATACAGCGCTTGTAGGAAGCGTTTGGGGCAGTGTTTTAATTGGAAAATTAGAATAGGGATATGAGAATGTGTGTACTCATCTCGTCGGCTTTGTGATGGTAAGCAGTCTCTACCGCGTCCGTAAAATTAGGAGGGAACTATTTTGAAGTGCTCCCTTTTTTTAAATTGTAGGGATATTGTTTTGGCGACACTTGGTGATAAAAATAATGTTTTCGTCCGCAAAATCTTCCTAAAAGTCGCAACACAGTGGGTGACGCCGCCGAGGTCAGTCTAAGAGGAGGTGGCCTGTTGACCTCGATGCGTACTTAGAGGGATTGCGCGAGGTGCCGCGTGACCGAGAGATCTGAGGCCAGCAAAGAGACAGTAAGTTAGAAAAAAGCTTTCCAACCACTCATCACGAGCCATATCCGCTCACTGCTGGGGACGGACCTCGCTACTCTATTATGAAGAGTATTAGGCTATAAACCAATACGAGGCTTAGTTCTAAAAATGTTCTTATACCGCAATGCAAGAGATCGTGCCGTACATATGTTTTTATTAGATTCTCATAGGTATGCTGTGGGCTTGGAACTCACAACCCTCCGCTTGGAAGGTGGACGTTCTATTCATTGTACATTAGGCGTTAGACAGATCAATGCAGCGCGCCGCACGCCGCACGCTGCACGTGTCACCTCTTTCGTCTGGCTTACCGCTTAGGCTATTAAGCGTTATCCTCCCAGCGACTTTTTGAAATGTTCTAGTCCATAAAACTCTAAAATTTCCTTTCGTTTAGTAATTTTCGTCGAGCCGCGAGTTGTCACGCCATCGCTCGAGTCGCTCCGACAGCTATTAACAAGTTGCCGCACCTGTCTCCGCTCCATTCCAACTCCAAAACAAACGGTATCCAATGGAACTATATCCATTTAACTTGCCGCGAGTTTCCCACGCTCGCTATGGAAAGGACAGACGGTGACTGAGCTCCATCTAACATCCAGGCCAGCAGTAGACAAGATTTTAAAGAGTGCATGACGCGTTAATGAAAACAAGTTGCTAATTAATACAACAGATCTCTTTCCATCTAGGGTTAATGCCTCTGAAGGATTGATATGTTCTTCGATGTATAATATATAACTTGACAAAATTATAGTGCGTTTGCTACCTAATTTAATAACAATAACGATAATATCTTTTTACTTATGAAAATAAGGCACCAAAACCCTTGCTTTGATATTCAGTTTAATATAGATTACCACAAAGTTATTAATTTTTATCAACTTAACTAAATAAGTGCATAAATGGTCTGGTTTGAACCTTCATTACTGTCTTATACTGTGCTTCCACGTCTACACTGGTTTAAGTGACTATCATCTAATCTGTGACTCTACTCACTCCGAGGAAATTCATTAATATCATCATGTCTGCCATTTGTCAAACCAATGTCAACCTTAGCATCATGGAAATAAAGATATTTTCAAGAAGTTCATAGTTTCCAACGATCGCTTTGCCAAGCGACTTTTGTCTTTATTTCTTGGTGGAAGTCTTCATATTATAAGGTTTTACTGCGTCTGTCGAGTCGTTAGCTGTTCGGCAAAGTTGTGCTTTATTGCGGTTGTAATAAAGTCTAATATTAGGGTTTAGTGGCACCAGCTGTGATCCACAATAACTCACAGTGCGGCGTTAGGGTTGCTTCATTCCAATACATCTTCATTTACTTAAGCTAAGTGTAGTAGGTAATGTATTTTTCATTGTCAATTTTATATTATTTACGTATTCCATGCATGTTTAAAATAATTTGTATTACAATTACTTAAACGGCTTTAACCGTTGTCACCGGCTTTAACCGGTGTCAAAACCACATTTTACCGTTATGCAACCGTAGTATAAATTCAACAGCATAATTAAGAATATTAAAATTAAATAAAAACAATGTTATTGGCGTAAAATAGAAACTCCCAGGAGACTAAGGAAAGAGAGTCTAGCAGTGGGGTAGTAATAATAAATTTAAAAAAAATGCAGACAAATAATGGCAGAGCTAGCAACCCTACTACCCCCCACAGTAATTCACACTGTGCAAGTTGCTCGCGTCCAGTTATGAAATGTCGGTTAGTTTTAAACGTTCCTTCTCTACTGAGAAATGGTTGAACAGCGCACCACCGAGGCCGCGGCTCTGCGGCGCTTCCAATGAACAATCGACCATTGTTATGAAATACTTTTAATGAAGAATGGCAGAGTTAGGTGCGTACTTGGGCCGCTAAATCACTCGATGCGTACTTTCAGAGGGGAGCGACATTTTCAAGGAGATAGAGTAAAGTCTAAAACTTCCAGTGTGCAAACTACAATTCGTCAATGTGCCAATCCCGGGAAGAGTTTCTTTAGAACTTCAAACTGTTCAAACAAACATAATGCTTAGGCACCTTTAAATAAGTCCAATGTAACAAGCTGTCGATGTGTAATTTTCTCAAAATGCCGGCACGCATTGGCACGTTGTATGGCAATGCCTAGTCTTCAGTTCTAAGTTTGTAGCTCTATATTGAAATCATAATGTTTGCATTGTTATAAATTAATTTTGTGCGTAATTGAAATTAATGACCTATGTGAAGAAATTATTGAATACATCGTTCAAAATTTAAATCATTTATTGGAAGTGGGCAAAAATAATGCACTTTTACAAGCATACCATTTTTGTGATATTTTAAAGTTCTTTCCTTCTAGGTAGTGTTCTTAGAGATGGTGTTTATTTGTATGAGCACCAACTGAAGTATTGACAAATCTAAAGGTCTCTTTGATTATGTCAGTTTCATATTTATTACTAACCCATGACCCACAGTTTATTGTTAAAAGGGCTACAATTTTGTTGAATATCAAACTGCGATGGCACACACTTTCTTCAAACAAAGAGGTCAGTTACGGAGTGTTGGTAAGTTTATAAATGCTCCTTCAGTCCGCAACCACCGACAAATTGTTAGCCACCCTCCCCCCCCCCATCCCCCGCCCCCACCGCCGCTTCTCCCCCCGCCCGTCATCGCGGCGAATGACGTATCGAATAATGGCAGCTATAGAAAGGAGCACATTGCGCCGACTCTCTTATAAGAAGCGTGAACTTTTAATTGGAATATAGGAAGCCCAGTTAAAGTTTAGTCGTCAAGTTACAAGGCCTTTACAGATATAATGAGGGACAGTACTCGGGGGCACTTTTTGACCGTCAAAATTGATAGCTTACAACTGCATCGAAGGACTTAAAAATAGCGCGTACAAATTCAGAGATTTTTGTCTTCCGCGGACGTTCCTTGTCTGCGTAAGCCTTAATTAGTTTCTAAGTGGCCAGGCAGACATGACGACAAAAGAGACGTGGCGTGAGGCATGCGGCATGCAGCGCGCTGCACTCATCTGTCTTACGCTTAAGCGGCAGGCCACACTGAACGTGTGACAAATCAATGCACCGCGCCGTGCGGCGCGCTAAAGGCACTCTGACAAATAATCTTAGAATTTAGAACATTTTTGAAACGTTCAATATGTTTGCGCCCCTCGGATGTAATACGTAGAGCAAATAACCCAGCAAAAGTTAACAAATAAAAATGTGAGTAAGCGAGGTAAGCCCAGCGCGCCTCCGCGCTCCGTTCGGCGTAGCCAAGCGGAATAGTTTTATTTGCAGCGTACGGTGTAGTTTACATTTGAACACTGCTGCAACGTGGGACAAACAAAAAGCGCGGTAATGGGGGTACAGCCGGCGGAGTCCCAGTAGCGGGTGTGGGGTTCCGTACGACGGACCCAGTAAAGGTTATGTGAGGTAGTCGAGTAATGACGGTTGTTCTCGCGAATACGTTCCAGCGGCGGAGTTTACATCGTACTTTGCTAAGTTACTTTTGTATAAAGATTTAAGTCGAAACTGCAGTTTTAAAGACAAACCTTTATTATGTTAAGTAGCTGTTAAGTTGGTGCTATGAAATATATAAAAAGATTGAGCGAGTGTTTTACAAATAGTTTGGACATTAGCACTGAATAAAAATAGTACTGCATACAGAATGGACACTCTCCGCCGCCGCGATCTGCTTCCTCGCACCTCTACCCGCAATTCGGAGGGAACTGGGAGGCCAGTCAATATAACAAATGACTATAGACATACGGGTTCGCAAGAACCTTTACACAAGTGGGCTGTCTTTTGTTTTGGTCGTGGTACTTACACAAGCATTAGGTGCGTGTACAAACGTCAGTTATATTTGTGTAATGTCAAATCAGTTATTTGTATGAAGTGTCCGGAGTGTGACGTCTTTAACTAAGCAGTACGCTCTGCACTTTATAATATTAAAGTTGACCACAAGAAAAGACAACCTTCACTAGAACTAGGGTACACTTTATCATAATCGCAACCTCCGAAATGTGGTATTAGAATAGAATAGAATAGAATAGAAAACTTTAGGAAACTCCTGTGTATTGTGTTAGTTATCAGTCGAACTTTTAACTGAACGTGTTTGAAGTTCAACCAATTCTCGAATACGTTATCAAACGTCTCGTTATACAATACAAAGGAGCCCGAACAAATAACTACGGTAACGATGAACAAATCAGTTAAGTTTCCATAATATAACTTACATGAGCTCGGTGATGATATGCCACTTGTAATACGTAGGTATAAGTACGACAACTCAGATATTACTCGCTTTCTGTTATCATGTTACTGTTTGCAATCGATATACCATCCGATAGTGAATATTACATGTTACGTAGCGGCCAATAAACTATGGAAATATCGTAGCTCCCTTTGTGTAGGCGAGTAAATCTTTCTCAATGAGCCACTTTCTTATTATTGACAGTTCCAGACACGAATGATCCATTAGAGCTAATTTGTATCGGAAAATAGTTCTATCGCTATACAGTTCTCTATTTGTTTTTATTGGCATTTACTTGCTTGGGAACGATTTGTTTTGTTTTGGAATGCCCTACTTATTTACACACAGATTATCTATATCTATTAATAAATTTGAAGAGTCTGTCTGTGATTTAAAAATAAATTTGTAATTTAAGTGGAAACGGCTAGTGTAATGCCTTATTAAATAATACCGTTTTTGGATCCTTTGTCGGTCGGTCTGTCTGTGTGTCTGTTAGTTAGTCTCACTAAGGCTTTGAAAAGGCTTAACGGATTTCAATTAACATCTTAACTTAAATTTTCGTGTGTTTCGTTTCGATATCTTATAGAGTTTAGGGGATAATTATGATTAAAAATAATCTCCAAGTCCCGCATGAACGGAGTCGCGTGTTGCAACTAGTAAACAAATGAAACGGCTCACACAGTCAATATTTCACATAAAGTGCCTCATAATTAGCGAAATGTAATATTGATGAGTTTAACTCGTTATTTTGGTCTAAGACAAACGACCTTTCCTTACATACATAGTATGTTCCAGTATTCCTAACTAGTTTCTTTCAATGGGTTTGAGTGCGGTTCCATTGTCTCCGCGATGCGAACTGCTGCGTAATGGAGGCATTGTTCCGGTAGTTAGGGATTAGCGCGGTCGCTCTAACTGCCGCCACAGTACTGCGGACTGTGGATCGGGTCAAGGGAGGATTGCACTTGACACACTGCCGGCAGAGATCAAACAATACGACCCACACCCTGGATACTCCATACAAAAGCTGATTTGATAACTCACACATATACATGACGTTTGTACACGCTCAAATATGTGTGCAAGTACACAAACATCCGACACGATCAAAACAAAAGACATCCCGCTATTATGAAGGTTCATACAAACCGTTTGTCTTTTAAATTTAGCGTGTAGTGTTAACTGTCTCGCCAATTCACCCGGCGATTGCGGGTAGAGGTGCGGGGACGCTGATCGCGCGGAGAGTGAAGTATGTCTTTTCTGTATACAGTAGTATATTTATTCTGTGACGAGACAAGGGTTATTGTGCTTCGAGATAATACCAGCACACGTGAACTGGAATAGCTTGGGATAATAATACAAGTAGATAAATAATACAGAACTGCCATTTCAATAGTAGCCCTTCGAATGTCGGGCGGACCGGTGCGCGGTGAAACAAATGAGTCCACGCATGTTTTCAATCAACGGTTGAGCATGCTTGCTTAGAAGAAATTCACTCTCGACTTGAAAACTTCCAGAATATAATAATCGGAATATAAAGCACGGCGACGTACGACGGGTTAACTGCCGTTTAGCCTCTAAAGTCCCTTTTACCAGTTTGTAAATATAGTTGCCTATTGTTCGACCCTAAAGCGAACTTCCAGCGAATTGCCGATTCCATCAAATAGTGACGGTAAAATGAAACCAAAAGGTAGTTTACACGCCGCAGCAGGACCGACCGTCTGCGTGTGTGTGTGTGTACCCCAACACGAGCCGTATTAAAAAACTTATTGAAGCTAGGTGTTCGCTTGCAACACCCAAGCGCCGAATATCGCTTCTGCAGTGATGGGTATCAATTATATTATAGTTGATATCGATGAGTTTGAGAAAGTTTTGCTTCTTTTGATTCGACATTCATTTATTAGTTAAAGTAACTATAAAGTGACTTATAAATTTAGAACGTTTTGCCACCAACGTCACGTTGTGCTTCGCGTTCATTCGTAATAGGCAGGGCACGTGTTAAGTTCTCAATTAGTTTTAGTCTGTGAAATCTCTTTCAGCGATTGGCCTCTTTGGGGATTTAACGTGGTGGGTCACTAGTGTCAGCCCGGCCAGCTCAAGCAGAAATTCAGTTTTTGAGAGCTATTATAGTCTTCTTCTACGTTTCGTGTTCGTATGTTTACTACCTTCTACCACATTTATTATCTACCAGTAGTCGCTAGCGACTTTAGTAAGCAAAACTCGTAATAGCAGAGGTGAGGTAGTGGATTTATTAAAATGAAACTTCTTTACGCACGCTTGACTTGGGGAGTAGGCCGGTGAATGCGAGACGAGAGCGTTACGAAAAGTGTGATCGGGCGAGGTGAACGGAAGTTGAGAGGGAAATATAAGTTAGTGAAGATAGAAAGAAAAAGAGTGAGAGTTAAGTTTCGTTTGTTACCGTAGGGGCAATAGAGAGAGGTGCGAGCACACAGTTTCTTTCTCTTTCTCTCATAGCCAGTTATATGAATACATATAAATGGAGTTAAAGAAGTTTTACTACTTTCGTGTGGTCTAAAGCTCACAAGTTGTTTCTGGATAGAATTAGCAGGATATGTGAATTCATCGACATATCGAGTCCGAATGCTGGGCAGCCCTACCGAGCTAGCGGCTTTATTGGCGAGGGTCGGCGCTGCGGCGCGGCGCGGCGCGCGGCGGTGTTCGGCGCGATTTATTGGCTCCTTTGTTCCGACGGCGACGTCATCGCGCCGAGATCAACAGTGCGATTAGTTTTTTTTTTATTGAGGGAAGCAATTTTATGCGACTAAAATTAAAGTGCTGTTGAGAACAGTGTCGATCACTGGCCTGCGCGGCTACACCGGGCTTGACACCCTGATTTATCTAGTAATTTCGCTGGTTATTGTTTTTTCAAGTTGTCGAGACAACAGTGGTATAACATTGCTGCAACATGTTACAGTACGTCTCTGTGAATATCCATGGTGGTTGGATACTGATTTACCTACCCTGTGTCTGTTTGAGTGGAATCGAATGGAATAGAAAACTCTTTAGTTTACACCAGAAAAAAAATAAACACAGTACAGAAAAATTCCAATAGGTAAACAAGGGTAGTACAATGGGCGGACTTATCGCTGAAAGCGATTTCTTCCAGACAACATTCGGATGGACGGTAAAAACATTTTTCGATAGTAGGGGTGGGTGGCGTACTTACAGCATTTAATAAACATGACACATTTAATATTTATTAAGTGTGTGGTCTAAATTACTCTACATTATTATAATTATAAATAAATAAATGACACTCGCCAAAGCCTTTGCATGACACAGTTTGCTGTACATAACTTCAATGGGAAATTATGAATACAGCAAAATACATAATTGGTATCCCGTAAGCCGACCTGGATCCGCCGGAAGGCAACAGTATTATAACTGTTTTGATTAAAATAAATAACAAGATAAGTAACAAAATATTGAAATACACACAAAGGTCAGATGGAACGAAAAGAAACTCGACGCTTTCTTTGATCAAGTGGAATATTCCAACTCGATTGCGAAATGTATTTTTTAATTGAAAATATCGCGAGTACTTTGAAGTTGTATCGCGCAACGTATTTTTTACAAATCGTTAACGAGGTTTGCGTTTCGTGTCTCATTCCAGTACTCATTACTAAATGAAACGAGATTTACGATCCACAGAAGGAATGTTGATTCAATGTTCTTAAACTAATTCGTAATTATTTTTTGAATTTTTTTTTGATATTCAAATATGTGAAAATTATAGTTAAAACAAACAAAAAAACACGCTTAATAGCAAGCCGAACTACAGATTAAAAAATTATTAGTTTTATAGTAAATAATTTATTTTCTTATGTATTTAGTAAGGTATAATACTACTACTGTAGGTGTATTACTCCTCTCCGTGCATGGATGTCTGGAAGAGATCGCTCTGAGCGATACGACCGCCCATTGTGACACTAATTGTAAAATTTGTTAGGTTCTAGTTTTAAGTTTTCTTTGTTCTGTGGTGTTTCAATAAAGAGTTTATCTATCTATCTATAATTTTTGTTATATTTTTATTGTATTGCCATCGGTCCTTGATAATTGGGCAAAGTTTCAAGTGATTCGACGCTTTGAAAGGGGTGAAAACAACGTTCAAAGATTCCGTTACATAGATACATACATAGATTTAAAACACTATCACACACACATTTTTTAAATATAATTTAATTAATGATGTTACAAATGGAACTGGATCACAGATGATTCGATTTCTATATGGAAGGGCAGCAGGCACCGTTAACTCTTAACAACAGTTAGTAAAATCTCTACATATTTGTATTATACGGTACAGGAAAAGCTTATATTCCGGGTTCAATTCAAATGGCTCAAATGGGAAATACGAGTATGACACGATTGTAGGTAAGTAAAATTGAATAGCATTAATTCGGGTATTCGGTATAACGGATAAGAGCTATAAAACTGGTTTGGAATATTGAATGCGGCGCGGCGGCGGGCGCTGCCGCTGGCTGCGCGGTGCGCATCCGTGGAATTAATTGTGCGGAATAAGCGCGGACTAAGCGATTGCAATTCACTCGCTGGAATATTGAATTTAGTTTCATTCATAGGTATTAATTAGTTTCAGTTTAATGATTGAACGTTAGTGCAGATGAAGCGGTGGCTTGACATTGAGTCGCGCACCTCGAGCCGTGTTCGGATCGCTTCAGCGGTTCCAAATGGCGGCTTTACTGACTAATCGTACTTGAATGGCTGACTGATAATATCCTTTGTAGATCTTTGAGAGGGATTAGTGCAGATAAAAGCGCCTTAGGGTTTTTAAACAATATGATTACTGTAAATGTCGTAATTGACAAATGACTTAAATGTTCTTTTCTATTCAATCATTTAAAAATAACGAGATAATCATTCAACGCAACGCAGAGTTGCGGATTCGATTATCGCACAGGGTAATGATTAATGATTTGTGTGACAAGTATTTGCCCTGAGTCTGAGTCTGGGTGTTTTCTAACGCCAAGGTCCTCGTGGTTCCTGATTGTCTACATACATGGAATATTAGTTAGGGGTCTGGATTTATGTATGTGATCGTACGATTTTTTTTAAAGTTAATATAAGTTATACAGTATTCATTCATTCAAATAAGTTAGTAGCTCAGTACCGTTTACTTTCCATTTACGGATATCTTTAGTGAAGTGATGAATAGTGAGCTTTCGTCGTGCAGACCACGTAGCATTTGCATACCTCTTCATGGCATTACAGACAGTTCACCAACTGGCTCCAGTCGCTGGATCGCCACCAGCCAGTCGTAGTAAAGTTTCATTAGAATTGCGTGCGACTATGTAGCCCATCAGTTGGATCGCAGTTGAATAGTTGCGCCCTCACCGCCGCCGCCGCCGCCGCCGCCGCCGCCGCCGCCGCCGCCGCTTTCACGGAGTTTACATTGCTGTTCATTTCAGCTTAATGACTGTTGTTCTGTGGCAATAGTGTTAATGGGTTACTTTATCGAGTTTACCAATTATTAATTGAGCCTCGTCCAAATTGTTCCAACTCTCACCTGACGGTAAGCGATCATGCAGTCTAAAGCTAGGTTCACATCTGTGCCCGTGACTGTGACTCCGTGACCGTAGAAAATAATTGTTACATAACATAAGAAATTTATCACGCATATTTGTTGAGTCACGATATAACGTAACGCAGCGATCCACTCAGGGGCCTCCTGAGTGGATAGGCCTACAGGAGTCGCAGTAAAATGTCACAGCCATCATCCACATTTAGCATAGCAAGTATCGTGACACGTTCATAACGTCTCGGTCACAGATGTGGACTCAGCTTAAGGAGGCTTTTACATTTTACGACCCTCTTCAATGGATATACTCTTTCACGTCTGTCCTTTCAAGTTCTTTTATGATACCGCCATATATTTTCATAAGATCCGTGACAAAGTTATTTCTCATGTTTTCCATATGTGCACGGTGGAAATAATATCATTTATCAATCTCCCGTGCGAGTAAGGCTTGCCTTCCTACGCGCTAACGAAGACATGCTCTGGATACTGAAGACAGGCGTTTTGTTTGAGACAGTCAAATTAGGATCGACCCTATAGTCATCTGAAATAAGCGAAGCATCTCTTACATTTTCTTTTTGAAGAATAATATTGTAGCCGGGCTTCGTAATCAGCCAGTATTAATAGTTTATTGTCCTTGTTCCTCAGTGCGCGAAGCAGTAGGCGCGAGCTAGTGAACTTACGAAACAAGCGTCTGTAAACATCGTTCTGACAACTGATAATATATGGGTATTTACGACGATCGCCTTCGCATAAATCTCTCTGCCGCTCGCTTTCAAACAAACAACTAACTCGTCTTCAAAACAACCCGGGAGGTTGCAGCCAGTGACGCCTCTATATGGGTACAGCTTTATGGAAAAAAATAAGACTCTTCTGGTTATAGATTATGTGCGAGTCTCGAGAAGTACGCGACTGTTTATTACATAATATTCTCTTCTAAATTTAGGGCCCGTTGTGTGATCTCCAGCGTAATAGTTAAATGCATAAAGAAAAAAATGTCTGATTTTTGTTTTTTCTTCGTCGTGTCGATGGTTCAGTATCTATACGACAAAAATGTTAAATATTTTGATAGTGAGTTAGAAGAACTAGTATAAATTGAATCAAACGTCAAATATCATTTAAATTGGAAGATACACTTGATTGTAAGTGTTTGACCACCATTAGTTTGTTGATGTTAGGGAACTTGGAGCGAGTAGAGTCACTGCCTGTGTTTCTATATTTAGCAACAGGATTGTACAGGATCTTGGCCGACTGCGGGGAACAATGCCAAACCGTAATTAGGTGTAAGCGGCGCGCGGGCGCGAGAATTAAATATATAAATTAAGTAATATTTCAATTTGACGGCGAAATTAGCGACGAGGCTACGGCGGCCGTGCGGGAGTTTGACTAATGCGAGGTGGCGACGAATCGCTTAAGGTGCAATTAAGGTATCGTCGGTATCGTTTCAAGATTAATTGTACCATGGAAATAGATGACCCATAGTTAATTTAAGACGGACTTGTATTTTGACGCACGTTATCTCTTCACTCGTACCCAATAAGACTTTTAAAAGTCACCAGTTGAAGCCAGAATGTATCCTGCGTTAACAGGAAAAGAGATTACATTAACATAAAGACTAGAGTGCATTATTACTTGGACATAGTGGTGCTCTATTCTAACCTGTCGCTATTCTGAGTACTCGCAGTTTTCCAGCGAATGGGAAATGTCGGAATAGCCTCCGATTAGGTTCGATGGTCGGCGCAGCGGAGAGTAATTTCGCTCCGACGTACGTTCAGCGTTTGTTAGAAATGCAAGCATTGCACCATTGAAAAGCTTTTGAATGACGCTGTTAAACTTTCTAGAAAAAGTCAGAGTACGCAAACTGGTAAAAATAACTGCCAGTTTTAGCAATCTAAAACGTTATGTTAGTTAATAGCGCGCCGAAATTAAAAAAGTTCGAGGGCACTTGTAAAGCCTGATTACTCCACCATCGGATTCGGAAAACACAATTTTTATTTCAAAGGTTGGTCAATTTCTGAGTGACAAATGCTAGTAATTCCATCAACCCATGGCGATGATGGTGCAATGGCTCGGCTTCAGTTAGCTGGGTCAGCGGGCGCGGCGCGGCGAGCGACCGCGGCGGATACCTCTGAATACCGCAATAAATTCGCTGGCTCGTGACCGCGCCGATTGTTTGATCACTGCTTATGCGTCAGTTCAGTCACATGATTACGTAAAACTTTGCAGCAGCAAAGCGATAGCAAGCGAACCGCAAAATGTCACTAGAAATCATTATTACGGAAAATCACCCGCCTTTTATCCCAGCCTATCGCAGCTTGGACTAGTACCACAAGCGACCGGACAGCAACAGATTAAAACAAATTCATGCACTTCCATTTTTTTCCATTTTTAAAAGTTTGTCAGTTTGTTGACTCGTTTGTCAGCAGTGATCGTGATATTGTCGTAAGCCTGTCGCGAGATACGCAATAAGGCAGCGGGTGCAGTGGTTCCCGATAAGAACACTGTCCAGGCAGCCGGTTCCCGCACAAAACAAGTGTATTTTTACGCGGCTATTGGCAGTTGCCTAGATTTGTTACTGTAACATCTCTCCAGTCGATATTGAATCACTGTTCGAAGGACAGTCTGTCTGCCTCTGTTCAAAAGATAACCTGTCTGATGCAGAAACGTTATCCAGTAGGATAACGTTTCTGCATCAGACAGGTTATCTAAGTAGTTATCTAGTAAGTATACTATACTACTAATCCAAAACAGTATAAAAAAAACTTGGTACAAAAATACAGTATATATGAAGTTGTAACATAAGGTGCTTCCTGTTTAAAACTTTACTCCTCAAAGGATAAAATGGAACGTAAAATGAAATATAAGAAAACTGTGGGTGCAGCTTGTATTCCTATAAAAAATTCAGTGTCCTAAAATACGTCCTTATTATTATAGAATATACGTACTACTGAAACGTTAGGACAACATCTAAAATCAAGGCAGTGGCTTTAATGATATGCTGGTCTAGCTCCAGGTGATTACCCGAAACAGAATACATTTCGGATTCGCAGAATCTGAATTCTCAAAGGGAAACTAAAATTAATTCCAGCATTACGTTAGAATGTCTCCCAATTGAGAACCAAGTAAAGTCGAGGCGTATTCGACGAGTTGCATTCGAGTGTTCAAGGCATAGAACTATAGTGACCGCAGGCGGATCCCAATCGCTCACCTCCGAAGGCCTGTAACCATGTTAGGAGTTGTATTATGGAGAAATTCAATCAGCTAATTAGCGGCCCTTTGAAACGCACTTTGGCAAAGTCTCGAAAGCCGCCCAAGACTCCCCTAATGTGATTACTGCTGATGGAACCCTCGCACGGGCACGGCCCTGTCGGCGAACCTGTTTACAATGCGCGCTCCGACACTAGATCGGCGCGGATAGCAGCTGGAGCCGACGCCGACGCCGACGCCGACGCCGACGCCGACGCCGACGACACGTACCCACTTCGCACGAGATGGAATATCTTACACACGATAATAAAGTTAAGCTCGTTATTACGACGTAGTATCATTTTATTATTTAAAAAGATACGAGTACGTACTCTTGTTGAAGTTAATTCATTGAATATTCCGGGCGTGTTGTTCGTAAAACTTGTAGAACTATGCACGATCACAAAACTAGATATCAGGCGTATCAGTCATTTCAGTCAGGTCTTGTGTCAATGAATGTTTAACTCCGCTCGCCTTTTGCAGACATTCGCTGATTTGGGATAAAAATTAGAACGATTTCAAAAGAAAACTGCAAAATAAATCAGAAAAACTCAGTGTCCCGCACAGATTTGATAAAGGCTCTATCCGGTGCCGAGGCGACTGCAAATAGTACGTATCTCTCGGGTCATTCGATGTTTTCCTTTGGCGGCGAGCAGAATCCTAAATAAATAACCAAACGAAGTTTACTTTACCCCTTTTACCTGCTACTAAATATACTTCTCGGAACAGATGTAGACAAATTTGTAGATATCACAAGTTTGTAAAATCACATGAAACCGAGCACGTCAGATAGCTTGTGTAGTTTGAGCAGGTTTATTGGTGGAATCATCCGCTAACGCGCCTAGGCAATTAGGGTTTTTGTTCGTTTTTCTTATGGTATTTATTCGCTTTAAATCTGGGCTTCCAGCACTGAGGGGACTGGGTCGGGCATTCAAGGAAGTTTATCAATAAAATGTTGAAAAAATTATGTAGAGCGTCGGCGTTCGTCCGCCGCGCGCCGCCCGCTAGATCAATGGAGCCGCGCGGCGCCAGTGCAGCGCGCGCGAGTGGGACTAGTCTAGGGACGCTAAAGCTATTCATTACGCTAATATTGTCATTAGAAACGAAATATTTAGTTTTTTTTTTGTTTTTCGCTTTACGCGATAAGATCGTCCAATGTACACATTGTTCACTGTTGTTTTCTTTTTTGAAGTAAAACTTCTTTACGGACGCTTGACTTGGGAAGTAAGCTGGTGAATGCGTTACGAAAAATGTGATCGGGCGAGGCGAACGGAAGTGGAGAGGGAGATATAAGTTAGTGATGATAGAAAGAGAGTTACGTTTCGTATATTTTATAAATATTTATATTTTATAATAGAATAGAATAGAAAACTCTTTATTGTACACCAGAAACAAAATTAAACACAGTACAGAAAAATTACAATAGGTAAACAAGGGTAGTACAATGGGCGGTCTTATCGCTGAAAGCGATTTCTTCCAGACAACCTTTGGATGATAATATTTTTTTTTGAATTATTTTTTAGTTGAAGTTGTACTTCTACTATGTGTCCCCATGTGCTCACATTTAGTTTTATTTGTTTTGTACTTGTTAGTCTCATAAATTAATTATCTACCGATATATCTATCTGCTTTGAAAAACGGAACGGTGTTGTATTTGTTACCAAATTTAGTGACCACGTAACTTTAAAACAAAATAAACATTATATTGCTAATGCGGTTTTATATTATTATCTTGTGGATGGGGTTGAGGGTCTATCAAAGCACGTAAGAGCAATTTTCTCGCTTGAGATTGAACATACGTATGAGATGTGGAGCTCTATTTTAGAGTGACAATGCAGCGCAGTGCAGAAAACGCATTGCGGAAGACTTTGTAGCTACATAGATATTGTGTTGTTCGTGGATCACTGGTGACATTGATACATTTTAACTTATGAAGGGTCAGATACATTAACGATCATTAGTCCACAACTCATCCGTAGTTACGATTTTATTCCCCGATTTCAAATACCAAAGATCTCCAATTGTTTTGCCATAGTCGCAAAAAGGGAAAAGTGTACGTCTCGTACAAAATGTGTTGTAAGTTTTTGTCCCGTCTGCGTTTCTGGCCCTGTGTCCGCCGCGTTCCGCTCCATTTGTCACTTGGCTCGACAACTCGCGGTCGATACCGCGCACACCATTGACTTGTCCCGCTGTATTGATACTTTACTGTGACGTCAAGTGCTCTAACGGTTTCTGATTAAGTTGTAAGCCTTATTTGAGTTGTTTTAGTTTTGTGGAAAAAAAACTACTACGCTGTTTTTCCTTTTAGGAATCTTAGTCGCGCACCGATCAATACTTTTGTTAGTTATTAATTACCTTCTAGTATTTCACATAATTTGTTTACGCCTCAATTCACTTATTTGGTTTTGCAGGTGTCATTAAGGCTAGAGTAGATAGATATTTTCTAAAGATAGGTGTTATAACCAAAAGCTACATCGGCGCTTACCATCAGGCGAAATGATGGGCAATCATAGAATCGTTTTTTTTATGGATGGTTCCTTTACTGAGCAAATTGATTAGTCTATATTCACACGTACAATACGGTTTTGATTCCCAACAGAAATACTTCTGCTCTGGAAAAGCGCAAGTACACATTATCTTGTTGTAGGAAAAATCTTCTTGATTTGTTAAATTCGTTAGTCGGGTTCTACGTATCTGTAATCGTGGAGCGTTATTTATCCGAGATATATTTATAGCGCTACGAAGTAATTAATGAAACGGAAGCGAAGCCGCTTTGTATGCAGGCGGCGCGCGCCCGCGGAAGACCGCCGAGAGCATCCACGATATCGTTTTTCACGTCAGAATAACAGAATAGAGAACGAATTAAAAAAAAATCTAACGAAGCGTGTCGCGCCTTTTGTTAAGATTTTTTAAAACTCAATAGGCCTTTGATACTCGTATGAGGAGGTATTGTAAGGATTGTATTAGTATTCTGTGGTATTGCGGCGATAAGAACGAAATGTATAACTCAACCGTTCTTTATTTGTAACAGCTTTTAAAAGTAGATAAAAGATGGAATTACTTATAATTTCTCAGTAGGCACTCTCTCTTTCTCTCTCTGCGCCCTTTCCCATCTTACTTAGGGTCGGGCCCCTCGTTACTCCTCGTTTATTTGTAAATAACATACTGGGATTATCTTACATTTTTTATCAGAAGACATCTAAGGACAGATTGTTCGTATTTTCCAGATACGGAAATAAAAATACTTTTGTGTATTGCTCATTCATTAGAAAAATAAGCTTTATCATTTTGGTACGAATTGGCCACTGACTTCTAGGTATAATATCCGCTTCATCGATATCCACTGACCACCTCTCCAATTGGGACTTTGCGGAAATATTTTTATAAACGTCCCCACCAAGAATTTAACGAGGACAATGGGATTTTGAATTCTCAGGCATTGCTTTTTTTTGAGGTTTTTAATAAGATGGGTATTTTTTTTATCATTTTTGGACGCGACAGTGTTGTAATTGATTGTAGTACAATTTGCTTCTCGTAGCCGATTTTGAGGCAGTTCGCCGCGTATGCATGTCGACTGCCGCCGGTCCCTCGGCGCGGCGCGGCGCGGTGCGGCCCGCCGGCGGGCGCGGGATCGGTGATGTCATTCTGGAGCCGGTAATGGAAACCTGGAGCTGCATGGCTCCCTGGGAATTGTTTCAATCAGTATAAGTGATACCTTTATCTACATATAGGTATGTTTAGATATAGGTTTGTTCTTGTACATGCGGTGTGTGCAAGATAGCTGTCTTGCAACGCGTTTGTTAGGTGAATACTTACGTTAGTAATGCAGTAGGTAACCGTTGTCGGTACTGAAGAATCACAAAAAGAATGATGATTGCTTGATGTCGCACATTTTATTTCCGTTTTTATCGTCGTGATGACGCGGTCGGCGGCGGTGCGATACAAATACCTGAAACTACGACGCAAAACAATGGTGAAAATAACATCACCCTTTTGCAGCAAGGTAATTTTTTTTTTTCATAAGATAGAGTGGCAAACAAGCTGACGGCCTGCCTGATGGTGAACGGCTGCCGCCGCCTTTAGAAACCTGCAACACTCGGGCATTGGCGATGCGTCGCCTACTCTCTAGAGCTCTTTTCAACCTTCTCTTGACGAGCCCCATATTATTTATTTATTATTTTTATTTATTAACCCCGCCCTAATCACATAATTTATGATAAGCTGAGTATCCGCTTCAATCCAAACATTAGGTCGATAGTGAAGAGCCAGAATTCCGGCTTTTTAGCCGAACTTCCGGTTTGGCTCAAACGGCGGCTCAGCTGTTTGAGCCGGTTACCGCGCGCAATCACCGGGCGCGGAACGCCCAAACCCAGCAGCCATTTGCATTCCGTATATAGTTTTTGCCGTGATTTCGCTGGCGAGAAACTTTTTCCTGTACGGCTGGGTATAAACTATTTTCATGCGAATATTTTCCGTTGAAACACGCTGGATTTTCAAAACATAACACATCGATGAGTTAATTCCCAGAATCATGTCATATGAGAGGGCAAGTCCACTTAATAACAAGGCTTTGATGAGAAATGAGGATCCTTAAAAAGACGGTAATAAGGGCCTTATAAAGTAATAATAAAATGCAGTCTACCCTCGCACCGAGATAAAAAGCCTGACGGGCTGTAAAGTGGGTCATATCGCAGCAAAGGAAGTGTCCTAGAAAGAGAGACGACACTTGAAGAAAGCTGTATTTTGCATCCCTACTTGCTTCAAGTCTGTGAGCTGTTGAACCGCGTTTTCTTGCCAAATGTAGCTGTCAAAGTCACCAATTTTGACAGTACAAAAACTGCCAAAATTTTCGACTTTGCAGAAATAGCGCGGTATAATTGCTAACAGACATGACGCCCTCGTGATTTCACAATGCACTTCAAACGGAGTAAACACCGTGCCCAACTGCTGTTTACCTCATTTTACGTACTAGTCTGATGTTGATATTATCACAGAACTTATAAAACTAACTTTTTATCTAGTAATAGTGCTCCCAACGAAAATAGTTTAGAAATGGTCTGCAGAGGTTGCATGCGCACATGCTCGCTACGTCCCAACCCAGAGTGGTATTACAATAAACTGCCCCTTATTGCAGCTGCAGTAACGTCTACGATCGAATTAAAATTTTCAATTGGGTATTTCTCGGAATTGTTGGACCATGAATTTGAAATTCCGCTGAAGGAATCTCCAAGTGGCCGGCGCGGGGCTGTGTGGATGGCGATTTACTGCGCCCGTATTGCCGGCTCTCGGCTTCCTCTGAAGAGAGCCACTTTACTCGGGATATAGAGGTTTCGGGTGGGCGCGGGCCGCCCGCGCCGGTTCTTTCGTACGAGTATTAACATAAAAGACCCAGACCGCCGATACGCACCGTAATGGAAAACGTATGAATTCAATTGGACATTAGGCCTCCACTAAGAACATCAAAGGAAGACGTTTGCCATTACGATTTGTATCCGTAGTCAACCCGTCGATCAAAATAGACGAAACTGAAACTGAACATCAAAGTAAGGTTGAACAAGTGATACGATTCATAGAAAACGTTCACTCAAGGACCATTACATAACTGACTTTGTTTCGTACTGAAACAGATTTCTTTTCTTTTTATTTTGAGTGTTTTCGAACGTAACTACACAAAGACTATTCCGCTTAATATTTTGTGTTGGTACGAGATTATTATGGCCCACGACTTTGGGGTGGCCAACCGGAAGTCAGTCGTCCTTCAAATGCGCGTGCGAGCACTTGTCGCGTCGCGGTGTTTTGAGCTTTCACCGGTAGCTCCATTTCGTGGACGCCATTCCTATCTTCGGAGACGAGCTCCAGGATTAAGTGTAGTGTGGATTGCCTGATCACACCTCTATCCCGGAGGAAGGTGATACGGGATCAGAAGAAACCGCCCCATCGGCGTCCTATGGATATATCTCTGTGCACCATCATCCCCCATCTAACCCGAAGACAGCGCTGATTACACACCCGAGAGGCCATCGACGGATTTCCCAAGTAAGTTCGTAGGCCATAATATCTCCCCGTAACATTTTTGATCCGTTCGAGCCGGATCTGCGGATTTTCTTTGCTGTAGTCACGTTGTCCAAATCCCGTTAGTAGTGCATATTTTCCCATTTTTGGAAACCATCCGAGTATATTTTAGTGTTTGTCGTAGCGGCGTTACGCGTCCCGACAATATTTCCCAGTTTTTCATCTTGATTTTGCCGATTTTTGATTTTTTGTGTGCGACATTACGTGTCCATTAAAAATGGCGGAACAAGATATTTTCGAAAGAGAAGTTATACTTGACGAAGTCAAACGTACTTTAGAGTTTTACGAACTCAATGAACAGCAATTTAAAGCGCGAGCAAAAGATATTCTTTCTATTCAGAGAAAATTCCTTAAATTGCAAACTAAAATTGAGAAGTCACAAATGAAATTGTCGACATTTGACCGAGAGGAACAGTTACGTATTCGAACTCAATTCAATGATATTTATTACGCAATTGTTAGCCATGTCGAAGTTCTGAAGAAAAACGATGAGGAGTGTAGGCGCATGAGTCGAGTTTCCTTTAACAATACAATACAACCGACTCACAGGGGTTGCAGTAGTAGGTTACCGAATCTTCCGTTGCCGTCATTCGGGGGAGAATTGACCGATTGGCCACCATTTTATGACTTATTTCGCTCCATGGTTGATAATAATGACGCCTACACAGATAACGAGAAGTTTAGGTATCTCCTTCTTACCTTGAAAAACGAGCCCTATAACTTAATAAAATCGATACCTATCACGGACGAAAATTATACCGTCGCGTTAGATATTTTAATTTCAAGATATGAGAACAAACGAGTCATAGCTTCTCAACATATTGATCGTATTCTGGATATTCAATCCTGTGCCGAGAAATCAAATCAAAGTGTGCGTAATTTGTTGAATATTTACCATGAGAATATAAAAGCGTTACAAGTAATGCATTTTCCTACAAATCAGTGGAGTTTTTTGTTGTTGAATATTTTACTACGTAAAATACCTACTTCCATTCGTATGCGATTCGAGTTAACATTGCATAAACCATCCGATGTACCCAACGTCAACTTGTTAATCGAGTTTTTAGAACGAGAATTAACCGCCAGCGAAATAGTTGAATCTGGCAGTAGAAAGATTCAAAATGTAGGTAGTCAGAGGAAAGAGTACGTCGCTCCAACGTTCCGTCGAGCGTTGGCTGCCGGCGTGGCCAGCCACACTTCGACTCAGGGTGCGAGCGGTTCTCAACCTTCTGTCAATACGCGCAAGAATCAGAATTGTGTATGTTGCGATGCTCAGCATCCATTAAGAAAATGTAATAAGTTTTTGAATTTGTCACCAAGCAATAGGTATGCATTTCTCAAAAATAAAGATGTTTGCTTCAATTGTTTAGGCAAAGGTCATAACGTTTCTCAATGCAAGTCGAGTTTTGTTTGTCGTTCGTGTGAAAAACGTCATCATACATTGATTCACTTTACTTCTGAAGGTGATACTAGCCGTGCGAGTGAGAGAAGTGTTTCTTTACCGCTCACGGAGGAACGGGAAGAGAACATTCCGAGCACCTGTACTCAGCACGCTATGTCCGCGAGTCAAGCGACACAAATTAATTGCGCGTCGTCCAATGCTCCTTTTGGCACGACAAATACTGTGTTGCTTTCGACCGCACTCGTCGATGTATGTGTAGGTAATGAAAAGCGTTCGACTGTCCGGTGTCTTATCGATACGGGAAGCCAGGCTTCGTTCATGACGGAATCGTGCGCACAGCGGCTAGGTATAAAGCGTTGTTATGCGAATGTACCTGTTTACGGGATAGGTGACACCAAACCGGTACGACCAAAGGGAAAGATTTCGTGTTGCATAACCCCGAGAAATGAACTTCAACCTTCTATACCGATTGAAGTTTTAGTATTGCCGAAACTTATTCCTAAAATGCCTAGTGTACCACTGCCTCATAAGGGGTGGGCACACATTCAAAATTTAAATTTAGCCGATCCTTTGTTTCACACTCCACAGCCGGTGGAGATGTTGTTAGGTGCAGATGTACTATCTCACATAATTTTAGGAAACGTAATAACGGGTTCGCCCGGTTCGCCGATCGCTATGAACAGCGTTTTCGGTTATTTGTTGTTGGGAAAAATAGCGTTCAACTCTCCGACTCCATCCTCAGTTCAAGCTTGTTTTAGCTCATTATCCGATGACGGCGACTTGAAACGATTTTGGGAACTGGAGTCAGTGCCTGAGGTGAAGGCACTCACCCCCGAGGAACGTCTATGTGAATCCATATTTGAACGCTCACACTATCGTGACGTCACGGGACGATACACAGTAGCTTTACCACGTAAACCTGATGCTACGCCCCTAGGTGAATCACGAGATATTGTCCTCGCTCGGTTCCATAAATTAGAGCAACGTTTACAACGGAACCCGAGTCTTAAAATTGAGTCTCACGCGTGCTTGCAGGACTATCTTAAACAGGTGTATAGAAATATACTAGTACAAGAATCTGATAGGGACTTGCAACGCATTCTGTGGCGTACGTCGCCCGATGAACCCCTCCGTGATTATCGTCTGCGGACGGTAACATTTGGTGTGAGCACTTCCCCTTACTTAGCTCTTCGTACCATTAAGCAATTGGCTTGTGACGAAGCATCTAATTTTCCCCTAGCGGCAAAGGTTTTAACCGACCAAGTGTTCGTCGACGATGTGGTCACGGGCGCGAGCGATGAATCACACGCTCTGGTACTACAACAGGAATTGTTAGGTATTTGCAAATCAGCTGGGTTTGAACTACGTAAATGGCACAGTAACTCGCCGGCGATACTCGCCGCGGTTCAGGCGCCAGAGGTTCATGGTGAGCGGCGGGAAGAGGTGCCCTTTGCTCCCATGGAACATGACCATCAAATCAAAATACTGGGACTTGAATGGAACCCGCGGTCGGACCAGTTTACATTTAATGTGACGTGTTCAACTGATACTGTTACGAAGCGCACCATTCTTTCCCAAATAGCTAAGGCCTATGACCCAATGGGCTGGCTCGCCCCAGTCACCTTATACGCCAAGCATCTCATGCAATTGTTGTGGATTTCGGGTGTTTCGTGGGACGAACGGCCTCCTATCGATATTGTGAACGCGTGGACGGCGTTCATCCACGAATTACCACTCTTATCCCAAATTTCGATACCTCGCTTTGTGTTTTACTCGGGATGTAAAATACAGCTTCACGGCTTTTCTGATGCAAGTGAGAAGGCTATGGCGGCATGCGTGTATGTCCGTCTTACAGACGACAACAGCAAACACGTTCGGACTTTTCTTATCCTCGCAAAAACGCGCGTCGCACCGATATCACCGTGTCTGTCCATCCCGCGACTCGAGCTGATGGCAGCCGTGATGTTATCTAAATTATTAGAGAAGGTTTTACAAGCCTATAGTGATCGTATCAGTAGTGAAGAGGTATATGCGTGGTCGGACTCATCCATTGTGTTGGCATGGCTCCGATCCCCTCCGTATGAGTGGAAAACGTTTGTTTCTAACCGCACCAGTGAGATTCTGTCCCGATTTCCGAGTTGTCATTGGAGACACGTTCCCTCACCCACTAATCCAGCGGATGCCCCCTCAAGGGGACTTTTACCCTCCACATTCTTACAGAACGACATGTGGTTTCACGGCCCAGCATGGCTCCGTGAGGATCCTACTGCGTGGCCAGTATTTAAAAATATCCCTAGCACTGGTGAGGAGAAACGTAATCCACCGCTCGCGTCTGCATCAGCTACGCTGATCGACGATGTTGAGGTCATAAACCAGTTTTCAACCTTGAGTAAACTATTGAGAATTACTTCTTATATTTTTCGCTTTTACTATATTCTTAAATCGCGCGTCAACAAGGAAAAGAGTTCCTATCTTAGTTACATCACAGTCCACGAGTATAAACTCACGCTTAATCGTTTCATTTATTTAGTGCAACACCAAGTGTTTCATAAAGATTTTGAAAACATTTCACAGGGTATACCGCCCTCAAACCAATTGAGACGTCTTAATCCGTTTATCGATGATTCGAGTTTTTTGCGAGTCTCCGGACGTCTACATAAATCCCTTTTGTCGTACGAGTCAAAACATCAATTAATTTTACCCAAAAAACACCCTCTTACGATTTTAATAATTGACGATGCCCATATTACGCATCTTCATGCGGGCACTCAAGCCGTTCAATATTTACCTTTACAAAAATATGCGATTTTATCTAGCCGAGATATAATACGTAAACAAATCTTTCGTTGTGTGCGCCGCTTCCGTGTGCGTCCGGTACGTCTACAGCCTGCGATGGCGCCGCTCCCAGCGGTCCGGCTGCGACCCGAGCGCCCATTCATGAAAACAGCTGTTGATTACGCGGGCCCGTTTTACATGCGAGCTAATAGGGTTCGTAATGCTAAAATCATCAAATGTTATGTCGCCGTGTTCGTGTGTATGAGTGTGAAGGCTATACACTTGGAGCTCGTATCGGAGCTATCTACTGAGGCGTTCTTAGCAGCCCTGCGCCGATTTACATCGCGCAGAGGTTTGTGCAGCGACATTTACTCTGATTGCGGAAACTTCCAGGGTTGTCATAACTATTTGAGAGATTCGTACGAGTTTTTAAAAAATGACTCTGTTCAATGTGCTTTGAATTATCAAACCTTGAAACAGGGCAAATGGTATAAGGACCGCGGTGCTCCTATCTGGGTAGGCGACATTGTTGTGGTATGCGACGATAATCTTCCACCACTCCAATGGAAACTTGCTCGTGTTCATACACTCCATCCGGGTTGTGACTTTGCAAACGGGCAAGAGTCTATTCAAACGAGCGATCGTAAATATTGTAAACTGCCTTTAGAATGATTATTGTTTACGAATTCGTAAAATTAGTTCCTAAGTTTTAATTACCTATACTGGTTGTTTACAACAACCTTAGATCAAGTTTAAGTTTATAGATTGAATGACTTTCTGTTCATTGAGTTTTCGTGTTAAAAGAACTTACAGTCTTTTAAGGTGAGCGGCATGTTTCGTACTGAAACAGATTTCTTTTCTTTTTATTTTGAGTGTTTTCGAACGTAACTACACAAAGACTATTCCGCTTAATATTTTGTGTTGGTACGAGATTATTATGGCCCACGACTTTGGGGTGGCCAACCGGAAGTCAGTCGTCCTTCAAATGCGCGTGCGAGCACTTGTCGCGTCGCGGTGTTTTGAGCTTTCACCGGTAGCTCCATTTCGTGGACGCCATTCCTATCTTCGGAGACGAGCTCCAGGATTAAGTGTAGTGTGGATTGCCTGATCACACCTCTATCCCGGAGGAAGGTGATACGGGATCAGAAGAAACCGCCCCATCGGCGTCCTATGGATATATCTCTGTGCACCATCATCCCCCATCTAACCCGAAGACAGCGCTGATTACACACCCGAGAGGCCATCGACGGATTTCCCAAGTAAGTTCGTAGGCCATAATATCTCCCCGTAACAGACTTATAAAATGAAACTGGATGCGGAGAGGCATTAATGCCAGAGTAACGATCGAATTGTGACAAAAAATGTCATATACTTGTTTGAACTAAAACCGTAGAGAAAATTGAATCGTTCAGCAGTTCCAGGCGAGGGAGAGATAATCGCTAGTTTAATGTAAGAATCCGTTTAATAGGAGCGGCGTAGCTGTGTGCCGTTACAGCGCGGGCGGGGGGGGGGGGTCTACGCGCCACCTTTACGGCGTCGTTACGGGAGTACGTGCTAGGGACGCGGCACACCGAGCAACATACTCACTACACGAACAGAATGTCTCCTTGAAAACATTTGAATAAATATCAAATTCCATAACGAGCTTAACGCATGCAATAAAAGTAAACGCGTTTTCGTTCTTTAAATCCTAATATATCACTTATTTAGTATATATTCGTAATGTTATCACGCAAAGTCCCAGCTAGTTCAGATGAAGCGGTTGGGCGCGGTGTAACGGCGCCTTACCAATAGGTATTACGAGATAATCTAAATTGAACAGCCGTTGCTGCGAGTTAGCGTTATCCCCTCCCCCCGCGCCCTCCCGCGGTAACGCCGCCCCGGAAGTGCTAGAGTGAAATAAAAGCAAAGTTGTGCACAAACCATCCCGGTACGGGGTAAGGAGTTGATTCTCAGGTACATATCTATACATCGCAAAGGTATTCCACGTTCAACAAATTAAAGGTTAAGTCGATCTCAATTTATTCCGGCGGCAACTCTATTTTTTCCGAGATAAAATATAGCCTTTGTCACTGTGGAATTTCGTAGCTTTCCATCAGTGAAATAATTTTCAGAAGCAGGTCAGTAGTTCTGGCAATTATCTCCTACAAAGCCACAAACTTCACCTATTTATATAACGTTATTAATTTAGTATACAAATGTAGAGCAAATATGTAAGCTAACTAAACAAGTAATTTAGGAAAAACTTCACGGCTACATTTCAAATACTATTAATTTATTCAACAGTGTACAAATAGGTACAAAAAACATAGCAGTTGGTCGTGTTGTGTGAACGAGACTTTCTTTCTATTACACGTTTCTCGCATTTATGTTAAGAAATACGTGAAACAGAATCAAACATCTCAACTTTAATTTGGTTCGCCTGACGTTGTCGGTTGTTATTTCAATCCAGACTTTTGTTATCGTCTCCAGCCGTCTTTATTTAAATTTCAATTTAATATTAATGTGTTGTATGTTATTTTTTAATATAGAGCGATCTCAGCCGATAGTCAAGCTCAGACTTGATATTTCAAAATGATAGACGACATCCATTATTCATTATTTTTTCTAGGGTTACAACAATATTTTCTGTCGGTGCGACTACAGATAATGTACGATCGGCAAATGAGCCGGCGCGGTGCGGCGCTGCGCGGCGCTGCGCGGCGCGGTGCGGCGCGGTGCGGCGGGGTTGTGCGCGGTGCTCGCCCTCTACTCCACTCGATCTAATGATACATTCTCTGCAATACAAAAGTACATACATAGATACAAATTGGGTACAGTTAGCCGCTCAATCAGCTAAGTTTACAATTCTTCCCTCAGCAGCTATTCTGGTGAATAAAAAAAATAAATAAAAACTCAAACTATTTTTAACGGTAATTTTGTATTGGTTAAGCAATCAAACGTGTATCATTATAATTATTTATGCATTTCCAAGTAAGGTTTCTTAGGTTTGTAAGGTTTCTGTCGGCGACTGTACCACGGCGTTCGGCATCGGGCGTCGACGCCAATCAACGGAATGGCGCTGAGAAAATTGTCAGCACGTTGACACTATAGAAGTGCGCATGCAAATGAATGCTTTGAAATAACGCCGCGGCGGCGCGCAGCGGCGGCGGAGCACACACCACGCTCTGGATGTGTATGCATGTCTCGTTATATTAGACAATAAAAAATAACGATGTCAGCTGAATTTTAAAAAGTGCGCTAAAAGTGGCAGACAAACACACTCTGTTTAAATTAATTTTGCCAAAAGACATTAAAAGAAAGTATTACAAATGAACGATAGCATTTTATCCAACAGAAAAAATGAATAGGCGTTTCTAATTGTGCTGTTTGTTATCTTCAAACGAAGTAAAGCCGGTACACACGTACGTTATGTATTTATACGCGATCTCGGAGCGCTACGTGTTCGCGGTTTCAACAAACATTCGCATTTTTTGCCAAAACGGCATAAGTAACGGTATTCAGCTCGGATTTTACGACTGTTTTCGCTCGGAGTTATGTTTCGCCGTATTGGTTGACTCCGCCGTTTGTGCGATACATTAGGAACAAGGAGGTATATCAACAGATTCTCAAGTTCATGCGATTGGGTTCACGATGCTGCACGATTTCAGAATAGGATTCCACAAAGCGCACTATCTGGCTCAGCAAGCGTAGAGTAATTGGAAACGCGTACTTGTATGAAGCTGGGTTGCTGTTTGCACTTTCAGCATTGATTTCTCACGAAACCGACAGTAAACTGGCGAGAGACGATAAAACCTATATTTTTACCTCGAGGCCGTCGGCGTTGCGCGCACCGCGCCGCCCGCCGCCACCGCCCGCCGCGGCGACGAACGGGCTTTGCATATGTCTCGTTTCAAATGTTATGGCCGTCTTAAAGCGTAGGGTTGAGCCGTCCTCGCCCAGGCACATAAAATTGGGGTCAAAGTAACACTTCTAATAAAATCTTACACAGATATTGGATGTGAAACGTTTTTTAGATATTGACGACTGTTTGAATGATTAATGTTTCATCTCAAGCTGCGCTAAGGGAAAACTACGCGGAGACGTTATCTACATACCTAGTCAAGGTCATGCCAGTTACGACCATTCACTCAAAAAGGTGAAGAAAGTGAAAAAATATAGTCACTTATTCAGTTATTCAGGCGGCTTTGAGTTCAATTGGAAATCAGGTGACAGATCAAGTAAAGCCTCCATAGAAAATAGCACGAGATAATACACAGAAGTCGTTGGCTTACATGAAGGATTATTTTCTCAAGTCATATGTTGCTATCTACAACACTTCTGAGGCTTTATCCGCGGAGGCGAATACATGTTCACATAGATACATATTTGATCTACATTTTATACGGCTTAATGAATTATGCGACTGTAAAGTGCGTGTGTAATTTTAAGAATAATATATAAGTTCGTATACCTGTTACTGGAATTAGGGATTTTTTTATTAGGAGGGCTTTATTTTTTGCTGTTTTGGTGACCTTTAGATATAAGTTAGTTGGTAGTTTTGTAATTCACTTTTTTACCTTACCCAGATTAAAAATTAGCTTGAGCAACTTACAAGTCTTATTTCTTTTTTTTTTATGAAACTTCCAAACAGTTTATACACATGTTAGAATGCAGTTAAAATACACAACTTAATGAGTACTTAGTTACTGAATACGAGTACAGCAGGTCCAATGCCGAGTCAATGTCAATATATGAAGCTGCGTATAATATGATCGCGTGTAAGTTTGTGATAAAGGTATAAACAATCAATTTTTTTTAAATCTTATGTTTACTTAAATTTAAAAGAGTTTAACCGTAAAAACAATAAAGTTAGAATAGAATAGAATAGAATAGAAAAACTCTTTATTGTACACCAGAAACAAAAATAAACACAGTACAGAAGAATTACAATAGGTAAACAAGGGTAGTACAATGGACGGTCTTATCGCTGAAAGCGATTTCTTCCAGACAACCTTTGGATGGACAGTAAAAAACATTGCATTATTAGCATCGTTTACTAGTGAAACGAGTAGGGAGTTGGAATATTTCTCTGTGTAATTTTACTCATAATAATATATTTAAAAAAAGTAACTAATAAATGTTTGAGGTAATTTTCATGTGTATCCAGATGATGAAGCGCTCCACGTGCCGGATCCAGCCCGGGGGAAATAAGCCGCGGCGAGACGCGGGACGGGACGAGACGGGACGACGCGGGACGTGACGGATTTTACAATTCCACGACTTAATTTCGCAAGCGATATACCGAACATGCTAGTGCGGTGTTTCATTTTCAAGTTAACAAAAAGGAGTAGGCATTTTTGTATTCAGATTTGGATTTTCTCACAAAGATTTTTCTGGTTTTCATTTCAAGTGACAGCCTTTTCACAGCAGATTAAAAATGAATCGTGATTTGCTCGTAGCCGGTTGATTAGACGTATCATGTTCCAGAAGACAGCCCGAGGGAAATAAGACGTTATCGAGCGAGGAAGAGTTGCCTGTCACGAGACGGGGACGGGACGGGACGACACGAGCACGACGGCTGACGTGACGCATTCATGCAATCACATAACTTCATTCTATTGTTGATTATAAGGAGATATCGTCATTTGTACTTAATATTAATATAGGAAACACTTTTCCTTTTAAATATAAGTGTAGCGTGCCGAACTGGCCATTCGCGATAGTAAGTGCTCATCAATATTTCGGTGCCACTCAAAACTTTGCATTGCAAAATCTTGCGCAGCACTGCTTACTGAGCTCGCCATCTTAACTTAAAATATTGGTTCTGGGAAATGTCGCTGAAGACTGTGCCTAGAGTGAGCTTCCAACCGGGATACTAATATTTGCACACTACTGCTTGATGGCTGAATATGTGGCAAATGCGTGTGAGGTGCTTCTCCAAGCGGACTATCGCCGACTTCTATCAACAATTTGTTGCATACGAACTCTATAATAAGGACAGTCTTTTGCGCCTAATGAAACATTAGCAGTGCGTGAAGCATCGGTCTTGTGACGCCGCCGCCGCACCGTCACCCGTCGGCGCGGCGGAGCGCGGCGTCCGCGGCCGTGACGGGGCGACACGGGGACGCGGACGGGGCGACGCGGGAACAATGCGCGACGTGATGTATTTTACAATTTCATGAATTTAATTCCGCGATTCCGCGGAGAAGGGCTGCCATTAATGCGAACGTTTCACATAACGAATGGATATTTAGGGAACACAATTCGCTTTCTGTTTTGTTACCTGTCGCTTCCGCCGGTAACCGACGATGAGTGTTATACATTTTGATACTTTTGAGGTCATTGTCGCTAGAATTAAATTGAAAACGGTATATATACCGTTTCTGATTTGTTTTGGTTAGCAAGTCGTAATGAGAGCTCGCTATTATTATTATTAATCGTGTGAAACTTGAATGCCGTCTACACGTAGCAAACGATATACCTAATCCATCACCAGATGTCCCAGTCTATGAGGCGTGCTCTGTGGTTTATATTCACACATAAACGTAGTAGGTACAGCTCCAGTAAGTCAGAACAACGTTTTTACAAATCCTCGAAGAAGCCTCACCGTAAAAAGTAACAAATTAACAAAATCCATCACCATGAGCGAGTGCCAAACCGCGAGTCGAACTCTTAATATTAAAGTTGCGAAGTGCCAGAGGGCGCGAAACTTCGTGGCTTTTAAAAAAGATTAAAAGTTATATTAAAAGTTTGTTTTCTGCTTTCGGCTTTATCATCACTTCGTAAATCCCTAAACCCATTAAGTGATTACAAACTCGACTTTTTGATGCGGTTTTTCGTTATTTGGTTTGTGGCGCGACAAAATTTATTTTGCTTTTTCTTTTTCAGGGGTTTTAATACCATTTCGTTTTTGTGTGTATTGCGAAGATTTAATTCGATTCTTGGCCAGAAAGATGCCATTTCGAAACCAAAAGATTGTGCTTATTTGGCGTCCGAGTAGGCAGTCCGCACGTTGGCGTCAGGTTTCCTAAATGGTAACGTTTATTTCGTATCAACCTCTACCGATCCACTCCCCAGGGCGAGGAAAATGATTCACGAGCAGCCGACGGGTTTCCCTTCTATCGTATATTCGGCTTTCATTTCTACTTTCGACGGTCTGTTGTAATTACAACAAGGAATTATAGTTATTACTTTTGAAAAAGAGTTTGTCGTTGTATCAAAATGTTATATTATCAGGTTTTTTTCAAAAAAGGTTGTTATTTCAGCAATTCAAGCAATTCAACATTTTGTTCATTACTTTTATTATGAGCACTTGTTTTTCGTCGGAATTAGAGCGTGTACGAATAAAGTAAAGCTGAATTGATGTAGTCGCGACACGAATAGCTCATCTTCTGGCTGCCAGGAAATTACGCCTTAATGTCGGGGACAGGTTCTAGTAACAACATTCTACCTTTAGATCTATTTTTATTCTTTTCCCATTTCACATTTGAGGTCGACGGCAAAAATGTCTCCGCTCCGACAGGAATTTTCGTAATTTCTTGGGGACAACAAAAGTGAAGGTTTTTATGTGTTAGTCGGCGCGGACATGTGCGATAATGCGCGCTATAACAATCTGAGTTTAGAGCCGACCCGTGTCACTGCCTACCGGAGCGGTGCGGCGCGGCGCGCCGGCGGCAGAAATACTGCGGGGAGCCGACGGCCGCTCTCACAACGGTACATGTACGCAAGGTTCTACTCTGCTCTGTAATGCCACAGGTTTGCTCTGGAATATATTTCGAATATTAAAATGCCTGCACGAGATAAACGGCCACGTCTCTTGCTGCCCTACATACATCTCGTTGCGTGTTTTTAACCTAGCTTAATGGCTAATCATTATTTATTACTAGCCTATGACAAATCATATAAAAATTACGTTTAGTTCTAAAGCATTTTGCATGTGTAAAATATTCTGGGTAACAATGGCGAGCTCTCCTTCCTCTGGTAGGCGCGTGAATTACCATTTAACATGACGTTTTAGATTTGAAACGGTGGCGCCCTCTGTCGCACAAATGGAGCAGTCGGCGCCGACACGCCATGCGCCATGCGCCGCGCCATCTCGCCGACTGCCATCTCCGCTTGAGCGAGACATCACTCGCGATTAACTCCAAGGTCGAACGAACAACTTAGATTGTTATGTAGCTCAAGAGACTTATGTCTTCTAAACTACCAGATTTGTTTGTTTGTCGAATGACGTAGTGCCGCCCAAGGGCCTCTAACCTAACGACTGCTACCAATCGATAACAACCAGGGCCAAAACCGAATGAAAACTATGAATGTTGCGAATATTACAATTTTTTTTATATGAATAAGTGGCAAACCAGCTGTCTGATGGTGAACGGCACACACACACACACACACTACATGCTACTCCACTACTCCGCGATAGTTTCTATTACATGTACTTGTTTAATCCCCCCCCCCTCAGCTGGGCTATTTTTTTGCCAAACAAGGTCATTTATAGTATTAACTTAAGTCTCATAACTTATATACTATAGGTACAGGTACAGGTAGGTCTACATTTAGTTGTATGTTTTACTATTAACTTCTTCAAGCTATTTTATTAAATATTCTCAGAAGGCAAAATAACTAAAATAAGATTAAAGAACAAACGGTTTCTAGCGAAAATGCAAATGAATTTAGCAGAATTGTGAGTGATTTCAACTAACTTTAGCGTCTACTAATCTCAAACAGCATATACCGTCTACAAGTCCGTGCCGCATGCCGTGCACCAGCGGCCCCGTGCCGCATGCAGTGCTCCCGCGGCCCCGTGCCGCATGCTTTGCTCCCGCGGTCCCGTGCCGCATGCCGTGCACCCGCGGCCCCGTGCCACATGCCGTGCTCCAGCGGCCCCGTGCCGCATGCCGTGCTCCCGCGGCCCCGTGCCACATGCCGTGCTCCAGCGGCCCCGTGCCGCATGCCGTGCTCCCGCAGCCCCGTGCCGCTTGGCTGCCGCCTCCTGCCCGTGCGCTCGCGACCGCGTTTAACTGCCGGCGACCGTTCCCAGTAAATGCCTCCGTAACGCACCCACAGTAATATTCGCCAAAATTCGACACGCGACTGGAACGTCGTAAAGCTTGTTTTATTTGTATTATACGGAGCAGGAAATAAAATAGTTATTGTTGTTCTTATCTGCGCCGTATGGCGGTTGGCGGTATCGCCGGATCGTATAACGACGTGCGGTAGCGCCCGCCGCGCCGCGCCGTTCTAACGGCCGCCGGACGTGGCAGGCGGAGATAAGCGAGATATCGGCGGAGCCCGATTTAATGAACTTCCGGACGACGGAGCGCCGTTCACCGTACTTTATGTCGTTATTAAATACGCGGATTATCGTAGGTTGCAACCTCATGTCACGTTTCGATTAATTGTGCTTGTGTTCAATACATTTTCATACAAAATGATACGGACACTTTGTATTCTCAGTTGTAGTGTTGTATCTTCTTCTATCCTCTGAAAAATTTTATTAATGAAAAAAAAACCATACAGTCGAATTGCAAACTTCCTCCTTTTTCAAAGTCGGTTAAAAAGCACTTGCTTAAGAAATATTTACTTGATATATTACGTACCCTAATTTTCTTACCAAATACGGGCAGGGTGCGTACTTACGAATGTACTGAATTGGCCTGACGAATGAAATATGGAGACAAATAACGAGGTCTAAAAGAAATGAGAAAAACCTTACTCTAGACCTACCTGACACCCAAATACGAAATCTCCTGAGACTTAGGAATTTTTTGTTAGCCTTTTAGGACCAAAATAGCTAGACATAATGTAATAGTATTTTCATCAGAGTTACGAGCACGCGTCAGGTGAGAACGAGAAACAAAGCTCGGGCACAATCCAATCTCACCCTTCGCGATATGACGAGCAATGGGAGCCGTCGGCGGCAGCTTCCGCCGAATGTGACGTGACACGCCGCGCCCACGCAACACGTGCCACGTGCCACGCGCCACGCGCCACGCACCACGCGTCACGTCACGCTAACGGTTATGTGTTTGTGGAAATGTCTTTTGTAGTATTATGGTGAATGACTATTGAGATCTCAAAAATTATCAGGTTCCTGAATATCCTCACATATTGATCACACATGCACGAACTTAGCTAGGTTTATTAAAAATTCTTAAATAAGACTTGTTAGTTCACCATTTACATTAAAAATACGAATAAACTCAAACTCAAACTCAAATCATTTATTGTAAATAGGCAAAATATTGCACTTTTACACGTCAAAATTAAAAAAACTTATACATAAGTATAGAAATACAAAAAAAATAAGTCAAATTTTATGATCTACGAAACTAATGATTATTATCTAATTATGGTTTGAGTTAGAAAAAGGATCCTTCCCTTTCAAGTGGTGACTCATGCCTGAGTCTCGCACAGGAAAAGGAAAACTCCATTGACTCTACCAGTGCTTCGGAAATACGCCCGTTAGAGAAGATAGCACCAAGAAACTCTACGGCGATGTCATTTTTTAAATTTTATTCATTCTTTTTTTTTTTTAAAGCCATAATATACAATATAAAAATAAATTATTCTATTGACAATATTATGATATACCATCATTACCCAACTATTAAATTACATTATTGAAATTGTATAAATTACGTTACTTATCATTATCATGGAGATTGGGACATTGAGGCCATGCATTTTTGTCTTTAACATAGTCATTAATAGTGTAATAGGCTTTCTTTATGAGATTAACCTTAAGAAATGTTTTAAACAAATAATTAGATTAATAGTTAGTTATATAGTTATGTTTTACTCAGTCGTTCAGTGACAAACCATTTTTCAATTACCTACTGAATAGAATCAGGCGTTTGCAAAAATCATTATCCAATACAATGAAAAATATTATAATAGTAATCTTTAATTTAAAAATGGCGCGGTGTGGAGCTTCATACCTCTGCGTTTCCAAGTTTGTCCAAGTTACATAAAATTTAATAAAGTGCAGCTAGCGTTCACGGCGCGGTCGTAGCTGGACCATCCGTGCTACGATGCTACGGCGTAGTATTACTGCTACGATGCTACGGCGTAGTATAACCGCTACGACGCCGCCTAACGATAATACTAACTGAAGCAATGAAGCCAAGCACGTTCTGTCAAAGTTTACGTACATATCTGAAAACCTCAGACAGCCGAGAACAACATATTATTATTATTATAGACCTTTCAATCGCGTCTAGATTTTTAAAATAATAAAGGCAGATAAATATTATATTATAATTTTAAAAGTCATTTTCAGTTTTTTGATCAATCTAATAAAAAGGTTTCTATAAAAGAAGGATAATTTGAAAGCAGCTAAGCGACCGATGAACTCGTTAAAATGAATACGTTATATTTCGTTCGGGCTGTTTATTGTAATGCTTTCGAAAACTTTACTAATTAACATTTTAATTTGTTGATTTATTTATAAGCTTGGATCTCTATCAAAGGTTAAATAAAAACAGTACAGAAAAATTACAACAGGTAAACAAGGGTAGTACAATGGGCGGTCTTATCGCTGAAAGCGATTCCTTCCAGACAACCTTTGATGTAATTTTGGTACATCGAATACAGTGTGACATTCCACTAAGTAAAACTATAAATGTGAAAGTTTGTAAGATTTGATGTTTTGAAGATGTAAGATTTGATGTTTGGTACTCAATCACGCAAAAGCAGCTGAACGGATTCAAATGAAATTTGGCACACAGATAGTTCAGCACCTGGATTTAGACATAGATAATTTTTTATCCTCAAAAAATTAATTTTTCGTGTGGGATATTACTCAACGCGGGTGAAACTGCGGGGCGTCTATAGTTCATAATAAATATTAAGAATTCAATTTTGTGTGGAAAATTTTACATTATGATACTTTCTTACGATTCGAACACTCTAGATTCTAACTTGAATGTTCAATGATCAGTCACTAATAACAAAGGATCAAACATTGTAAGTACGTATTCCTTCGTCAATGGGACAACATTAAATTTGTCAAAGCTATTTTGTAGATGAGTGGCAACACTGACACTAGGATTGCGAATTTGCGATCACGTGCTCTCCGTTATTTGTTTATAATTATGCCAAGATATACGGCGTAAGAGCAGCGTACCAGCGGCGTACCACGTCTCTTTGAAACATTTTGTATGAAAAAGGTATCGAGAAACGTCACGCAGCGCGCCGCACGCCGTGGCTCTTCTGGGCTGGGGCTCGGGAGGCTGCTTGGAAGAACATTCACAGTTGTCTGATGGAGATCTCTCTGAGCGACAGAACCGCCCTTTGTGACACTTATTGTTGGGTTTTTTTGTTTTGGCCTTACGTTATTTTCATTGAAGTCTTTATCTATCTTCTATCGGTTTCAAACACAAGGTAAATCTCATCGTGAACAAACTACGATAGTTTTAAGTTTTTAATAAATTATGTGTAGTCTGGAGGTCGCCCGCCCGCACCCGTAGGAGGGGGCAAAGGAAAGGGCAGGGGCGGGGGGCAGGGGCGGGGGGCAGGGGGGACCGCGGGGAACAATACACAAATAATTTGAGCAATTTGCCGCTAGATAAAAGTTTCAATTGTTATTTATTGCGACGTTATTTATCGCAGAACTTACAACCTTCAAATAATATATTTTCGTTAATAAAAGTTCGGCGCCGAAAGTGGGACATTATGTATTAACTTACATGTGCGTAATAATGTTTTACTTAACAGGAATTGAGTAAAATTAATAATTATTAAACTGTCCGCCTGTCGCGGCCTATTGAAAATTGAAAAATTAAAACTATTCTAAAATGAAACTTAAAAAAAAAAAACACATCTAACTTACATAGGTAGACGGTCCGTCGGTAGACAGTAGCCACATATATATACGTACTAGCAGCGCCCCGCGGTTTCACCCGCGTAGTCCTGTTCCCGCGGGAATAAGGGGATAAAATATAGCCTATGTTACTGGCTGTCATGTAGCTTTCCATTAATGAAATATTTTTTTAAATCGGTGCAGTGGTTTAGCTGAAACCTTACATATACCGATACATACTTTCATCCCCTATATTTATTTTACCCCTATTTTTTTTTTACAAACTTTTATGCCAAATTTATTTATATCTAATAATAAGCCTAAAAAATAAATTTCAATCTTCTAGCTTTAAAAATGACGAAACTTCCATCCCCTATTTCAAACCCTTGCAATGCTTTTTCCGCATTAAAAAGTACCCTATGTCCTTTCTTAGGCTCTAGACTATCTCTGTACCAAATTTAATTTCAATCGGTTCAGTAGTTTAGGCGTGAAAGAGCAACAGACAGACAGAGTTACTTTCGCATTTATAATATAAGTAGGGATTATAGGAATCCGTTCATAGTGTTGGCAATACTCGATAAGCTGAAATGACGCTGCATCTCTCTTATTTGTTGATCATGGGTGACTTCAACTTGTACGGTTACCGTTTCAGATGTGAAGCTGTAGTAGTGATCTCTGGACCAAACACTTTACTTGTACCGCTTTAATTTCTATAGATAAGGGGCTCCATAGACACATGAGTACGGCACGGTTAGTATGGGCACAGCTCGGACACTCCATACAAAAACGAATTTAACAACTCACCACATGTAAATAGCGTTTGTACATGTGCTAAATAGGTGTCTAAGTGTTCAAACATATTACGCGAGCAAATCACAAGACAATCCGCTGTTATGAAGGTTTAATAACCCGTTGGTCTCTCACATTTGGGCGTGTAATATTGACTGCCTCCCGGTTGTCCTCCGGATTGCGGGTAGAGGTGCGGGGTGAAGGGGCCATTCTGTATGTAGTACTACACACTATATTGATATGTGTTCTGTGCTATGGGCACTACATAGGCGGCGTTAGACGTATTCGGATTATGTAGCCGCACCTGGCAGCTCCCACAGAGGAGAGATACTGCTTCTATATAGCAAGGTACACAGTCAATAAGAATCCGCAGTAAGTAATTGAACAAACAAGAAGTAATTTTGAAAACTGGGTTATATCGTGAAACCTTAGAAGCTAGGATGGTAATTTCTTTAATTTATTGTAGGTGGTTTATTGTTTGAAGCGGTGGTAGCCTAGTGGGAGAACGTCCGCCTTCCAATCAGACGGTCGTGAGTTCAAATCCCAGTGCAGGCACGTACCAATGTGTTTCTGTAAAACATATGTACGTAATTATCACTCGCTTTTCGGTGAAGGAAAACATCGTGAGGAAATCCACATACCTACCCGAGAATCATTTCGGAGGTAGGTATGTTATCCACCAATCCGGACTGGGCCCCCGTGGTGGACTATAGTTATGGGTTGATGATGATTGTAGATAGGAATGGAACTTCCTTGCGTGGCAACAAGGTATATCAAGGCGTCATTTGGTGCTATAACACATTTAAAATAGTTTATACTCGTATTACTTAAGAATACTTAACGCACGTGTCGAAAGTGTTTTTTAGCTCAACGATCAATTATTAAAAAAAAAAACACGTTTATTTATTTATTTACTTAATACTTTATTGCACAGATTAACTAACTAGTACAAATGGCGGACTTAACGCTAAGAGCATTTTAGCAGTTTATTTTTTTAATTTCCTTTTTCATTTTTTTTTACGTATTAAGCAGTTTTGCCACAGATTATGTTGTAAAGATTTTCAAAGACTTTCATGAAAGTAAGTGCAATCAGCGAGTATAGTGACAGCTCACAACAGCTGCAACCACTGGAGCTCTGGCTCTGCACGGCGCCATGCACTGTGACCCCGGGGGGGGGGGGGGGGGGGGGGGGGGGGGACGCGGGGGGTATAAGCTGATTAGTGACGATGCCGTTAAGCACAATTCAGCGATCCAGCGCTGGATGCGCCGCGCTACAGTTGGTAGGCACGATCCCGCGCTTTGTGCCCATTGTGTGGGAATAAACGGAGCTTTGACTCCGCTAAATGTCGCTGAATTACTATCCTTAAAAAGAAACAAAAGGCTCTCAACTTGTCCGTTAGATATGTTACTTCTAATGGTCGGTTCTACGATAGTCGAAGAGAGAAGTTGAAAACGATTTTCAGTTCAATTAATTTGTGTTGTTTTATATTTCAATTTCGAATTAGCATGCTTTGGGCGATAGTTTATTTTGTTAGTATTTTTACAAAAATGTAGAAATTATCAACCTATATGTACTTAAATATAAGTGTAGAACAATACAACAGTGCAGGTTACAATAGATAGCTACTACAGTTACATAGCGGAACTGTCCAGTAAGCACACGCACAGGGCCAGATAACACGAGTGTAGTCGTAGGTACTTGTCGTGTTGTTTCAGCTCGCATGAAATCTGTGATCGCTTGGAGCGCACAAAGCGGACATTAAGCGTTGGGACAACCTTCGACAGCTCTGTTTTGTTAGGAGCCCGCTCGGGCCTGAATTATTTATTCTATCCGGCCTGTCACAATAATTCCCGGGACAGTGAACAGTTTTGGACTAAATGATACAATCTACATGACTAGTGCTATGTACGGTCTTGGAAGCAATCAACTTTTGTTATTTTAGCTCAATCGTAAGTCAGTATGGGAGAGCCTAAGATTATTAGACAATAGAGATATTCACACTCAGTGCACAATTTGAAAAACCGAACCTATCGAGTAAAATACCGCGTACTCCTCATAACTAGTGATTTTACTATCTTAATCTTTAAGCACGTGTGGATCTTTAACTTTCAAACGACGATCAATATTAATTCTATTAAATAACTAATTGTAGTATGTAATTTTCGAAATATTGAATCTGGGCTACTGGTCTCAAATCCAACGGCCGAGTTGAGGACAGATTTTAGTGTTTCAGTTCAGGTTAGTTTGATTTATTTATGTGGGTGTGCGCGCCTCGCCGACCGGGCCGCGGCGATCGCGCGACGACCGCGCAACGGCCGCACGGCGATCGCACGGCCTGCACTGCGCACGTGGTCTGCCGTGGCTCGCTTGATAAACGTTGTAGTTGTGAATGCGTAATTTAGGAACTGTTCTAAACTTTTTTTTGCTTTTATTAGTTTTGTAGCGGAATTGGACGGTTTTGTTTCATTGTTTGATCTAGTTATTGAACGGTGTACAATGATTGTTACTGATTCTAGTTGAGTCCTGTTGATGAATCCTAAAATATATTAAAGCTTATCGAAATAGCAAGACACAATAAAGAGGTACGACGTAAAACGTACGGCATGCAGTGAGCGTAGCGCTACATGACGTCTCCTCTCGATGCCTTTTTCATACAAAATGTGCAATTACAATTACAATTATTTAAACAGTTAAATATCGTGTTGCGACGGAACCCTCGGGAACTATATCAGGGATCTAATTAAGATGGAACGTAGAGTGGAAGTCGTGTTTTGATTCAGATTGGAACCGAATACGAGGCTGAGTCAGCTCCGAGCGAGTGCGGCCCAATACCAGGAAATTTACGCGATTTGGCGAAACCGAGCGCCGGGAACGGAGAGAATAGATATCTCCGTATTTATGGACGGAAGCTTTTTGCTTTCGTCTAGAGTTCATCAGACGTTTGCGGATTCAAAGCTTCTATCTTTGTGCGGGGAAACTGAATTCATGAACTTTTTCCAAGTGCCGCATCCTCTGTTTTATTAAAGATAGGGTAGAGCTGATACGAAAAGTTTTAATGAAACTTAACGAGTATGAAAAGCAATCTGACGTACGCTGTGTCTTGATTATAGCACTGCTAGAAATTACTTTACATTGGTGCCGGGATATATTCATTAAAAATTTCCACCTAATCCATTGCATTTTCTGAAGCCACGTTTAAACCTTAACTGTAAGCTGTCAGGGGGTGGTGCCTCGAGCATGAGCGCAGATGGCGTTCCAACGAACAATGACGATTACCGGCGCGGCGAGGCGCGGCGCGGCGCGGTGCGGCGCCGGATCGCGGCGGTTTATACCGGTTTACCTCGGATGGAGCAGGGTACCAGACGTATGATACTATAATGGCTCGAAGCGTGCCTGGAGATACAATCCGTGACGAGTAAGCCCCTGTAAGCTGACTACCGCGCTCTTAATCTGCCGCTTACTCCGAGGAATCATTTCCTCGGTATACATTTCAAGTGTCATGCGTAATAATCTGTAAATCGTGAGTGGTTACGAGATATAACTGTTCTGTTGTGTTTGATGTACCGACCTGCACACACACATGTTCAAGGAAACCGTCTAGAAAATATTATGAGACGCGGACGGTGCCCTCAGAGCACACGCTATAAATTCTCTTTACGAAGTTGGTGTCCCGCGCGCGTGCCTCTTTGACCCTTCACGCTGAAGCAATAAACAACACCCAACACATTTAATTTTCAAAACAAACAAAAACTCCCGAGCAATTACCAGACACCTCACATTACCTCCATTAGAGAAGTTTTCGGAATGCAGAGTAGCGCGGGGGGAGGGGAGGGGAGGGTACGACTTATTGCGGAGTTAAATGGTTTGTGTGTAATGATAAGGAGATACGTAAGGGCAAGCGATCTATAATGAACTCGGAACTTGAGGCCCGACATATCGACGCGGCGGATGCGACGCAAGTGTGCTCCCGACCTAACTCCTCGGCGAGTACGCGAGAACTCTTTGGAACTCGCTACATTTAACAATTTTGATTGTTTCCGTGAAGTTAACATCTTTCAGAGGCATTAACCTATCTACTTGTGAAAACCAAAGTAATCGCAAGGTAATAGTAAAGTGTCCTCGTATCATGACACCCGCGCTAACTAATAGTACAGTAAGTCGTGTTATGTCACGTTAGACGCAGTCGCGCGCACCTGCGAGCGTGATTAATGAACGAGCGCGGGAGCGTTAGTAACGCGGCCTCGCCGCCGCCGTGCCGCCGCCGCTCCGCCGCCGCACCGCCACCGCCTCCGCTGCCGCTCCGGTCTGACTGTTCGCACTTATAAGGAAACAAGCTCAGAAGGTATAGGCTATGAGTGCAAAATGATGTCAAAGAGAAATACTCCAAGTAAAAGACGTTCCGCGAGACGCGCACGGCCTCGCAGAGGGAAAAATAAAATATTGGTATCAGAATTTTATACTTGGATATTTTGCTGCCATAATTTAGATTGCCTATGTTTTTGAACTTGAGTTACATAGAAAAATTAGAAAACAAATAATAGTTATGAGTTCAGTTTAAACCATTTGGATACAGAGCCTGTGGTAGTATTTCTAAATTAATAATACTAAATCTGTTAAGTATTTTATGCTATGTGAATAGTAGTCTTTTTAGTTCGTGTTTCTTGTTGGCCGTGTGTGGTCGGAAGACCCTACAATAAATTAGATAAGCTCGGTCCTTGCAGCGTCGCGGACGGCGGCGGCGGCGGCGGCGGCGGCGGCGGCGGCGGCGGCGGCGGCGGCGGCGGCGGCGGCGGCGGCGGCGGCGGCGGCGGCGGCGGCGGCGGCGGCGGCGGCGGCGGCGGCGGCGGCGGCGGCGGCGGCGGCGGCGGCGGCGGCGGCGGCGGAGCAGCGGCGGAGGACGGCGCGGCGCGCCCTCGTGTCGGCCCGCGCCGGACCGGAGGGACTCACTCTAATAATGTTTACGTGGCTTAATAGAAAGTATATTGTTTGGGCCTCTATTTATTAAGGAATTATTCAATTTGAGTTTCGGTTTTAGTTTAGTTTTCTTTGGTTCTTGTGACACTTGATCTGTGTCATTCGCCCCGTTAAACGGCAACGCCGGTGCCACCAGCAATTTTTTCCCATCAGTCCCGGTACCGGAGTCAGGACCACCGAGGTTCCAAGATTTAAATATTCAAACATTCCCAGCAGTAGAAAGACACTGTTAATGGTCCTAACGAGTTGATACCGAGTGCTGGCGCGGTTTGAGTATAAACATGTAAAACCGCTGAAATTAAAACAAGGCAGTTTTCCATTCGCATCCCGTTTATCCGCATAAAACGCACGACTCTGCTTTCATGTAATATCTGCCAACTTTCAAAAACGTGCCAATTAAAGTATTGTAATTTATATACGTCGCCACTCGCCAGAACCACTCACGGTCTCACAAAGAGCGCTGACAATGCCGGTTTGATTCGGAATCGACGCTGCTTCCATTTTGTCACCGAGACGTTACGTGTCAAGTCTCGCTTATTGCGTCGTTCCACAATCTTTTGTAGGCAAACTTCGGTCGGGCGCCGCGCGCCGCGTGCCGCACGCCGCGGCGGTCGGCGGATTCTCGACGCGTTCGGAAACTCCTTTATTACCCCGCGCGCCGCTCTGTGAGAGAATGCCAACACACGTTCGAAAGGTGAAAAAATGTAATTGTAAATTCCACGGCGTGGGTAGGTACATGCCACAGTGTACTTGGAACCAGTATACATGTCTTTATCCATAATAATAATTGACGTGGACTTGTCTGCACTAAATCAGTGAATATCTATTTTGTTTACAGTTATGTCAGTAATGTTTGCCGCTGCTGAAGGGTGCATCATGGAATACAGAAATATTTCGCTGCACATCATCAAGAAATACATCAGATACAAAGTATAAGAGTACAGAATATAAGATACTGTAGACGTGAGGAAGCCAAATATTTACACACCTTCACCTACTGAATAAGAACTAGTTAAATTTTCCTAGTCTTTACATGTCCGCGCCTGCAAGCGCACAGCATAACATCGTAATGCTGAGGTTCTCTACTGACATCACTCCTCTGTGCCACCCCCTCCCCTTCACTCCCCACACGTCCCCCCGGCGCACAAATTTTGACAAAGCAGGAATAACACCAAAGTTCCAAGCTCAGTACAAACTCCTTGATTGCCTTTACTATTTGGTTCTCTAGCTATTATGGAGTCCAACATACATTACACAGCGCTGTACACACAGTTAACTGTAAGGAACTATAACTGGATCCCGATGACATGCCGTAGTGTGGCTCCAAGTCTATCAGAGTATAAGCAAAGTCAAAGTGAACTATAATATTCCAAAGTCAAATAATAAGCGACGAAGAACATTGTTGAGGGTAGTTTACTAAACACATATGAAACTGAACGTTCAATACTTGGAAAGCAATCTAATGTGACGGTAAGCCACGCGATAGATATACCGGCTGCGGCAGCAGGACAGACGTTATCCGCGTAACCAAATATATGATGGTACATCGAGTTCATTCAAAAGTGAAATATGCGTACGATAATAAAGTTTAATGGGTGCTTGAGAGATTCAATTTGAGGTAAGGAAGATAAACGCATCTCATTCCGCGGCGGCGATGGTGGCAACGGCGGCGGCGGCGGCGGCGGCGGCATGTAGACACCGCAGCCACAGTAATCCCTGGCGATGGAGCACTTCCATAACAATGGAAAAATATTAGGTTAGGTTTTTTGATAATAATTGACATAATATCAGTACAATAGACAATTACACATTTGTTCATTCGTGGAATGCCTCGCAGCGGACGGTTTGCGAAACTCAAAGAAAAATAAATATACTTCTTCAGTCGGATATTGAAGGTTACTGCGTCGTTCCGTTCGCAGCGCTCCTTCCGCCGATTATTCAATATTATAAAACGAGAATAATATTATTATATAACATGTACCAATATTACTATCCGCTTTTCCATTGGATCTATGACAATCTTCATTTCATGGAATCTAACTGTAGTGTTAGACTAGGAAGCAATAAAAGATAGAGGCAAATATTTGCCAATATTGCTTATCTGTTCGGCTATACCAGAAGCTTTCAATGGCTATATGACTTGGCAGCTATTTCCAAATATCGGTATACCTACAATACTAACGTAGTGCCCCGCTTCGTTTCAAGTTCAGTGGAGTTGCAGAAAATATATCAAAAGTGATCAAATCATCCTCACCATCATCATCATCAGCCTTTATCGATCCACTACTGGACATGGGTCTCTTCTTTGTTGTCTCGAGCTTTCCTCTGCCACGTTTGACCCAGTATGCGGATGATGTCATCTGCCCATCTGGCAGGTGGTCTGCCAACTGACCTCGTCGACTCTCTCGGATACCACTCTGTTACAACGTGTCACAAAGTGATCCAATGCTTATTTAGTATGACGGATTTTACCATTGATAGAAATTGTATATTTTCTTATTGGATAAAGATGCTTTCTTCCAAGTTAGTTAGTAATAAATCCAGCCGGGCAGTCAGTCAGCACGCAGCCGGCAGTCGGCCGCATGCATTACAGCCGACGCGACGCGCGACGTGCAGGGCGCTGCGATGGATTTATGCGAGGGGTAATGGTCCTGAAGTAGGCCGAGTAATACATCGTGTAATGGTGCAATAGGTGTTGCCTACCGATGCCATTTATTCCTATCTTAGTACTATTATTTATTCTGTGCGAGGGTGACGCGATGGCCGGTCACGGGTTTTAAGTTTTCTGAAGTAAAACTTCTTTGTGTTATAACTATACGCAGTTTCCGTTCGTTTAGTCGCAATGTTGGCAAGACCATGGTTGGAAGGAGGGAATGCACTCTGTGAAATAACTTTCTCTGTAAAATTTAAAACAGATGACTCAGGGCTACGACTCTCTGGCAATCGGGTCATGTTTGTCATTCAATATACTCTTTTCTAATATATAAAAAATAATACGAAACCTTACAGACGACGATCTGTTTAAATTGCTACATTGCTTTGTATCTTTCTAACGTCGACAAAACATAAAGTCTTCAAAATTGGCGTGTATCGCACACGTTTACACTATTGTGTGCCTAATGGCGTCCTACTTGGTGTGGCTAATACTCGTACTGCTCAAGCAGAGTATACCGCTCTCAGTGGTACATAATAGTAACAAGCGGAACTGTACAGCGACCGAGTCATTGCGTAACGTAGTCCCACGATGGCGCGTCACGAGAAGGGGGTACGCAAGCACAGTAATGCTACGTATTTGCTTTGCGCTTGAGTGCTGTTAATGCGCTTGTGTACCTTCTGTTGTACTGTATTTATCAGATAAGTATGTCTATCGTAGCTGTGTAAGTGTAACGCGCTCGACGTTTTGATCCGTTAAGTATTCATACTTTTTCCGACTGTATGTGTGTGTGTGTGTGTGCGTGTTGTCTATCTATCTATCTACCTATCTATATATTTTTTTTTCAACCGGAATAGTTTATGAAATTACGATATGAGCTCATTACAGACGATTTCAGGTGGAGCGTGGTGTTTTGTTTGTATAATACGTAGCTATATTATTCCTAGAATATTGTGTCATACAAAATAGTTTTTTCACCAAAAATAATTTACAGTAAACTAATACGCAGATTATTAAAGGCCCCCGCACTATGGCACGCCTGAGATGAGATTAGACTTTATGCCTCGAAATATAGCACGGGCTCGACACACTCGATTACGTTTAAACCCTCCTGTTTTCTGTAATATGGTGTAAAATAAAGCTCAGTGTACAGAAATATGACACGAAAAGGCAGCGCCACACTCACGCCGAGCTCGAGAGTTAATAATCTCGCGGAGAGGCGGCGACGTTGCAAATGACCCGTCAGCGGCGTCATTACGTACCTGTCATGCCGTGCGGCGCCGCGGGGCCGGAATAACTAGGACAGGAGACCCGCTACTTCAGAGTTCCATTCCTATTTTCTACAAAACAGTTTTTTAAAAGAAAATAAAGGACTATGATGCGCCGTAGAGTTGAAGATACCATGTCACTGACAACACAAATCAATAAACATGGTAAAAGAAAAAATATGTGACAGTAACTAAATTGTATATTTTATGATTAAATAAGTCTAAAAATGATAAGTGGTAGCAACTTTAGGATGCACATGACTCGTGTTCAATATGAACGCTATCCCCCAGCAACAAGGTCGGCGCGGCGCGGCGCGGCGCGGTGCGGCGCGGCGCGGTGCGGCGCGGCGCGGTGCGGCGCGGCGCGGCGGTCCAAGTAGCCGCGTACGCGTCCGCGCGGAGTGAGACTGTACTTCACAATTACGCACGCAGCATACGTTAGCGGAGTTCAGAGCCGGTTTATTTTACATATATTATGGAACTCTGTGTGGAAATTATAAAGTTCGCCCCGTGCGCCGAAATGAGAGCTAGGAATAACAACAGAATGGCATTACATTATCCCGAGACTAGGGACTAATCGAGCGCCGTCTAATTATCTGAAGTCGATTTCAGTGTTGCGTCAATGGCGTCGTCGTAGACGTGGCGGCCACAGTTGCCGTGGCGACCTGGTCACAGTCGTGACTGTGACCATTGCCACGGTCACGTCGCTTCACCCTAGTTTATGGGTCAAGCTCAATTAACCGGGGTTTTAACGCACGGCAGTTAAATTCCTAATTTGAATGCCCCATCTAGTTGTCACCCTTGTATTATGAGTTACCCGATCTCAAACAATACTTATTGCTTGTAATAACAACGTCGATGTTTCTATATAAAGAGAAACAGTACTGTATTGCCACAATTACAGGCAGGTAACATAGCCATTTTATTTGTACCAATTTGGTGAACAAACTTGCGAAGGTGGCGCAATAACAGCGGCGAACCGTGCATAAACAAGTATGCATATGTCTCGTTAGGTCGCCGGAGCCCCTTCCGAGCCCTGCTCCGTGCCCTTCGTCACGCCGATGGGCCGTCCGTTCGCATCCTTACGAGCTCGGCTCCTTCGCGTTAGTGCGAAGTGCGAGGCGAGACGCGTCCCCGCGCGCGGTGGCGCATGGCGCTGCCCTAGTTCGCTCCGAGCCACTTCGCACAAATGTTTATTATAATAATATTCAAACGAGCGCCCTAACTGGGTGTAGCGCGTTTCATGTTTTGGTAACACGCGCGTTACTTAACGTTATTATTGTCGTGTTTAACTAAAACTATGTTATTGACCCGCCTACAACAATGAGCTTACAGTTTGTTTACAAAAATTATACTTTACTGCGCAATGTTCACCTGTTGTTCAAACTATGGTACATTATTTTTCCTGGCTATACTTTTAAAGTAGTAATGGTTTTTGAAAGATTACATATTAAGAGACAAAATAAGTGATAACACACATTCAACAGCCATCGTCCACAGCGTGCCGCGGTACAGGCTTGCCCTAGTGCCGTGCTAGTGCGCGAACTACGAGTAACTCCTTAGAAGCCTTTAGTTAGGTCATTAAATTATGTTGAAATAGTAACTTTGGATTCAACTTTTTCACGTTTTAGGGTTGCATACCGAAAAAAGGAAAAATAAAACCTTACAGAATCTCTTTCTTGCCCCTGTCTGGCAAGACCCCTTACCTCGGGAATGCGTAAAAGCATCAAGTTGAAATTTACATCAAATACTCCCGAGTTTTAGTACCGTATCTTTCAGCTGTAAAAAAAATAAAATTTCACATGTAGAGGAAAAATCTGGAAATCGTAAATATGTAGTTCAATAACAAAAAAGCTAATCTACTATTTCAAACTTATTGTTTGCGGTTGGTGCAATAATCGTTTCTAGGGATCGAACAGCAAAATTTAGTTTGTTCTTTAACTTAGTTTGTTTTTTAGTTGGAGCAATAATATAACACCTACAAGTTAGTACGGAACCCTCGGTGCGCGAGTCCAACTCGCACTTGGCCGGTGTTTCTTAGATTTGCCAGCCCTCCCGCATAAGACTCGCCTGCCGGGCTCCGTGCATAGCTGGCAGCTCGGAGCTCGCGCTGGAACTTGCTGATGGATGCTGCGGCTTACTTCCTCATCGTCTTACACGCTCAGTTACTGTTTTGGTGCTTACACTGGAATTCAAAGTCTGCAGACGCATCCCCCGAGAATAATACGTTCCGTTCTCATAGCAACCTCTGGTAACTATTGTAGCATGTTTAATCACAAGTTGCTTTGCGTTGTTATGTTATTCTTGAGGACCGTTTGCCTCTCGACTATTATATCCACCGTTGCTGGTAATGTGTATTTAAATCATGTAATTTGAAGAGAGAATTGATAAACATCCAATGAACAATGAACTGCTAATGAAGACCTATCTTAGATCTTAATCTGTGCAAAACTTTTAAATCTATGGACATTTTCTCTCACAGTTTATGCAACATGTAAATTTAATCACCGTACTTGGAAAAGTTTAAATTTTAAGCCGCTTTTTATTGCAGTTGAGTAAAACAGAGGCCTTTTTTGAATTTTTGGTGCCGTGTACCCGATGTACCCACTGAACTTTGCCTAATGTAGAATCGTCGTCAAACGCTAATTAAAGTTATTATTACTGCTTTATTTCCGTAACGCAGTTTATAGGAAAGGTACGTTTTAAAGTTTTAAAGTTAGGCAAGACCTATCACAAAATGTTAAGATCAAATTCCATATGACGAAATAACATTTTGTAAGTACCCTCATTTCGCAAAGAGGCCGCGGTTCTAATTAATTTCCCTCCCCGCGCCCCTCGGTCAGGGGTCGACAGGGGTGCAATAAAAACTACGTGCCCGTTATAAAACTCGTTAGTTTAAACTACTTCCGAGTAGTTGCGTTGGTTTGACCGCGCATAGTTCGTACTCGGGGTGTAGGCGGACGTTGACTGCGGGTTTGATGGGCGGCGGCGGCGGAGGCGGCGGCGCCCTTTAATTAGGCTCCGGGTTTTAAGAACATTCTAATGTAGTTTCACCAGACAAGATTGGAGGCAAAACCAACGACAACGACGGTTACTCCGAGTAGGCACTGCAAACATTTATATTTCAAGACAAATTCAATACCTTTAAATTGACTACGTTTACATTTTGAATTATAATATTACTTACAATAACCACCCGAGCCCGTGCACATTTCAACCAAATAATTAAATATTTCCACCCGGTTCCTCGGCCCTGCGGTCTCGGGCCGTGCCGTCCCGCCCCGTACCCGTGTCTGCCCGTCCCGTCCCGTCCCGCCCCGTGCCCGGACGCGCACGACTCGGCTCGACTTGTGATATTCTCGATTCGCTAATGACTCTGTGTGTACACGTCCCCGGTTTCCCGCGAACTGCGCCTGTGTCCTCCTACCTAACTACTATTTGCTGGAATAACTCCCAAACTTGGAATGTGCACCGATGGAAGCCAATTAGCATGATGTTGTTGTTTAATTGAAGCCACGAGAAGTTTACTCAATTATGATTGTATCTAATACGAACATTGCCATAAGTAAAATGATACATTTTATTCGACTGCTTTGTTGAGATGGAACTGAGGATAATATGAACTCCTAACTCTTGTATTAAACTATTTATCAAAGCGTGTGTTTGCATTTCCGGGTGTAAGTAAATCAGTTGGGAAGGGGAATTCCGGTTAATAAATCATGCTTGCGCCGAGTAGTGCTGACGAACGTGAACGCACCGCACCGGAGAGAGTGCACCGTGGCGTCGGCGTCGGCGTCGTCTGCCGGTGCACTATTCAACGAGGAGGGCAGTGTCATCCGTTACTCCAGCCTTTTAAATGTTATAAACATGTAATGTAAGCACGCAGCCGACAGCGCCTGCTAATAAAATATTCAAAGTAAAATACTTCCATCAAATAAGCTCCGTCAACGCACAACACTTAAAGCCGCGGCCGTGGGCGCTAATTCCCCTTATTTAACGCCTTGTATTTTTACTGGCGACGACGGCGGTGCGCCTTAAATGGAGAATCTCAAAGAATAATATCTGGGTAAGTGGGCACTTTGAGCCAATCTCGGGCGGCGTCGCGAGCGGCGCCGCGGGCCACGGCGGGGCTAGCTCTGCGACGCAATTGTTCAAAGTTAATAACATTACCACAACGAGCCAAGGTACTCGAATGTTCTTTTCCTCTTCTGTAGTAGGTACTTTTGTGATAAGCGACAGGAGCCGCTCCTTATATTCATATTTCACGTGCAAACAATCAAAACGCACAAATAACCGACTTCCGCACAAGGAATACAGTTCGGCCGCCGCAAACATTCTTATTTGTTTGTACAGCTCTGTGCGATACAATACAACCCTTTATAATGTTAAGCGGAATGCGCTGAAGAGCTAATTAGAGCTACGTTTCATCAAACCCGCCGCTCATTATCCGGCCTCGTCGCGTCGCAGCGACGGCGGCGGCGGCGGCGGCGGCGGCGGCGCGCGGGGTGACTGTGTCGCGTTACACGTGATTCATGACAAGTGCTCGTCAAACGCCGCGCTTCAGGCGCTTCATTATTGTTTAATTACTCTCAACTTTCTCAGCTCTTTGTTTCTAAAATATTAAAAGCCAAATTCGCTGTACCTCTTCATTATGAAAGGGTTTTCAGTTAATTTCAATTTTGTCTGAAAACTTATCAATACACAAAGGTCTACTTAAACGTCCTAATTGTTATTTGTCAATTATTTGAGTGTATAAAAGCTGTTTACAAAATGAATACATTTTCCAATTTCTAATTCGATATAGACTTTCGCACTCCGTCGCACCGTCTCGGAGGCGAATGAAACCCTGCGAAGTGCTCAGTATTTATTTAGACAATTTCCTAAAACGCCTAGAAAGTGTAGGACTCTTTCACCTTTCGCCGCACCACGCTACGCCGCACCTCGCCACGCCGCGCCGCGCCACAGCGCGCCACATCGCGCCTCGACGTGCCGCGCCGCTCTCGAGAGAAATGTCTTTCATTTTTATTTGTAACTGCCCCTTCCAACGCTGCCGAGAATTTGTTTCCTCAAAGTGCTCTATTTTGCGAGCAATTGCTGTCAAAATCATTTATAGGGTCGGCATTCTAAGTGACGCAGACGAATATCTCCGCTGAAGCTTCATTTCTTTGGCTATTAAGAAAGTAGGCAAATAAATTAATTCCTTGTCGGTTCTGCCTCATTACTCGGACGCCTTTGGAAGATATAGCGGCTAGAGATAATTAACGAAACGTTGTCTATTTAGTGTTACGCTTAAATAGTTAACTCATAAAGGTTTACCGCGAGGCGAGGCCGGCCGGCCGGGACTCGCGACCGACTCTATATTATTCATTTTGTCAGTGCCATTCGGCAAGGATATCAAACGGATGTTAAAACAAAGCAATTTGTAAAAGGTAGGTACTCCACTCTCATAAATGAGCTTTTGATTCTCGGCGCGGAGTTCGCGAACTTGTTGCGGCCGAGGTACGACTACATCAATTAGTCGCCGCGGCGGCGGCGGCGGCGATGGCGGCGGCGGCGGCGGCGGCGGCGGCGGCGGCGGCGGCGGCGGCGGCGGCGGCGGCGGCGGCGGCGGCGGCGGCGGCGGCGGCGGCGGCGGCGGCGGCGGCGGCGGCGGCGGCGGCGGCGGCGTCGGCGTCGGCGGCGGCGGAAAGCGAATGTCGATAGGAGAGCGGTTCGGATCCAAAGGCATCGGCCTTGGGCGAGGACGCGCGCGTCGCACGCGGCGCGGGCGCGGCCGCGGTCTTTCGGGTCACACGCTGCGTCTACAACGTGTGTGCAAACATTACCATTGCCTTACATTCGTTCGTAAGAATCTAAATAACATTGAAAATTACCTAAGTATATTATAATCATTTTTATTAACTAATAGTGGTCAAAATACACACTTATGTATGGAGTATGGATACTTTGGTATGGAGAGTACGCGCGTAATCTCCCCTTACTTACGATAAAAAATTGGCCCACTTCTGTAGATATCCGGCCTCGTGTCCATTGTATCCGAGACATGAATAACTCCTCATTGGATGGGCGTGTTGAATCGCGACCCTGAGTAGCAATTTGTTATTAATCTGCAGTCAAAGTTTAGATTGCGGTGAGGCTGACCCCGCGGCGGCCGAGGCGGGGGCGGAGGCGGGGGAGGGCAGTACAAACACAAAACTTTGCGTTGGTTACTCTTTGCGTTTGCGTTCCCGAGCCTGATTCGGTCTGTTTACTGACGTATCATTTTGCAGGCTTTTAACGGAATTGCCTTAATAAACACGGCGCATTATTTAGTACTTTCGGAAAGATTCTTGGCATTGTGTTGACAGTTTTAAATGGCTTTCAGGCTTTCATATTTCAGTTAGAATCGTATAACAATGTCATCTCTCGTTTCGTTTTGCTTTTCTTACAAACGCCTATTTATGTGATACCGGGCCGCAGGCATTTGTAATAAGGAAAATCCCATCGCCACCGAAACAAGATAAGCGGGAACGTATCCATAATAACACATAACAGCTATGTAAGTTGCTCAACTTTATTACCAATATTTTCTTTTATGTAAAGCTTTCTTCTCAAGAGCAAATCGAAAAACAAACGATGTTTGTTTCGTTACCGGCTTGTTAATAATTAGAGCGTTAGGCGTTTGATTGACCCGCGCCGAGGCCGGATTAGCGCGCACAATACAATCGACAGGCAATCCGCCAAATATTATCTCTCCCATACAAACCGACGAATAAACAGCGCTAAATACTCGCCGCAAGATAAACACTTCCTTTGATATCCAACACTTAGAACGGGACAGCGCTACATTTTTACAAGCGTGGGAAAGGGACGGACGTGCTCTCGAAGGAAAGAATGGCGGAATATATCAAGTGGCATATCGGTAGGGCTGCGATCTCTCCAAAGATATATTTGTATCCTCCATACTCCGGCCCTCTTATAATATCATCTTTGTATATTTCTGCGAAAATGTAGCCGCTGTAATTTTTACGAAATAATAAACTGAGAGCAATTTAATGAAATGAAATAATTATAACTTAACAAACAATGTTACGGGCTTCATTGTTTTTGGAACACGGTTAATTAGGTAACCCTTTCCTTTTTATTAATTACTAGCCGAGCTCGCCGCCACGGAGACTATGACGAATATAATATTCCAGGAACAGCACCTAAACTTTCTAAATACTGCATTTTATCACAATCTATTCAGCCGTAACGGAGTTACATACGAGTACTCTCAGGCGTGTGTCATGTAAGTAGGTAGGATCGCTGCAATGATTGTGACAAGTTGGCTCCCAAGGTACGAAGCCGCAGTGCGCCGCGCCGCGCCGCTCCGCGCCGCGCCGCGCCGGCAGCCGTGGCACCCCTACTCGCGAGTGGTATTTGCTAATAAAAGTTTAGTGGAGTGCTATTAGAGGAATGCTAACCTTGTCGGCATCTCCGCGAGATCGTTATTCTATTACCTTTGTGGAAAACTCGAGACTCGAGGAACCACTCGGTGGGTGTCTCGCCTTATTGAGTTACGGGTGCCACTAGCCCACTAGCGGCTGCCGCGAACCCACCGGCCCTGGAGGAGGGGCGGCGGGAACTACACCGAGCAAACGGACAAGTGCTCGTAGGGGATTCGAGAAGCTCTTGCTTTTATGTATTAATGACACGGGTCCGCGTGAATGGCAAATAAAAGGAAAAGGTAAACTAATTTTTTCCTCGCTGTTTATTCTCCCAATAATTATTTGACCCAAAAACCGACTTAAAATGGATTTAGTAACAAAGAAAACTGAAAAGCCACAGAAAAGATAAATATGTAGGTAATTTCGGTTACTTGTATTACATATTTTTTCCAGTTATTTCAATTTAAAAACCAAACTAATAAACCGATTTTGATGAAATTTCTTTGGGACCAATCTGACAGTATAGCCTCACAAATAAAAACAAATTGATTGATAAACGACTGATAACCGATTCCTTTTTTAAAGTCGGTTAAAAATAACGAATGGACGCAATGTCGAAGTAAATTTTAGGTGCTAAGATGCCAAAAAACAACACAATGGAGGCATTTTGGGCGCTCTAGGTTAAGAGGAACTTATTCTCGGCGAGAAATTTCTCAAATGGCGAAATCATTTCAATTTATAAGAGACGCATGGTTCAGCCGAGACGTTAACACCGAAGTTCGTGTGTAACATTAATATCGGTAACGGCGGCATTATAAACACCCTCGGCGTGATATGGCGCGAGCAGGCATTACAGTATCTCTGAGAGTGAGCGCTTAGCGCCGCGCTCGAGGGGCTCCATGTAACGCGCTTCCGGCGGGGGCTCACTGCCGGGGCTACGTAACTATGTAACTAGTGGGGCGGGGGCGGCTGCACCAGTGTCTGGGGCTCGCTATCTGGAATTCAGTCTAATTTTGTGGCTTTAGAAAAATTTACACCGAGTTTTGTATTCGAAAAACAATAGTAGAGATATTTTCCGGTCAACAAATCACAGTAAATATATTTTTATCGAATATTACAATGTTTTGAAAACTATGAAATTCCACGTGAGCGAGAAGCCGTTTATGTGAGTAGGAGTCGTGCAATCATTGGTCCCTTTGTGGCGCTCGTAGAGTCTGTGTCGCTCCCGGGGCGGCGGCGGCTCCGCTCCTTGGAGCTGCACAATATGTTTGCCATATAAATATAAAGATAACTCTAACCTGTATTTATTTTGAAAATATGAGAAAACTGTTATTGTATTACAAGTAATTTGCATTTGTTTCCTTTACATCTCCGCGCCGTCCATCTGCAATGAACCACGAGTTTTGAGTAATCACATTTTCTTGTACTTTTAATAATGTTTTATCAATGTTTGCACGTCATTAGTTTTAAATATGACATGTGTGTGGCGCCCCTCTGGTGATAGCCACCGCTATCCCTGGTGATACGCTACTGCTGCAGATAACAAATCGAAGAAAACTCATATCGACATTTACATTGTGCGTGAAGCACTTCGTGTAACTTCAAACCAGAAGCCCATTGATATGCCAGTAACGTCTAAATGTTACTTAATCCCGGGGACAACCCCTCGGGTCCCTGAAAGCAGGCGGATCCATGAAACATCACCTTTATTGAACTAATGTAGCAATAACAAGCTGCGAAGGCACTCACAAAGCCGAATGTTGTTAATTTGGGGCCGCAAGTGCTCCTAAACTGCTCACGGATCGGGCTTAGAGAATTATTTATAAGGCGCCCTGCACACGGAGCGACGGGCGGTGGCGGGGGCGGGGGCGGGAGCGGGGACCGGGGAGCGGCCGGCTATTAGCGTCAAAGGCTCTGGTGCTGCGGGTACTCACCTTCAACAAGGATCGGAGTCGAGCGGCGGCGGCGGCGGCGGCGGCGCTTCTTCATCTAAGTCATCACTCTTTTTTTACCCGACTACGACAAAGCCGAAATGAAGATTTTAGCAGTATATGTATGAACCTGTTCATCTGATTTGATGAATGAGGTGTCAATCGCATCGTTATTTCCGTCGGGGTGACATGGCCAATTTTTTTTATATCATATCTCCATATAAACTCCGTAGCCAGGTTTTAGTACCTTTTTCTTTTGCTTTTTTGGTTTAACACGAATCAGCTATGGAATTCCAAAAATCTAATAAACTGTCTCCTGATCGGTTGGAGTTGTTCGAGTATCCCGTTTAAGAATAAAATAGAAGTTAGAAGACACGGTTAACTAATTTAAAGTACGCGTATTTACAAAAAAAACAAGCCAGAATCAATCAAACAAACAATACGCGTGTATTCAGAGCCTTCCGATTATAATAGTGTCCCGTCCGAGGCTTCTCTAATCATCATCCGTCTGTGTTGCACATTAATTCAGTTCTGAAAGTTATATCCCGCCGCTACAGAGACAGCTCGTGACGTAACTCACTTTCTCACTGATCCGATCCGAGGCGCCCGTTACGTCCTCCAGTACTCAAGATCCAATAAATAGCGGCAGAGACAATTACAAATGCGTCTAAGCGCTGATATTTTATTCCTTCTTTCTCTTTTTATGCGCCCCAGTTACATGTGGCGTATTGTCACTTTTACACATTTTGAATAGGAAGGTGTAGAGGTGACGTTGCACACCGCACGCCGCGCCGCATTGGTATGTCTTACACCTTAAGTGAAAGAGAGATCGACGCAGCGCGACGCTGTCACTTTGATGCATTTTGCATGAAAAGGGTGTCAAATGACGTCATGCCGCACACCACAAGCTGCGCTTCTTCAATGTGGGTCGCTGCTGAAGGAGTCAGCAGAGAAGCGTCAGCGTCAGTGACGCAGTTCGCATCGCCATCATGGCCAGACACAACGCAGCCGGCGTGGTTGCGTGCGTGTGCCTGCGTACAATCTCTTCGATAGATTCTATGCTCTAACAACAAAGTGGAAGTCGTCAGACGAGCCTTGGAAGTTGTGTTGAGTTGGAACTACTCTCAATACTGATGGGACTGTATTATTTAGGCGCAATCTCGTTACGACGCCCCCGCTGCTGGAGCCCGGGGCCCGTCTGCTCGGGACGTAATCCCACTAATATTTTAATGTACTTATTTCGGTTTTGAACTCCGATCAATACGGATTTTGTCAGCTTTTACTCAACGTTGTATGATGTTCACGAATTTCCTGTGCAATGTCTATATAAAACGTATATTTTTTTAATAAATAAACCCGCTATTGGTTGCCATTAGGTCATCAATTATTATCAAACCCCATTCACCACAAGAGCTGCGCTTACTGTAAGGGATTGTTGCATTGGTGGATAAGAATCATTTTTGAGTTTTCTAAACGTATTCAAACTCCATCTGAAACAAAAATGAAACGTAATAAAACGCAAAAAGACACAAGAAAGTAATATTATGCACTTTTGATGAACAAAAATTTGTATAGATTTTTCAAAGTGGCTGCACCACCGATAATGTAGTGCCTTGATATAAGCAGGTACCAACTTTTGTACGTAGTGGAGCGATCTGTAGCACTACGTGCATTTCGTAGCAAGACGTAGCTCATCTTAGCCCAACGTAGATCTTCGTAGCACGACGTGGACCTTCGTAGCACTCTCTTTTGCTTTCCGCTACAACATTATTGGTAAAAGTTGTCGGTGCAAAAAGTCGACGAGAAAATCTCAGGGGATGAAAAAGACTGAGTAAAACGAGAGAATACTAAATTATGATAATGTCTTAACGGCTAATGAATTTATGCTTAAATTCATTACCTCACTTCGCTCCGGAGTTATACTTTACAATTATATGAAACATTTTCGTCGTTATCATTATCGTGATTTTTTGTTGTTATTGTTATGAAGTGTAACGCGGCGGGCCGCGGAAACCCTCCTATATCAAATGCTTCGGTAAAACCACATAAAACCGCTAAAAGCTAACCGCCGGCCCTCGGCCCCGGCACAAACGATCAAACGCTGAGCCGCCGCGCCGCCGGTACCTTCCGAGCGGGGATTAGCGTACGACTGCGTGCCGCCGCTCCGCGCGGGACACGCCCGGACCTGTCGCCTGACAGAGTGGCTAGCAAGCTGACGGTTCGCCCGATGGTAAACGGTTACCGCCGCCTATGGACTCCTGCAACACCCGGGGCGCTGCCTTGCGTCGCCTACTCTTTGGAGCTCTTTTCACTCTTTTCTCTTATTTTTTATTAAAAAAGGAAAACTTTTGTTATAATAAAATTATAGCGTTATTAAAATATATAGTTACCATCTTTATATGATACGTTGCAATTGTTGGCACATTATATTAGTATAAACATTAATAAAGCAAATATTTATATAAATATTATATTATATTATAATTTTTTAAATATTATTTGCAGTTTTTTTTTTATGTTTTAGCATTATTTGTTGTTGGTTATTATTAGTTTTCTTTGTTCTGTGGTGTTTCAATAAAGAGTATATCTATCTATCTATCTATCTATATTCACGAACAGTTTGAAAATGGAGCGCTTACAAAGATTTTAACAAAAGAAAAGTATCAAAGGTATTAAGTAGTGAGATGGCTTAAGGTTACACATTTCCACATAGTAGTGGTATAGTACATTCCTCGGCTTGTTTCGTAAATGCGGCCCTTGTTTTAATAAAAATATAAGTAAGGAGGTGCGCAGGTGGCGAGCCAGCCGCCCTACATAAGACGGGGGGCTGCGGGCCGGCGCGGGTGCCGCGGGGCTCCGGCGCGGGTGACGCGGCGCCCCGGAAGGTGCGACAAGTTGCTCTAATGGTCACGCACTTGGGACGCAGTTACGGCGCTACCCGCCGTTACCCGGATCAAAGCAGGCTCCACGCTCACCTAAAATATTACTCTTGTGCCCAAATGGAGACGTTGGCTGTTTTCGCTAGTTATCGATAAGATTAGCCAAGTTCCTGTTTAAAATAGTGAACTGATGAATTGAAGTCGCGCTGGTGTGCGAACATGCGATCAAGTAAAGGGACGCACGCCATCAAGGAAGTTATCTTCGTTTGTAGGGTTCCGTACCCATAAGGCAAACCGGGATCCTATTACTATGGCTCTGCTGTCTGTCTGTCTGTCCGTCTATCACTAGACTGTATCTCATGAACCGTCATAGTTAGACAGTTGAAATTTTCACAGATGTTGTATTTATGTTGTCGCTATGACAACAAATATTAAAAAACAGAATAAAATTAATATTTGAGGGGGCTCCGATACAATAAACGAAAATTTTTACTAATTTTTGCTCGATGTTAACAACAAGTAGACGCTTGAAATATTCACAAAATATGAAGTTATATCATCATCAACCCATAACGTCCCACTGCTGGGCACGGGTCTCTCCTCACTTTCGTGATGAAGTTATATATAGAGTTTAAAAATAAATAGTTAAATTAAAATAATTTTGGCCTTTTTATAGATAACGGTACGGAACGTTTCGTGCGCGAGTCCGACGCGCACTTGTTCCATTTACTATTCTATTGATTGTGTCTACAAGTATCCACAATACAGAATGCGCAATGAATCAAATAAGAAATGTCGAAGTGTGCGAGTGGATGTGCCCGGCGCGGGCGCGGGGCGTCAGCACCTGGTAGCTAGTGTCGGTAGCTAGTGCCCACCTCGGATATTGACAACTCACACATATATAACGACATTTGTACACGCGCCAAACTTGTATGTAAGTACAGAATCATACACAATAAAAACAAAAGACAACTCGCTAATATGAAGGTAAAACTGCCTGTCTCCTGATTTACCTCCGTATTGCGCCAAGAGGTGCACGGGAGCGGATCACGCGGCGTGGAGTGTCCATTCTACATGTAGTCATATAATAATATGTGTTCTAGGACGCGACGGTTCAACGAAACCATCGCAACTCCACTACAGAGCCAATTGATGTGTTTCCGACAATCGCTATTATATCAGGCTGAAAGGATAGTTCGTCCGCAAGTAGATAATGGTATCAGAGGGGCAAAGCCCTCTTTTTGTCGATGACAGCACAATAAGAAGGATTGCCCTTTGATAGCGGCTTCACTGCTTTATATAACCACTGATATTATTGATTGTGTCACAAATTGTTGTATTAATGCGTGTTGTTACCAACGTCACTGACCTCATCATAATACAGCTGTTCAGTGCAGTGCCGCGCAACATCTGGCAATGCAGCATTTCAGGTGGCACTGCAACTGTTAAGGGACGAAGTAGCAATTTACATCAGGTGAGCGACACGCTCGGCATTTGTTTTTAGTAATATCAAAATATACATTCAAACATTCAAGTAAATAACTGAAACCCTTATTTCACAGAGCTTTGTCGCATTACTATTGTATTGCCTCCTCTAACTATAGAGCTTACGCCATGAACTGCTACATCCGAGTCAGTGGCTTGCCTCTCCACCCGTCACCGCCTTCCTTCAATCCTAAGGCACACTACGCTCACTTGGACCAGTACCTTAACCTCTGCGAGTTCGAATGCAAGCTTCTTTACGATCAAATGCGACGTCACACCGCCGACCGCAGGCCGGAACCGTTCGAAGTCTAGAGCGTTACAGTGCCGTCAGCACTGGATATGTGACACTCGCAACACTCGCCACTGAGTTTGTCTGCCTCTGTGCTGCGGGTCGGCTCGAGCGCACGCCGGTAATGGATCGGCCGGTCGGCGGGCGCCGAAGGCCGCCGGAAGCGGTATCCCAATTTTATTATAGATTTTTCCGTTAGTGGCTCTACTAGTGTGGAAGATTGAGTGAGTTACGAGGTCTGTACATAAACCTCCGAAAATGTGATCCGGGTTTCTTTGATTTATTGCTTTTGCAGTTTATATACGGCGGCATTACCGGCCGCATTAACGTGAAGCGCGTGGTTCCGCATATTTTGATCAGGAGAGCGAAGTACCTTTATAATATGCCATTAAATTCATGTACATGCAACAATGTAGGTGTTCAATTATTCATAGAGTGGCGTCGAGAGAGGACCTATCATCACATATTGGATTTTTAACCTAAGTATAACAACACATTTTGAACATCTTATATGCAGCTAAAATAAAATACGCCATTCGGTAGCTACTTCTTTAGCAATGCAGTTGACTCTTAGAACTGTCGCTGTCTAGTCCCACCGTTGGTCAAACAGCTCCGTTGCATCAGTGCAACAAGTCTGTAACGAGTAGAAGAGAAGCCGCGTCCGCGTGTCATGTCATGTCATGTCATGTCGTGTTGTGAAATCAAAGCTGAACGCGACGCTCTAATCTCGCCAAAGCGGGACAGGGCCTTTGAAAGTACTACAAACGTGACGGAGTAGTGCAAAGCGAGGATCGCCCCAGGCAATTACTTCTGCGAGTAATGAGCCGGGTTCGGTGCCCCCGCCGCCCGCGTGCCGCCTGCGCGCCGCCCGCGCGCCGCCCGCGTGCCGCCTGCGTGCCGCCCGCGTGCCGCCCGCGTGGCGCCCGCGTGCCGCCCGCGCAACGTGCGCGCTCCGTCCGTGCTCTGTCGAGATACAGTGCAAGTTCCGTTTCGTCCTCGGCGGATGCAACTTTGTAACAGCTCGGAGGTACGAACTGAAATCATGAAAAGCTGAATGGTAGACACATTATTTACCTGCGATAGTCAACTAAACATGTAAAGATAATACATCTGGTATTACTTTATTTATTATTGCATTTTGACGCGCACGGCGCTGTCAATGTCAGTAAAGCAGTGGAATAATTATTTTGTATCTGTAAAAGAATATGGCGTATTTTCAAACTCCACTTACTTGGTACCCATGTGGTGAACTAATTAATTCATAGAAACCCATAAATTGTAAAGGAAAGGACATACGAATTAATAAACTTTAAATGTCGTTTCTTTGTTTACAGGTAAGGGTTTAGATAATAGATAAATAACGTAATTAAGTTAATGTAATGCTAATAAAATAAAACTTTGTTTACAGAGCAACGCAACGAGTTTATTATTTGCTAGCCTTCACGATATAAGACAAATAGACTTATAAATATATTAACCAGTACTTACTCCATTACTTGATGTTTAATGTTTCATAATGACTTAAGAAACTTTCTTAGAGTTTATATAGATGATGATGATGTAGATAACCTGTACATTATTACGGAAATTAAGTACTTGAATAACACAATATGACTTAATATTAAAATTTAATGAATTATGTATTAATTATCAATAATTAAGAATGTATTTTTAACTAATCTGGATACTTTTATTTCTTCCTACGTACTAATTATAATAAAATGAAGATATCAAAGAAATTTGATTCTGCTTCCACTTCATTAATAACAATATTTTTTTAAATTAACATAAATTATTTTCTAAGATCACAGAACTTGTTATCTATTCATTAATAATGCGGAGGCATTTCAATAAAGTTCCCAAAGCTTTGCGAAGGAAAAGATATAATACTTAGCTATAATTGATATCCGAGTAAGTGTTTATTCGTTGCGAGATCCATCGGCCAAATTGTTATTAATGGCGATTCAAAAGCGCAAAGCACAACCTCCCTCCAGTGGCGCTCAACATTCCGCCATCTCTAATTAATTCCAACACTCAATTCGCAATCTTGCGCCTTTCGCGGAAATGGATTAAAACGGTCGAATCCGGCATTCGGGTAGCGGGCTGTTCACCCCGCCGCGGCATAATAGAGGTAAATTAAATTATGTGCAGGTTCCCGGGAGGAAAGAAAATACATCGCGTTATTAGATCTCGTCTTCTTGAAATGTTGTTCACCTCTGCCTAAGTAGGCATGCGAGAGAGATATGCGAACATTGCACGCTTGAAATTCACGATTCACGTCATTCACGACTACTCGAACGGAGGACTGTGTCATCTCAGACGCCATGTGTTGGTTATATTATAAGGTATGCCAGACTCCTGTCTTTCTAAATTGGACGTTTTGTTCATTTGTTTGTTTGCCCCGAAGTCCCGGGCCCTACGTGCCTAGATCGCGCGGAGAATATCTCAGTCGGAAAGTCGTCAGTCGGCGGCGGCGGCGGCGCGGCGCGGCGGCGTAATATGTTCCTCGAGGTTCATTTCTCTCGGCTGCAGCGGATTGATGGGATGGTGTCTGGGGCGAGGCGACACGCGACCTCTCTTTATCAACATCGTTTTGTGTTTCAGTAACTTAGCTTTTTGAAAAGTATAATGTATAATATGAATCACATATTCCCAGTTTTTCTCGTAAGTATAGACTAATTTAGGAGCAAAGCATACGAGTACATTAACAGTCCATGGCGTGTTTCATTGGCCTCACTTTCGGGCAATTAATGAGCTGTACAGCCGTTGCGCCGCTATCTGAGGCTCTGTTCTACCCGGGAAAGTTGTGATTCTGTTTCAAATATACGTTGCATTTTATGTCAGCTTTTATGTCACAAACTGGTATGCATCTCGTCGGAATCTTCATCTCGGACTTCGTCTACGTAGTTCTGACGTGACCAACACTCACCAACAAAAAAATATATGAATATAAATATATATTGCTTTGAAATTTTAAAAGAAATTCCTAATCATGTTAAAATTTATCTGGGAAAGCAATTCTTTGAACGGTGGTCAAAAGGGGCCCTTTATTCAATATAATTTTACTTCCCTGATGTTCTATAATTTTCAATCAAATTTAGCTTCAGGGCTTTTTTAAATACATCACGTAAAATAATAATCGAAACGTCAATTACAATTTTAATTAAAAGGACCTCTGAGAGTTTGAAACTTTGATTTCCTTTTCCTGTCCTCTTCCTTCCGGGCGCCAGTTCTCGCCGATAAGGGCGCGCCGGTGTCCGAGCGCGGCCGGCGGCTGGCGCTATCTCGTCCACCTCCGGCGCCGCCGGCTGTTTCGGTTCGTACAAGACGTGAATCGAATCAGCCCAGGAAATTTAAACAAGGCACGCTCTCCTCGAGGGCATTCATGTCGTTCTAGTTGTATTTAAAGCTCGTATACTATAAATTATATGCAGGTCAAAGCAAATGAGTACTTTTTGTAATTATCAGAATTATTATGACATAAATGCCAAGGCATATCGCCGCGTCGGCTCCGGGTCGTAACCGCGACAGGCGGCGCGGCGTTCGCGGAGTTATTGCGCACTCTGCAGTCGTGTTACAACGCACGCCAGTTTGTGGAATCATCTCGCCGCCGCGCCGTAATCAGCTCGTTAATGGAAACGAGCGCGTCACCGTTTCGCAGAATACTGTGCACGAGGCGAGTGCATCGGCTTCAAGAGCTTTTACGACGAGTTCCGATAGCGTCGGCTCGTTACGCAAGTCTGTCTCTGTATTCAAAAGGCATATTTATTATTGTGACTTTTACTCAAAAGTTGTGATATTTACTCAAAAAAGTAGTGGTCAAGTTATTTGTGGACGAAGGTAATTATTAAAATGCCTGTGATATACAAATAAATGTAGGCACACAATCGACAGTGGCGCCTCTCCTCATTCCCAATCTGTCATTCGGAGCGGGCGGTCGTCTCTCTTGAGCGTGTGCCTACTTACTGATAATCTGGTTGTGTTACTTTAAACCCAAGCCCTAGATTAGTGAACACTACAATGCCAATAATAAAAATGTAATTCACTTCTTTCAAATTAACAACACAGGATACGCCTAACATAACATAGTCCGGCACAGAGAGTGGCGGAGTGGCGTCGCCGCGCCGTCGGCGATCATTTCGGAAATGATGAGTGTTGAAACGAGTAACGAGTAGGTACTGTATGTAACATGGCGGTATAATCATATATATTGATGCGAGTTCACATAAATTGAATTCAAATTCACTGCAAACAACATTATTTCCACGAACGGGTACGGGTACCTACATTAGGGATGGCGATCTGAGATCGATTAATCGAAGAATCGATTGTTCGAGTAGAAAATATCGATTTTTTAAATCGATATGAAGTACTGTATCGATTCACTGAATCGATATATCACCCTTGAAAATCGACATTCGATTTTTTCTGTTTTGGTATAAACCATACAATTATTTGCATTTAGTTGAATGTGCCTGTATTATAAGAGTGCTGCCGGTTAAAGAGTTAACTACTCATAAACTCGCGAGATGGCTGTATTTTTAGTATCCTTTACTCTTACTAAATGGCTAAGTGAAAGTAAAACAGTAATTAAAGAACGAAAAAGATAGTTAATTTAATCAAATTTATATTTTTCACTACTAATGCATCAAAGTTATGAGCGTTTTTAGAACTAATATTATGACGTAATGTTTTCGAACGTTTCTGACGAAAGTTGCCAGTGGTTTTTGTTATAAGGAATTGATAACTATGCATTGTTTACCCACGGATTATTATTAAAGGGAGTGTGTAACGCCTATTCATAGCTTACTCACTGTATAGTAATACAGTTGTTACACAGATGTTTAACTTTTTTTTATTAGTAAGGCCGTTAGTATATAAATACTTTTTTTTTTTATAGTTGATCTTATAGTTTGATACGCTAATAAAAATAATAGCTATTTTTGAATTCCCTGATTTTATTGATAAGATATCGTTAATTGCAATATTAATCTTGTTTTTAGTAAAATTGATACAAATTTACATTGTAAACGCAAACTTGAAAAAAAGATCGATTTTTTAAGAATCGATTTTGTAGGCCTCGATTTTTTCGTGAATCGATTCATTAGACTACGATTCGAATCGATTTAAAAATCGATCTTTTTCGTAAAGAATCGCCATCCCTAACCTACATTCCATCGTAAAATTGAAACGCCAGTAATTGAATGTCAGAAACATCAAAATGAATAACGTGTTTCCGATTAATTAGTTTCCTGCTAGTTCTGATCGGATGAATAGAGTGGCGCAGACTTGTTACAACTTGCACTGGGAACTGAAGTGTGAGTCGCTTGAAGCGATGAGACCGCCCGCTGTGACGCCTCATTTTCAGATTTTGTTAACTATTAATTCTCAGGAACCGTTTATTTTTAGGAGACTAAAAGAATCCGATGTTCTATTCTAAGACCTCTGTAGGTCTAATTAGAAAAAAAAAATACTATTTAGATAAAAAAAAATCAAGACAAAAAAATATGACCCGGAGTCGACCGCGACGCGGCGATATGCCTTGGCAATTATCTCATAACAAAAAAAAACTTTCTTTTCAGATACTTTTATCTGAATAGTAAATTTCATTAATTTCCGTTCATCTGTTTCAGCGTGAACACACACACACAAAAGCACAAACTTACGCATTGTGTTTATTTCTGGTTAACAATAAAGAGATTTCTATTGTGTTTGTTCTATTCGCGTTTCAATGAGAGGTGTAATTCGTGAAGGTAAACTTGAAGGCTCATACTCGTCATACGGAGAACGTGTAGTGCAGGAAGGAGTACATCGCGTGGAGTCGGTCCGCAGTCGGCAGTCCGCAGCCCGCAGCGCGTAGCGCGCAGCGCGCAGCTGCTACTACACCACCGAGGTAATTGGCCGCGAGCGCCCGAACCGTGACGGGAATACGGAACGCAAACGTTTGAGCGCTGTTTAGAACGTTTCTCCGACGAGCAAACAAACAATTAGTCACTTCAATAGAGCAGCCTCCAGCGGCCGGCATTGTTCCCGATTTATATCATGTTCACGGCTCTATGGACATAATCAATCTATTTGCTCCGAGGTCGGGTCTGCCGAGGAGTTTATTGTTGTCATACGTATTATTGGTTCCAGTGCTACAGAAACGGAGGTGATCATACAGGTGAGAGTGCGCCAACTACTCGTACAGATAAATGGCAAATTGATTTGATAAGGGCCTCGCAAAAGTTGAAGGAACAGTCCTTCAACTTTTGCGAGCGGCCGGTACAGCCGGCCGCTCCCCACGGTTTGGGAAATAATATTTTTTTAGTAGTGTATAAACGAAAGTGAGGCCGTGCCCAGCAGTGGGACGTTATGGGTTGATGATGAAGATGATGATGAAGTGTATAAAAATCGTAATATTCGTGACAGGACTATCCTAGGTGTTCATAATATTATGTGTGAAGTTAATCCAAATTCCAAACAATTATAAGAAATTCTGCGTTTAAAGTAAGACCATTATCTAATTGAATTCAAATCTGATATTAAATCACTAAGATAAATGATTAAGAACACGTTGGAAGACTAAGGTTGGTGGCGGGCGGTGGCGGCGGCGGTGGCGGTGCCGGAGGCGGTGGCGGTGGCGGTGACGGCACGGGTGGCGGCCAAGGTCTCGCGGGATGCCGTCTCTGCACGTGCGGTTTCGCAAATTGAGTAAATGAGAGAATCTCACAAATCGCACCGACACCATTTTCAGTAATTGAGGAAATATAATAATATTTGCTACACCACCTCAAAAAAATATACTCAAAATGGTTTTCGTGACCTTTCGGAATCTACGACATAATCGTTCGAACACAAAGAGAACAACTAGTAATAATTTCGTTAAAGTTTTATCGACGAGTACCTACATATTATGTGCTGTGCACTAACCTAGCACATTAGTCTTTAGTATACAGTTCCATCAATGTCTTCCCAAAGCCACTAGATCGCTCAATACTGCATCGTTGCGATCATCGTTCTAATAACAATTTGCATATCGCCGTTTCACTAGGCAGTCCCTCCCGCGCCGACCGCGCCGCGCCGTACCGCGCTGCACCGCGCCGCACCGCGCCGCGCCGCGTCACTCACGTGTCGTGGATATCAACACATACACGCCGTGCTATTATTCCCGGCAGGGGTCCTTCTCTAGTCAATACTGACAGACATAACAGAGGGGCAACATAGTTAGTGCTAGATTCAGCTTTCACCCTAAACTCACTATTTCGGGATCAAAAAGAAGTGAAGCCGGCTTGTTTTTGTATGTCTGAGATGAATTGAATAAACGTGGGTTTCTTTAAACTGATTTTCTTAAAACCTATCTAATTTTAAATGTATCGCAAACGCCGTGTAACGTTCCAGTATATCAACCAAACACCAAATATTATTATGACAAACATGACAAAGTTTAGTGGTCTATAAAACAATACCTACGTTTGCCAGCTGAGTCGGCGCGGCGCGGCGCGGCGCTGCGCGGGTCTCTCGCTCGAGATGATGAACGGCGCGCGGCGTTGCGTCCGCGTCGCTCCACTCACTGTGCTGAGTAGCTCAACCGAGCCGTCGACCGATGCGCTAGGCTGTGCGCTTCAATCAAACGATTCCTATATTGTGGAATTGGTCCATGGTGCAGTTTTACCCGACTATAGCGAAGCATATAAAAGGTTTAGTAAAGGCAGATTTCAATAAATATAAGAAATTGGTGCAATCTCAAAACTACGTCTTCAACCACAATGCTGGCAATGGTGGCAATTTATAAAAATTGATGGTTGCCGTCATATTCATTACGAGTATAATTAATATATATTTTTCAATTCTGTATTCCAGCCGAAATATCGATCTCTCATTAACACTATCCCGGAATAACGTAGTCACGATCAGCGCGCGTGGAACACACGTCTAACGATCGGAAATCCATTAGTGTTCCGATGTGCATGAGCGCCCGCACTCGCCGACGCTCGCTGACGCACGCTATTGAGTCGTTAGCGTTGAACTCCACGGCGGCAGCGGCGGCGGCGGCGGCGGCGGCGGCGGCGGCGCGGCGCTGGCGCTCGGAGCCCATATCGGAAAGCTCATCTTTATTCCCCCTTTAGAGCGAAGTAATCGTCGACATACTGAACGCGCACGTTTTTCAGCCTGAAAAAATAAGCGCCTGTATCTCCGTCCGCGTCGTGGGCCGTTCCGCGCGATGTTTATACTCGCACGCCGCCGCGCCGTCCCCGGCACTGGCAATGTCCGTGTCGTATGCAGACGCTGCAGGCTGTTAGCTTCTGTATTTTTTGCTCATTTTATAAAAGGGGGAATCGTTACTGCTGCCGTTGTTTTTAATCTAGTTTTAACTACTTTTATTATCTAGCAACAGACGCTAATGTCGTCGTGTATGTTAGAACTTCTGCCTCGTAACCCGTTTTGTAATGTATAAAATTAATACGGCATTGTTATAAAACTGCACACGAATATGTGTGCATTTTAATGTTGTAGCAGACAAATTTTCATGTTTTAATTATTTACAGTTAATAGGTTAATGCAATTTGATAAATCAATTGGAATTAAAATTATTTTATTGTATTATTTTATTTTATTGTTTTGTTGTATCTTAAAATAATTTTCAGAGCATTGGATGAAGGTATGTCCAGTGGGTGGTGTCACACTGGTGGTGTTAGTCGTGCGCGCCCGCCGCGCCGCCAGCAGCGCGCCACGAGCCAGGATTGTTGGCAACTTTCAATATACAATCGTTTAATTGATGTGACGTGTCCCACGTATGCATGGTATGCACGTAGCTCTGCCTTTACAGTAGTGAGGCTTGTACGCTCACACAAATGCATAGGTACGCTTACGTGAATATACGAATACTGCCTAATTTAACCCCGGACCGGGCACCCCGCGGTGCATTATGGCCTAACCCTCCTCGCGAAAGTGAGGGGAGCCCCGTGCTCAGCAGTGGGACGACATGGGTTGTTGATGATGATGAACTAGTTTGAGTCTAATAAAGACGCCAACGACGCTCCTACCTCGTAGCAGCTCTACCTATCAATTTCTCAACATATCCGTATTCGACCATGAATTAAATAATCTGTTTGTACCTGTGCGATATTGTTATGTAATGTTTCAGTTGTTTTCGTGGTGCTCCATTTTGCAGTGCGGTGCATTGACTGCGCCAAATAACTGCCTATGCGCGCTGGCACCGCACCGCACAGTGTTCCCCGACGTCAATTTACTGCTCGTATTGTATTTATTGTTATTGTTCCGCTGTGGAGTCGCCTGCAGCGACCCGGCCCGGCCCGGGGCAAGGTTAATTACGTATTAATTCTAGCCGCGGGGATCGCGTGACCGCAGCCCGCGGCGGCGGGCGGCGCGGCGCGGCGGACGGGGGGCCGCGCCGTACTAGCTATACTCGTATGTACAGCTGGCTTAGAAACCAGTGTTGTGTAAAAAGAAATCGCTTATCGTAAATATCGCAGTCGTTTCACTATCTCAGCCGATCTAAATCCACCACACGATATGCCCCAGTGCGTAAGCGACGGGCGACATTTCACGGCAACGCATGTTCGTTGCCATAGTCTAGCTAATGAGCAACCGTGCAGCGGGCGCTTTCGTATGTTCGGAGGGTGAATTTGTTAAAATTATGGTAATGTTTCATTCAATGCCAGCTAGGAGAAATTCAAATCGCATTCGGAATCTAGCATTACACGGATTATCTCATAACGGTAGGTACACAGGACACATTAATTTCCGCAAATGGGTGCGCGGTGCAGCGCGGTGCAGCGCGTCACAGCGCGCCCAATGACGCGCATTCACTTGGAAGCGAGATAACGCGAGCGCAACTCGGAGTAACTCGGAGCTGAACTAGCGCGCTGAATGCTAATGAACCGAACTCTCCGCGCTCTTGTATCCTACATCATTCGAGTGGGAGTAGGAGCGCGTCGCGTCGCGTACCGTCGCGTCGCGTCGCGTCGCGTACCGTCGCGTCGGGCGCGCGCGGAAGGTTACGCAGTTTATGTTTCTGAGGAAATGTAAATGAAAACACTGTAATTTGAATATTTTTTGTGACTTAATTTTCCTGTTCAAGGCTGTATTACAATTCTTTGTGTTTAGACTTTTGTATTTTGTATGTTGGGGCCTTTGTCAGTTCCAACGTTCTTGGTATAATTTTGTTCATTTTGTTTCTAATTAACTGGCTATCGCTGTAGAAATACGACTTACAGACTGAGCTGCGGTGTGCAGTTTTTTAAATTATCTTATATTTATTATGTTTCAAGAATATCTCATTAAAATATTGACAATAAGCAACACTAAATAATGCAACAAATAATGCCCTTTCATTGGTATATTTCTACTCAGGAAGGTTTCTTCCTAGTCCAGTCATTTTTACACAATCATTCTAAAAATAACTAACTTTACTCGACGACAGAAACAATTTTAGCAACCAAAACGGAGGCGATCGATCACAATTCCAAGAATGTAGGCGAAGGGCTCCCGAGATCCCGGGATCCCGGGATCCCGGCCCCCGGGACGGGAAATAATAAGTGTGGTTTCAGAACCAGCGCTCACAGGAAGCCGTCAGCACGCACGAGTATGTATACCCGAGCTAGTGTGGTCGGGCTCCAAGGAGCGCGGCCGGAATTTCCTTCCACATTTAGCTGCAGCCCATATTATATTATGCAGTTATTAACTGCTAGATTGAGTTGCGCGACTATTTCCCCCGCACTCACCAAGAACGCTTTCAAGTGTACCGAAATATTTTAAATCATAGGGATCAATTTACCAGGAGACTCAAAATAAATCTGTAATCTAATAATATTGAAGTCATGTGACCGTCAACCGAGGCCGAGCAGTTAACGATGCTCGTCGATGTTTTTATAATAAGTCATACGTTTGACACATATAAAAGTGAAGCGATGCAACACTACAACGTGGAAACGCAAAAATGTTGTGTTCTTTTATCTAAATTGAGTCATATGCAGCTTCACCGATTTTATCAGAGCGACGTCACATCGCACCGCATCACTATACTCGTACTCGTGCAGACACACACTAAACCATTGAATGGAAGTGTGGAGTGTGGAGTGTGGAGAGCGCACGCGGACACAGTGCATATTCGTACACAGTAGAACGCTGCCAATAAAAACATTGATAACGGTTTGGATCTCTGTTTACCGAGTTTGGTGCGAGCGAACCACATTCGCGCAACTCGCTCACCCTGACCACCTTGTTACAGCTGTCGCTCGTAACGACGCTTTTCTGAAAATTTATCAATATATCTACCATGCAGACAGGATGGCTGATACACGTCAATGACAAGCAATACAATTATTGCGAAGTTAAACCTTATTTAGAATAGGTAGGTACTTTAGAACGATTGTTCGCCGTTAAGTTAGCCGTTTGAAATAGTAATAGTATATTCTCTAATTTGGGATGGAATTTTTGATATCACAGAATATATTCCGCCACACGGTTGGCGCGAGTGCCGTCGCTGCACCCGCGAGTCAGTTTCTAACCAAATATTAGTTGTGTGACCGGCGTGGCGGGCGGTGCGGCGGGCGGTGCGGCGGGCGGTGCGGCGGGCGGTGCGGCGGGCGGTGCGGCGGGCGGTGCGGCGGGCGCGGCGCGTGCCTGCCGCCTACAGAATCTGTGACATTTACATTTATGAGGACAGCGCTGGCGCGGTCACACCTGTAGGTTTGGTACTCATCATTTATTTGATTTTTTAATTATTCGTAGGTACACTAGCTAGATAATTGCAACTACAGTGGTGTTAGGTAAGTTCATCCTGCCAAAGGTAATAATAGTTTCCATGCCCCTAAAGTGATTTATCTTAAAAACTGTTTGGTAATATACGTAGGTGTACCCGTACGTTATGAATTTTGTATAATTGAAAAACTCTTGTACAGTGTATAGTTTTTCGGGTTTAAAGTTGACAGCTTGTAGTAATATTAGGGAAAAAAGAGTGATCTGAGCCGCAGCGTACCCACGTCACAAGAGGATAATAACTGAGTGGATTTCGTGCGTGGAGGTGGCGGTGGCGGTGGCGGGTCCATCCGTCATCGTGTGCTGCTCAGCGGCTCCGCGTTAATCCTCATGTAAGTCGTGTGGGACGAGCTACCCATAACCCAACCCGTGTATGAGAACTACCTATTACTAATTACGTATTTTTTGTAAAAGATCTAAAATGATGGCATATTATTATAGTTCGTAGCAAACGCGTCACATCGACTTATCATCTAAATAAAAAGGCCAGAACTGCCAGGAGAATGCAAGGCAACAGTTCGTTTTCTAGCTGAAGCCTGAAAACACGGGTACAGTTGCCTTACCGAATAACAAATAATCGCTGAACAAAAGTACTCGTATAAAGCGATCACGTGGACCCTTATTAAACAATTTAAACGGCTGTTTTTCATTTCAAGTAATTGGAGGTAATGTACCTTGAATCGCTGAATAATCTTCCCTGTGACCAAGCGTATAAATCGCTTGAAAATTAAGCATTGTCACAAGCGTCTCGCCGCGCCACGCCTTGCCGCGCCAAGTCTCGCCGCGGCACGCCTCGCCGCGCCACGCCTCGCCGCTGCCGGGAGGAGGAAAACACAAAGTTCAGTTATTAACTTGATTATGATTGAAAGTGGAACTTCTCGCGAATAAATATCACTTTTCTTTGAATTTGTCCGCCTGAGAGCTACCTCGAAAGTGTAATCTAACTTTTGAGCGGCGACGAGCGTGCCCACACAGAGGATACATCTGCGACAGAACGTTTCCGCTCGCAATCTCGTTATGTCAACTTCGGTTGATGATGCGGAACTTACTTCTATTCATATTTGAAAAGGATATAAAAGAAATGAAGTCACTAAATATTTGTTTTTATTAGGAACAAAATACCACTTATCCTGAATTAGAAAATATAACACAGTAAAAACACCACCTCTAATACCAAAGACATCAATAAACCTTCCCATTCTTGAGTCGGAACTTGCTCGCGTCGTTTCGCTGTAGCGCCCGTCCTCGTCAAGAACATAATTAAGACGAACTCGTCGTATGAATTTCACCGCATCAGGAATCTCTTTGAATGATAATTTTGTAACGACAAGAAAAACTTGTCAAGGCAACAAATGAGAACGCCGGCGGGAAGGGTTCATTGAGTTTAATCGTACACGGAGGGAATCTGTACAGCGGAGTGCATTAGCTGTTCGCAGCCGCTCACGTCACACGAACTGTCACGTTGTAGATTTTAGGCAAGGACGAAAAATAACAACGTACAAATAATAGTAAAAATGTAGGTATATTGACTAAATGTCAGATTTGATCAGTATCAAATCTAGGCCGGGGTTCAAGCCGAGGTCAAGTCCAGTCGAACACTATGTACCGCACTTCCCTAGTCCTCAGCCAGCGATCTCCTCTTCAGCCAACGTCAGGAAGGCCCGGATAAGAAGTAAACGGCAATACGGGTGGCGGTCTTCACTGCGGTACTTTTCGAGTCGAGTAGGTAGTTCGACTCCGTACGTAGTTCCTGTAAGTTCGCAGACGCGAAGTGTTAGCAGACCAGTAGTGTTAGCAGGAAAGCGGTGTAGGTAACCACTAGCAAAAGAACAAAAGGAAGCTTGGTACTAATTACAGGTTCTGAGTGGAAGTGGCTTCTAGAATATACTACACTCAGAACGGTTACATATTTAATGCTAGTGGCAAAAGAATAATTTCAGTAATATAGTTATGACAGATACAGAATAGTAGCATAATGATAGGTTTATATTCTAATGTGATGATGATGATGATGATGTTGATGATGATGTATATTAGCAAAATACTACCTTAGGCCAATGATTTGTGCTACACAAGGTCTAAAAGTACAATCATGAACCAAGATTTCATGAACACTATATTTTAGAAGTATACCTACCTACCTTAGTAATAAAATTGTAAGTAAGTAATTTTAAGCACAACACAACTTACCCAGTAAGGGATTACACAACACAACAACAATTACGCTGGCTTTGAATCTAGGTTGAATAAACAACCAAAACTAGTAATTACGACCAACGGTTTAGAACTTAAGACTAGCAAGTAGCGATAAAGTAAATACAGCCGTCCGCGAGCTGTCGGAGCGACCGTGTGGCGGCTGCGCGGGACGGCGCGCGGCGCGGGCCATACGTTCTACCGAACCGGTACTATGACGTCATCGCGACTACAGTGCGCCGTGCAGCGCGCGCGCACTTGTTGTTATTTATATATTTATATTTATAATTCTAACTATTTATTCATATTCTATTAATTCAGTAATATAGCCTAATTTATGATTATGCTATGTTACAGAACGCGCTTTGTAGTCGCTTTTAAAGAGCTTTACTTTGTTCATTGTGGTTTACCTCGGCGGGAGACGCAAGCGTCTCACATGTTTCGTATTTATTATTGGGTTAATGCTGTGATCCAGTTAAGTGACCTCAAAGCTTACTCAGTCTAAGAACATTATGATTTTACCTTATCCCATTCTCGAATTTATATCTGTATACTATTATTTGAACGCCCGGTTGCACCGTTTATTATATTTAAAAATAAACTTTTGCCTACAAATATATTATAGTTTAGACAGTAATAGGTAATTTATTGAATGTTTTCACATAATACTGATCTTCGGACTTTTCTTGTAAAGGGTAGGTTCAGTGGGTGCACTTTGAGAAGAGATCTCCGAAACGCACATTTGGTAGCACTGGATCCTCGGAGGAGGTAGCTCAGAGCAGGCAGGTACGGCGCGCGGGGGGCGCGGGGGGCGCGGCAGGCCGGCACTTAACGCGTTACTAATTAAGGTTTCCACTTCGGAGACAATCCACGTAATTACCCGAAAGCAACGCAACTACCCACTTAAACAATTTCATTTCAATTAAGTTCTTAATTTAAGAATCACTCCCAGAATTTAACCTCCAGACTCGTTGAAAGCCCGTAGTTGGTCTCGAAGACATAACCAAATCACCAAACATAAATTACGTTTTTACATGACAGTGATTCCGAGTGTGTTCTATTTATTAAGTGTAAGTCGCGAATATCGCTTCAGGCTTTTACGCCCTCACAAGAGTTGCACATAACAGGAAATAAATAACAATCAATTGACGTGTGCGCGTCACCCGGGACAGCCTCCTCCCTGCCCCCTCCCCCCTCCTCCCTCCTCCTGGAACCCAGCAGAAGGCCAAGTTCCCGCTCGATTAATCTTCCGTTCCCGCTGCGACTGAAAAATCCCAGATTGCTGCGATTGTTTGAATACAGCTCTGACGTTCATCAATCACGCCGACGAGGCTTTAATGAAATCACGAAATAGACTGACTTTCACTTCCATTTCCTGTTCAGCGATGATTTTTCGGCACGTTTTATGCTCGTTTTCGACTTCAGCGTGCAGTTTGTCACACCCGTTATTAATTAGATAAATGATTGCTTATTGAATATTCAGGTAGAAATATCTTTGATGACGTGTAAGCCAGAAACAAGATTCATTCTGTACGAACAAAGACACAGTACAGTAACACACACATGCGTAGTAGAGGATCTAGATCTAGAGGCCGACGAGTTCTAAGACGGTTCTAAGTGGGAGGCTCCGAGCTGCGCCGCTTCTGTGATTTCGTTTCAGTACTTATAACGCGTACGTGGGAACGCAGTTAAGAACTAGGCCGGTGAGATGTAGTCATTATTTATTTATTTAGTCATTATTGGATCATTGAATTGCTTTTAACCTTCGCATTAAATTTTTTTCAATGACAAGACAGCTACACTCATCTATGTACAACACGAGAACTTGACATGAACAAAGTGAATTTGTGTCCAAATCCAAAATTAAGTACGTAGTAGGTTTGTATCGTACCGCTCGCATTTGTCATTCAAATCCTTCGACAAACTTGGTAAGTATCTTTATCCTTCACCGAAATTGTAATCCCAATAGATCCCGGTGCACACAGTTAAGCCCGGTGCCGTATTCCCGCTTCCCGGAACCGGTCGGTATTTGGGCACTACGGTGTAGCCGGCGGACGGCGCGGCGCGGGAGGCAGCGCACACTAACTCGATGCTTAACTATGCTGTTTGTAGGCGGACCTTGCTGTCGGTGGATTTCAGCTTTGGTGTTTATGGTGAATTCACGGCTCCAGCGAGATTTAGGTCCTCCAAATGTTGTAAGCGTAAACAACAGCACATTCGTTTTATTTCAACACATTAGTGACTATCTAAGTTGCCTTGCACACGAACAGAAGGTAAATGTACAAAAACTTTTTCACATAAATGGGAGCTATTGTCGCTCAATGACTCGGGAGACTAGCTACATCTGTTGTATGGAAATAAGCCGTCTATATTTATGAGAGGCCTGTGAAAAGCGTCGCTATTTCAGAAATGAAAAATATAGGCGGAATATTGGTTGACAATGACGGCGCTGCCCTTCGGCCCGCTGGCGCTGAAGGGTTGAACTGGAGCGTGACTAATACCCGCCGTTTCGGCGCAGCTCGCCGGCCGCCTCTTGACCTACAAACAACAAAGAGTTCACGCTGCTTCATTCAACCCCCGACCGGCCTCAGGCGACCACGAGAAGGCGACAATTATGTCATTAAAGTTAGTATGAGCATTCAAACTAACAATCTCATAATATCCGCACGAACAAAAGCTCTAGAAAATGCTAAGGGCTGAGTTTGAAAGGGCAGATAAAAACAAATGAAAATAATGCAGAAGTCCCTTCAAGATAGTCCTCTGTATCAGCATAACGTGGGAAATTATAGATCGTATTGTAAATGTGTTCATTGAGGTCTGGTGACTATCTCCAGGAATCACCATTGTAATTATTATAGGAGCAATGGCGCGCGGTATAGATCGAGCGTCGAAGGTCGAGCGCCCTAAGTGCCTTTTCACACACACCCACGAGTTCGCTATAACCGGTTTACTAATGTGCGGTAGTGTATAGGGCGCTATGACACGAACTGTTTGACCGTTCTCCACACATTAGCAAACCGTCAGGTGCCTACCGTATCGGACTATACGGGATCCGTTTGTGTGTGAAAAGGCAAGTAGCGCAAGCCTGGTGCCGTCTGTTGAGCGACGTCTCGCACCGACTGACGACGACGACTGACCGACGAAATTTATCAATATATCTACCATGCAGACAGGATGGCTGATACACGTCAATGACAAGCAATACAATTATTGCGAAGTTAAACCTTATTTAGAATAGGTAGGTACTTTAGAACGATTGTTCGCCGTTAAGTTAGCCGTTTGAAATAGTAATAGTATATTCTCTAATTTGGGATGGAATTTTTGATATCACAGAATATATTCCGCCACACGGTTGGCGCGAGTGCCGTCGCTGCACCCGCGAGTCAGTTTCTAACCAAATATTAGTTGTGTGACCGGCGTGGCGGGCGGTGCGGCGGGCGGTGCGGCGGGCGGTGCGGCGGGCGGTGCGGCGGGCGGTGCGGCGGGCGCGGCGCGTGCCTGCCGCCTACAGAATCTGTGACATTTACATTTATGAGGACAGCGCTGGCGCGGTCACACCTGTAGGTTTGGTACTCATCATTTATTTGATTTTTTAATTATTCGTAGGTACACTAGCTAGATAATTGCAACTACAGTGGTGTTAGGTAAGTTCATCCTGCCAAAGGTAATAATAGTTTCCATGCCCCTAAAGTGATTTATCTTAAAAACTGTTTGGTAATATACGTAGGTGTACCCGTACGTTATGAATTTTGTATAATTGAAAAACTCTTGTACAGTGTATAGTTTTTCGGGTTTAAAGTTGACAGCTTGTAGTAATATTAGGGAAAAAAGAGTGATCTGAGCCGCAGCGTACCCACGTCACAAGAGGATAATAACTGAGTGGATTTCGTGCGTGGAGGTGGCGGTGGCGGTGGCGGGTCCATCCGTCATCGTGTGCTGCTCAGCGGCTCCGCGTTAATCCTCATGTAAGTCGTGTGGGACGAGCTACCCATAACCCAACCCGTGTATGAGAACTACCTATTACTAATTACGTATTTTTTGTAAAAGATCTAAAATGATGGCATATTATTATAGTTCGTAGCAAACGCGTCACATCGACTTATCATCTAAATAAAAAGGCCAGAACTGCCAGGAGAATGCAAGGCAACAGTTCGTTTTCTAGCTGAAGCCTGAAAACACGGGTACAGTTGCCTTACCGAATAACAAATAATCGCTGAACAAAAGTACTCGTATAAAGCGATCACGTGGACCCTTATTAAACAATTTAAACGGCTGTTTTTCATTTCAAGTAATTGGAGGTAATGTACCTTGAATCGCTGAATAATCTTCCCTGTGACCAAGCGTATAAATCGCTTGAAAATTAAGCATTGTCACAAGCGTCTCGCCGCGCCACGCCTTGCCGCGCCAAGTCTCGCCGCGGCACGCCTCGCCGCGCCACGCCTCGCCGCTGCCGGGAGGAGGAAAACACAAAGTTCAGTTATTAACTTGATTATGATTGAAAGTGGAACTTCTCGCGAATAAATATCACTTTTCTTTGAATTTGTCCGCCTGAGAGCTACCTCGAAAGTGTAATCTAACTTTTGAGCGGCGACGAGCGTGCCCACACAGAGGATACATCTGCGACAGAACGTTTCCGCTCGCAATCTCGTTATGTCAACTTCGGTTGATGATGCGGAACTTACTTCTATTCATATTTGAAAAGGATATAAAAGAAATGAAGTCACTAAATATTTGTTTTTATTAGGAACAAAATACCACTTATCCTGAATTAGAAAATATAACACAGTAAAAACACCACCTCTAATACCAAAGACATCAATAAACCTTCCCATTCTTGAGTCGGAACTTGCTCGCGTCGTTTCGCTGTAGCGCCCGTCCTCGTCAAGAACATAATTAAGACGAACTCGTCGTATGAATTTCACCGCATCAGGAATCTCTTTGAATGATAATTTTGTAACGACAAGAAAAACTTGTCAAGGCAACAAATGAGAACGCCGGCGGGAAGGGTTCATTGAGTTTAATCGTACACGGAGGGAATCTGTACAGCGGAGTGCATTAGCTGTTCGCAGCCGCTCACGTCACACGAACTGTCACGTTGTAGATTTTAGGCAAGGACGAAAAATAACAACGTACAAATAATAGTAAAAATGTAGGTATATTGACTAAATGTCAGATTTGATCAGTATCAAATCTAGGCCGGGGTTCAAGCCGAGGTCAAGTCCAGTCGAACACTATGTACCGCACTTCCCTAGTCCTCAGCCAGCGATCTCCTCTTCAGCCAACGTCAGGAAGGCCCGGATAAGAAGTAAACGGCAATACGGGTGGCGGTCTTCACTGCGGTACTTTTCGAGTCGAGTAGGTAGTTCGACTCCGTACGTAGTTCCTGTAAGTTCGCAGACGCGAAGTGTTAGCAGACCAGTAGTGTTAGCAGGAAAGCGGTGTAGGTAACCACTAGCAAAAGAACAAAAGGAAGCTTGGTACTAATTACAGGTTCTGAGTGGAAGTGGCTTCTAGAATATACTACACTCAGAACGGTTACATATTTAATGCTAGTGGCAAAAGAATAATTTCAGTAATATAGTTATGACAGATACAGAATAGTAGCATAATGATAGGTTTATATTCTAATGTGATGATGATGATGATGATGTTGATGATGATGTATATTAGCAAAATACTACCTTAGGCCAATGATTTGTGCTACACAAGGTCTAAAAGTACAATCATGAACCAAGATTTCATGAACACTATATTTTAGAAGTATACCTACCTACCTTAGTAATAAAATTGTAAGTAAGTAATTTTAAGCACAACACAACTTACCCAGTAAGGGATTACACAACACAACAACAATTACGCTGGCTTTGAATCTAGGTTGAATAAACAACCAAAACTAGTAATTACGACCAACGGTTTAGAACTTAAGACTAGCAAGTAGCGATAAAGTAAATACAGCCGTCCGCGAGCTGTCGGAGCGACCGTGTGGCGGCTGCGCGGGACGGCGCGCGGCGCGGGCCATACGTTCTACCGAACCGGTACTATGACGTCATCGCGACTACAGTGCGCCGTGCAGCGCGCGCGCACTTGTTGTTATTTATATATTTATATTTATAATTCTAACTATTTATTCATATTCTATTAATTCAGTAATATAGCCTAATTTATGATTATGCTATGTTACAGAACGCGCTTTGTAGTCGCTTTTAAAGAGCTTTACTTTGTTCATTGTGGTTTACCTCGGCGGGAGACGCAAGCGTCTCACATGTTTCGTATTTATTATTGGGTTAATGCTGTGATCCAGTTAAGTGACCTCAAAGCTTACTCAGTCTAAGAACATTATGATTTTACCTTATCCCATTCTCGAATTTATATCTGTATACTATTATTTGAACGCCCGGTTGCACCGTTTATTATATTTAAAAATAAACTTTTGCCTACAAATATATTATAGTTTAGACAGTAATAGGTAATTTATTGAATGTTTTCACATAATACTGATCTTCGGACTTTTCTTGTAAAGGGTAGGTTCAGTGGGTGCACTTTGAGAAGAGATCTCCGAAACGCACATTTGGTAGCACTGGATCCTCGGAGGAGGTAGCTCAGAGCAGGCAGGTACGGCGCGCGGGGGGCGCGGGGGGCGCGGCAGGCCGGCACTTAACGCGTTACTAATTAAGGTTTCCACTTCGGAGACAATCCACGTAATTACCCGAAAGCAACGCAACTACCCACTTAAACAATTTCATTTCAATTAAGTTCTTAATTTAAGAATCACTCCCAGAATTTAACCTCCAGACTCGTTGAAAGCCCGTAGTTGGTCTCGAAGACATAACCAAATCACCAAACATAAATTACGTTTTTACATGACAGTGATTCCGAGTGTGTTCTATTTATTAAGTGTAAGTCGCGAATATCGCTTCAGGCTTTTACGCCCTCACAAGAGTTGCACATAACAGGAAATAAATAACAATCAATTGACGTGTGCGCGTCACCCGGGACAGCCTCCTCCCTGCCCCCTCCCCCCTCCTCCCTCCTCCTGGAACCCAGCAGAAGGCCAAGTTCCCGCTCGATTAATCTTCCGTTCCCGCTGCGACTGAAAAATCCCAGATTGCTGCGATTGTTTGAATACAGCTCTGACGTTCATCAATCACGCCGACGAGGCTTTAATGAAATCACGAAATAGACTGACTTTCACTTCCATTTCCTGTTCAGCGATGATTTTTCGGCACGTTTTATGCTCGTTTTCGACTTCAGCGTGCAGTTTGTCACACCCGTTATTAATTAGATAAATGATTGCTTATTGAATATTCAGGTAGAAATATCTTTGATGACGTGTAAGCCAGAAACAAGATTCATTCTGTACGAACAAAGACACAGTACAGTAACACACACATGCGTAGTAGAGGATCTAGATCTAGAGGCCGACGAGTTCTAAGACGGTTCTAAGTGGGAGGCTCCGAGCTGCGCCGCTTCTGTGATTTCGTTTCAGTACTTATAACGCGTACGTGGGAACGCAGTTAAGAACTAGGCCGGTGAGATGTAGTCATTATTTATTTATTTAGTCATTATTGGATCATTGAATTGCTTTTAACCTTCGCATTAAATTTTTTTCAATGACAAGACAGCTACACTCATCTATGTACAACACGAGAACTTGACATGAACAAAGTGAATTTGTGTCCAAATCCAAAATTAAGTACGTAGTAGGTTTGTATCGTACCGCTCGCATTTGTCATTCAAATCCTTCGACAAACTTGGTAAGTATCTTTATCCTTCACCGAAATTGTAATCCCAATAGATCCCGGTGCACACAGTTAAGCCCGGTGCCGTATTCCCGCTTCCCGGAACCGGTCGGTATTTGGGCACTACGGTGTAGCCGGCGGACGGCGCGGCGCGGGAGGCAGCGCACACTAACTCGATGCTTAACTATGCTGTTTGTAGGCGGACCTTGCTGTCGGTGGATTTCAGCTTTGGTGTTTATGGTGAATTCACGGCTCCAGCGAGATTTAGGTCCTCCAAATGTTGTAAGCGTAAACAACAGCACATTCGTTTTATTTCAACACATTAGTGACTATCTAAGTTGCCTTGCACACGAACAGAAGGTAAATGTACAAAAACTTTTTCACATAAATGGGAGCTATTGTCGCTCAATGACTCGGGAGACTAGCTACATCTGTTGTATGGAAATAAGCCGTCTATATTTATGAGAGGCCTGTGAAAAGCGTCGCTATTTCAGAAATGAAAAATATAGGCGGAATATTGGTTGACAATGACGGCGCTGCCCTTCGGCCCGCTGGCGCTGAAGGGTTGAACTGGAGCGTGACTAATACCCGCCGTTTCGGCGCAGCTCGCCGGCCGCCTCTTGACCTACAAACAACAAAGAGTTCACGCTGCTTCATTCAACCCCCGACCGGCCTCAGGCGACCACGAGAAGGCGACAATTATGTCATTAAAGTTAGTATGAGCATTCAAACTAACAATCTCATAATATCCGCACGAACAAAAGCTCTAGAAAATGCTAAGGGCTGAGTTTGAAAGGGCAGATAAAAACAAATGAAAATAATGCAGAAGTCCCTTCAAGATAGTCCTCTGTATCAGCATAACGTGGGAAATTATAGATCGTATTGTAAATGTGTTCATTGAGGTCTGGTGACTATCTCCAGGAATCACCATTGTAATTATTATAGGAGCAATGGCGCGCGGTATAGATCGAGCGTCGAAGGTCGAGCGCCCTAAGTGCCTTTTCACACACACCCACGAGTTCGCTATAACCGGTTTACTAATGTGCGGTAGTGTATAGGGCGCTATGACACGAACTGTTTGACCGTTCTCCACACATTAGCAAACCGTCAGGTGCCTACCGTATCGGACTATACGGGATCCGTTTGTGTGTGAAAAGGCAAGTAGCGCAAGCCTGGTGCCGTCTGTTGAGCGACGTCTCGCACCGACTGCGATACTATTTCAATTCCTTTATAACAATTCTTATGACTGTCCTGAAATAAAATTACAACCGAAAAAATATTGTCATTTTGTGAATAAAGTGCAGTGTCGTGTGCCTCCGCCTAGATTTTTGAAATAGCCATCTGTGGAGTGAGCTTTATTTAAAAGAATTGTTGTTTAAAATAATCAGAACACCATTTACATATAATAATAACACCTCTTAATACATAATCTCTTAATCTTAATACATATAATAAAAATACCTCTTTAACACCTACCAATCGGGATTCAGGACCGGTCACAGTACGACGACTGCTCTCTTAAAAGTGACCGAAGACATCCGCCTCCACATGGAGACAAAGTTAGTAGCTGTCCTGGTCTTAATCGATTTTAGCAACGCCTTCAATGCTGTTGACTACGATTTACTCGAAACCCTCCTCCCTCGCCTTAACTTCTCTTCTTCCACCGTTAACTGGTTCATCTCATATCTTCATGGTCGCCGACAGACAATTAAAAATGGGCAAGACTTTTCCGACTGGCACGATGTCGAAGCTGGGGTGCCCCAGGGTGGCATTCTCTCTCCGCTCCTGTTCTCATTATTTATCAACCTACTTGCGCCTTACATTAGAAGTCACTATCAGATGATCTCCAGCTATACTATGCTGCTCCTGTCGAGGACCTACTTTTTGTAATAAATATGCTAAACTCTGATCTTTGACGTCTGCTTACCAGGTCTAAAAGCTACGGTGTTTCAGTTAACCCTAACAAATGCCAAGCGATCATGGTTGGCAGCTCGCGTCAGCTCATTAAAGTAAATCTCGCGAATCTTCCCTCCCTTTCTTATAACGGCTGTGTAATTCCTTTCTCCTCCACCGTTAAAGATTTAGGTGTCATCATTGACTCCAATCTTTCCTGGTCGGCTCACATGAAGGAAATCTCACGCAAGTTTTTTTCTTCCTTCCACTCTATCATTCGACTAAAAACTTTCTTCCCATCAAAACTCAAATTTCTCTCGTAAACTCTCTCCTTTTAGCAATCTTAGATTACGCGGGCGTCTGTTTTGCAGACTTGAACGCTGAACACCTTAACAAGCTGGACCGCCTTTTAAACTCCTGCATTAAATTTATTTTCGGATTGCGAAAGCTTGACCACATCTTCGAATATAGGACAAAACTGAAGTGGCTACCTATTCGAGAACGGCGAAACGTCAGAATTTTATGTCTTCTCTACTCAGTCCTTAATGATGCCAACACTCCCAGTTACCTCAACGAGTTTTTTCAATTCCTCAGTGACACTCATGAGTGCCAACTTAGATCCTCCAGTGACCTTCTCCTTGCTACTCCTCAGCACCTTTCCTCTTTTCTCGATAATTCTTTTTCCATTGTAGCAGTAAGACCGTGGAATGCGTTGCCGGTAGGTGTCAGAAAGGCTCCTTCTAGAGAGCTGTGAGACCTGTTTAAGCGGTTAGTCTGTGATTTTTACGTCCAAAGGGGGAGCATTCTACAACTGCATAGTTTCTTCATAATTTTTTTTTCGTCACCTACTCGATATAATATATCTATGTTTATCTATTTTATATTGTATTTATTAGTCTATTATAATTTGTTATATATTTAGTTGTATTATAATAAAATACTCTATCACTAAATATCTTTTAAATATGCTTTTCTCTGCTCTCTCGTTTTGCCACACCACCATCATTTCAGTTACACCTCCAGGATGAATGGTAGAAAATGCTACTTAGCATTAAGTACTCCTTGTACTCCATTTGTGTGCTAAATAATAAATAAATAATACACTTGTACAATGTTTTTCATGAATACTCGTATCCTTGATAAAATCCAATAAAAACATGGAATTCAAGTAGAAGTTCAGAGCAACGCCTTGATCGGAGAGATTCACTCGGATGTTGTAATAAGCCCAAGTATTACATTTCACGGCTCCACTAACTACTAATTTTCTGGTTATTTTCATTTTCTGTTTATTTTTATATCAAAGCAATTGTCGAGGTATTGCCAACCTTCCGCTAATCTTGCTTCTGAATAAAGTGTATCATCAATTGCTGAAAACAAATTCCAGAATAACATATAACCCAATAATTAGAAAAAAGACTGGTGTCGTTTTTTTACATAAATAAAGCTTGCCGACGAAATATTCTTATAAACCTTTATAACCCTTAGAAGGTCTGTCCCGGGTCCCGTTCTGTTCGGGCGCAGCCGCCGCCGCCGCCGCGTCCCACCGCCCAATTACCGACAATCAGCCGCCGTCAAAGCGTCCGTCGGTCGACTGTCGGTCCGCCCGCCCTGCGGCAGGTCGGCGCAAAACAACTATAACGTAGTGGTCGCCCGCTTCTAAGGCACCGTTGGTTAAGCCGTGTGTTGACACATGCGAGTTTGTTCGTAAGTCAGCGACCGAAAGCGGCCCTTATCGACCACCGGCCCTAGCCGGCCTTCATTGCTTGGCTCGCGGTCTGACTAAAATTGTTTGTATTGCTTGACTTTATCCGAAATATCCGTGTAATATCCGAGAAGTACTATATATATATATCTACATTTCCCTTCGTTCGTCCCCTTTGATGCTTGTCAACGCTTTTGCAAAAGCCAGGAATGAAGCACCTAGCTCTACAGTCACCATAATAGGGCTCGTTCAATAGAACTGTTGATGAGTGCGAGCTGCGCCACCTCCCCACGCCACGCGTGTGGTGCTGCGCCAAACATCACACCATTTCACATATATCCGGCTAATAACCCGCGGGACGGAATAAGCCTCAAAGCAGTTGCGATAGGAATCTAATGAAAAACAAGCATACTTTTATATGTATGTATTACAAAAAACAGCTTTACAAATATGGTGCTAGTTGATATTTCAGCGAGTCAGAGTGCAGGTGCAGCGTCCGCCAGGAGCGTGCGAGTGTCGGCTCGCAGCTAATGATCTTCCCCACTTTATTGTTACATTTTTCATTTTCTTAAAAGCTCTACTGGAGTCAGGACAGCGCCGCCGCCACCGCTGCCCTAGTTCGCGCGCCGGAATATTTTACTTTGATTCTGGAGTAAATTGTTTTGATTGAAATCTACTCGACATGAATTAAACATGTCGAGTGCTCGGTCCTTCAGCCAGCAGACGAGGCGCGGCGCGGCGCGGCGCCGCTACTCGATGCCTAATGTATTCGATGATTCCTCGTGATTTGAGTCACATTGGTGCGATCTTCGTTCGTCGCGCGGAGGCGAGTACTGTGAGGCGTTACTTTATGAATGAATATGTAACTTGCAGATTTTGTATATTTTATAACGAAATGGGACATTTTAGTTTGTACAGGTCACCTCTACCAAAATTATATTGCTTCGAAAACTGTATTCCAATTTATATGCAATCTCTCTGTATTTGATATTCATAACTGAATTAAAGACATCTCGTATGTCGTAGTGAGATAGCAGTGATGAACAAATCTCGGCGCACCGGTCGACGCCGCGAGGCGCCACAGGTCGCGGCGACGGCGCCCAGCGCCACTACCCTGCGCCCGGCGCCCGGCGCCCGGTGCCCGGCGGCTCTGAGTGCACCTACACAACTGAAATCTTTATTGTTACAATCAGAAAAAAAAAATAACATGCTGATTGGTGATAGAGCTAATGTATAATGATTGTTTAGCGTGGTATGCACTATGCATGCACAGTCATAGATCATACGTCTACTGAAGTCGGTTAAAAACAAGAGCAAGAGTTTATTAGTAGGATCGCTGGTTCTTATATAAAGTACATATTTTTATAATGTTTAATTTAGTGAAACCTTGGAAACGTTTTGGCTGTTCGCAAATGTACACAAAGACGTGAACATTCCCAGAAATGGTAATGTATTCCACGCGAGTGAACTCTCCTAAGTAAGTTGGCGGCGAGCCAGCAGTTTAAAATATGGAAACGCTCTGTACGCAGCGCAATCCAAATATCAAAGAGTCGCGGGACGGCACTAGGCGGGCGGCGGCGGGGCCGGCCGGGGCGGCGCCGGCGCGGGCGGCGCAGGCTGAGGCGCCCGGCCCCCGTGTGAGCGCACTGTGTCGTATCACTTTTTTTTTATTTTGGATTCTCATGATTTGTGCATTTAGCCCAATTATTCATTATTTGTGTGACCAATATCAATTATTAATTACCTTATGAGAAACTAGCTGCGACCCGCGATTTCACCCGCGTTGAGTATTATCCCACAGGAACCGTAAATTTTAACGGGATAAAAAGTATCCTATGTGATAATCCAGGTAATAAAATATCTGTATGCATATAATGTGTTTCTTTCTATTTATCCTTGGATATTATGGTGAACAGTAAAACTATAACAAAAATTGAGTTGCTCTGAAAAGAGTAAATTTTATTATAATAAGTACCTACATAAACTAGTTAACACTTTTACAAAACCGTATATTAATTAGTCACAAATCTTACCTGAAAAGAGAAACAACATTTAAAGCTATTGTTTCACCAGTTCTTATTAATTACTATCGGTTAAACATTCAAATAACAAAATAATTAATATTTCGATAACCTAACGGAATCTCCATATTTTATCATGTTGTCTCACTCATTCAATATGGCAGACCACTCCATAGATTCTAACGAGTTCACAGATAAATTATACATCAAGTTTATTACGCGGCAAATTCAAACTGTACAAACTAAATGAAGTGTCATGCACTTTGTTTACATCTCCCCCCCTTCTAAATTATAGTTTTACTGTTTTACTCAATTACTGGAATAAGTTTTGTAATATGGAAGAGATTTGACTCTGACTTTTTGTGACCCGTGTTTACTTTGTAAATTGATTTGGATATTTTGTCTATAATTTGATAAGGACCTATTTTTAATTCATCTAGTTTTTTTCGGTTTAATCTGTTTCCGTTTTCAAGATATACGGAATCTCCGACTTTTAGTTCATAATGTTTTCTGTTTTTATCGAATCTTTGTTTATTATAATTGTGGGATTTTATACTATTTTCTAAGGCAATTTTTCGGTCTCGCAATAGATGATTATGTGTTATATTTTGTTTCAATTCATTTGGTAGAATGTCAACATTCTTTCCTTCTAGTAAATATTTTGGAGAGAATCCTGTTACACTATGTTCCGTTTCGTTATATTTTTCAGTGCATTCGTGAGCAATGGTTGTCCAAGCAATTTTATCCCTCCTTTCATTAATCTTGCATCGAATTTTATTAACCAACGTTTGGTTTAACCTTTCGTTCAATCCATTTGAAAATGGCGCATTTACTGCTGTGAAAATTATAGGTATATCTTTTTTTTCTAAAAAATTTTTGAAATCTTTGGAATTTATTCCTGGATATTGATCTGATAGAATCAAGTCAATTTTATAATCTTGTGTTACTTTTTGGACAAGTTTTATAAAATCATTCGCACTCTGGGTTTTGGATGTCAAAATATAGGCGTAACGAGTGAAGTGATCTACTAGAAGATGTAAGTATGTTTTGGTTGAACGAGCACCACCAAACCCCCCTATGGTGTCTATAGACACTATTTCAAATGGATAGGTAGCGGGTCCTAAGTGGGACATTAGTCCAAACTTGTATTTGCCTCTAGATTTATTTTTTATACAGACATCACAGTTTTCGCAAATTTTTTTTATATTATCCAATATATTTTTAGCTTGATAAAACGGTTTAATCTTGTTTTCCATTTGTTGTCTCCCTATGTGACAGTAGTATTGATGTACATCTTTTATAATCCTTTTACTAAACTCCTCAGTTAGTACAATCTTTTCATTTTTTCCTATCTTTTTATAATATATATTATGTTTGAAAATAAGTTTATTTATATTTTGTTTAATATCTTTATTTTTATCTTGATCATTTCGTATGTCTTCTAATTTAACAAAATTCACTACTTTTAGACTGCTGTCTTCATTTTCATACGATTCTAACACTGGGTTTCTGCTTAAAGTATCTGCCTCTATATTATATTTGCCTGGAGAATATATTATTTTAAAATTGAACTGCGATAAATAATATGTTAAATCTCCCAGTTCTTCGTCCGTTCTGGCTTTAATATTCATTTTTTCCAAAGGTTTGTGATCTGAAAAAACTGTGAATGTTTTTCCTATAAGCCAATGTTGCCAGTATTTTACCGCTTCTTTTATTGCGAAACATTCGAGATATATGGCTTTTTTCTTTTTTTGTGAGTCGTTTAGTTTCTTAGAAAAATATGCACAAGGCTTTTCATCACCGTTGGGTTGGATTTGTTTTAAAATCGCACCTATACCTTGTATGCTAGCATCTGTATAAATAAGTATTGGCAAGTCTGGATCAAAGATGGCTAGAATTGGTTTTGAACAAAGTAGGTTTTTTATAGTATCAAAGGATTCTTGACATTTATTGGACCAAACGAATCTTTCTCCTTTTCTTAATAAATTATGTAATGGATCTAGTATAATTGAAATGTTTGGCACGTATTTTCCATAGAAATTAATTTTTCCTAAAAATTGTCGGACATTCTTTTGTGTTTTTGGAATTGGAAATTCCTTAATGGCAATCAAATTATCTTTTAATGGAGTGACAGTATTGTTTTTTATTATGTGACCTAGATATTTTACAGAGTCCTGTGCAAAGTTGCATTTCGTGAATTTTAATTTAAAACCTTCTTTTAAAATAGCCTCTAATAACAAAGATATGTGCTCAATGTGTTTTTCGAACGTTTCTGAAAATACTAAAATATCGTCAATGTAATTGACAGTAAAATTTGACAATTTATGCTTTCTTATAATGCTACTCAGTATTCTCTAAAAAATAGCAGGAGAAGTTTTTAAACCAAAAGGTAAACAAGTCCATTGAAAGTGTGCCTCTTGAGTTACAAATGCAGTTTTGTGTCTATCTTCAATTTTAAGAGGTATGGACCAGAACGCTGAGTTTATATCGAATGTGGAAAAAAATTTACATTTCCTTGTTTTAACCATTAGATCCTCGATTAGCGGAAATGGTTGTGATTGGGGGACTATAATTTTATTTAATTCGCGAAAATCTATACACAGCCTTGATCTTCTTCCTTCCTCTTTTTTAAATGCTAGTGTTATCGGAGCAGCAAAAGGGCTATATGACTCTTCTATTAAATTATTTTTTAGTAATTCTGATATTTGATTTTCAATTTCTTTCATATCTTCAATAGAGCACCTATACGGCCTTTTACTACAGTATTTATCTATCAACAAATCAATATGGGCTTCATAACCTTTTACCGTACCTATATCATATTTGTCTTTAGCAAAGACTGATTTATATTTGCATATTAATTTATCAATCTCTGACTTTTCCTGATGTTCTAAATTATTTACTGAAATATCAAAATTATCTACTGTTATATTCTCATTAAAGTTTATTTTAAACTCATTAGTGTTAGTTCCTTTTTTATATTTCTGTGTAATATCCACACCTTTTTTTTCATAATATATACCTTCTTTATCCCCTATATCACTACCTGAACTGCCAGGAATTTCATTAGTGTTTATAGGTTGCTCTTCTTTATTTTTTTTGTAGTCTCTATCATTATTGCTGTGGTAATTTTGGGTGATATTTAAATTCTCATTTTGTATTAAATTAAATTGTTGTATACAATCTAACCCAATTAGGAAATCATAGTCGAAGTTGTCTTCGTCTATTACAAAAATGTTGACACGTTTTTCAATTTCGTAAATTTTTATTTTTAAATTTACTATTCCTATTGTTTTTTTTACGCCATTAATTGTTTTTAAACCTGCATTTTTATCATAAGTTGGTATTTTTTTTAAAGATAATAACTTTGAATTTATTAAAGACACATTAGATCCCGAATCATAGATTCCTGATGTTTCTAAAGTGTCATTTATAAGCAATTTTATTTTTATTAATGGCGGCACTATTAGTTTTTTGGATCAATTTCATTTAATTCTATCTCTAATTCTGAATTGTTAACACTCTTTATTTGATCTTTTTTTAGCCTATCGTTATTATTAATTTTGAACCAACATTGGGATTCAGGATGGTAACGTATACCTTTATTTTCTTTTTCACAAATTTTACACGGACTAACCAATGGCTTCACATTTTTCTCTTTAATTTTACTGTCCGGTGTTCCTATTTTTTTATCAAATGTTTTTTTATTTACCATATGCTCTAAACTTCTCAAGTTATTAAATAAATCCTCAGTTTCCTTTAAACTATTCCTATCAATCTTATCTGCAATAAAATTTGGTAATCCGGTGGCGATCAGATCAATTAGAGTGAGTTTATCTATAGACTTATTTATTTCTAATAGTAGTCTCTCTTTCTTTAACGCATATTCCAGTAATGAGCCCTGTCTGTATTTAAATAACATTGCATACCTGATCGGTGACCAACCCTTATCCGCATATGTTTCACAAAAGTTCTTTTTCCACATTTCCCATTTTGAATTTATTGTATGCTTTATAAGCATGGAGCTATACCAGTCTAAACAAGAATTTTCTATAAATAACCTAAAGATTTCAATTTTGTGGACATCATCTTCTATTCCTATTCGGATACATTCCGCTTCAAAAGTAGTCATCCACTGGGACACATTAGTAATCTTGCTATTGAATTTTTCTATAACAAATTTTTCTACCATTTTCCCCATATTAAAAGGTTTTGATGAATCCATCTTTATTTCAGCGAATTTTTCCATGATTCTTGTTAGAGATTCTTCTGAAATTCCTGTTGTAGAAGTTTGTGGTTTTGTTTTTTCCTCCAATAGGTATTCCATAAATTGTTTATTTCCATCTTCATCACAATATTCCGCCATCATCTCCGGATTCATGGATATCCACACCTGTCGTTTATCATGCCGTTTTTGTAATGTTGACTTTACTTTATTAAAGATTTGGGTCTGTATTATTTTCTCATGTAATCTTACAGGTTGTAACTTGTCTGGGATCAAAAAGGTTCGGCCATCTAAATCCGTGATTGTCGTTACACAAATAATGTTTGTTTTCACATCTTCACTGGCCTTGACCATGAACTCGAATCTTAATTTTTCCATTATTCTCGTAGCTGTAGAAATGTTGTTTTATAATGTGTTTCTTTCTATTTATCCTTGGATATTATGGTGAACAGTAAAACTATAACAAAAATTGAGTTGCTCTGAAAAGAGTAAATTTTATTATAATAAGTACCTACATAAACTAGTTAACACTTTTACAAAACCGTATATTAATTAGTCACAAATCTTACCTGAAAAGAGAAACAACATTTAAAGCTATTGTTTCACCAGTTCTTATTAATTACTATCGGTTAAACATTCAAATAACAAAATAATTAATATTTCGATAACCTAACGGAATCTCCATATTTTATCATGTTGTCTCACTCATTCAATATGGCAGACCACTCCATAGATTCTAACGAGTTCACAGATAAATTATACATCAAGTTTATTACGCGGCAAATTCAAACTGTACAAACTAAATGAAGTGTCATGCACTTTGTTTACATGCATAATTTCATTAGAATCCGTTCAGTAATGTTAACGTGAATGAGAAACAAACACGCATCTGTCCATCCTCGCAAACTTTCAACACAGCCATTGATGGAAACAAAATTGTTTACCTTCAATATTATTGTACATCAAAAGACGAAATCAAAGTAGCGCCTTCATCACATGCATCGGTTCCATTGCTTTTAGCTTCCCATCTCACGAGAAATCATGAGACTAGGCCGAGACACAATCATATTGTACACTTACAGAGAAGCAAACAAGTCCAAACCGTTGTTTAGTTCCTGTACAAAGCCCGTATGTCGAAACAACTATGTTTTGAGTCACTTTCAGTAAGTTTGTCTCCGCTCAATGTTGAAAGAGTTTCAGCGAGGTGCATCTTGTGCCCGTATGTGCCATGCCGTGCCGTGCCATGCGCTCCACTGCTCATGCGGTGCTTGTACAAGTTTCTATAGCTTGCTGCTCTGCTGTGCTCCTGTAGGTTGCTGTACAGTGTGCGTGTGAGGCGCGCGACACGACGAGCTACCGGAATAGGTGTCTCACACATACTCAATCAAAGAACGCTTCTGTCTATTTTTGTGATTTAGACACAGTTTTTTTTAATAGCTACTGGCACTTATTATTGCAAGTTCATATAATTAAATAGAAATCTCCCCCAAAAAAGTCACGAGACCCAAAATCTCCCTTAACAGGACAACGTCTCGTAAGAGTAGCTTTTTTGTGTTTCGTGTAATAATGAGTAATAAACAGCACAATTAGAAACAGTAGATCCTATAAGCCGGCCTTATTGTACGCGACGTGGCTGCGTGTGGCGCGGGTTATGCGCGTCATCCGCGCCCCAGCGCTCTTAATCAATATTCATTACTTGCAATTCGTCTCCCCTCCGGCACACGCGGTCCACTACTAACGGAGAGATGATGCTGTCATCGTTACTGTTCGTGAGGTCGCCTGCAGCCGCCATCACCAGCACTCCGCAGTCCGCTGTTCATCTGTTCGAGAGAATGCTGGAGAAAGTTGTACACTGGAGTCGCGGTCAGTCTGGATGCTTAGATGCATATTATGTTAAGAATCTATAGATTTTGGCATTCCCCTGACCCTAGCAGTGAAAAATGATAACTCGAAGAACATGGTCATGATAGGTGTTGACACATGGTACAGAAGGTAGAAATGTCCAGGATCCGTCTAAAGACAAAGTTGTCCCGTGGCATCCAGACAGGATGCTTCGCGACGTTCCCGTTGTTTGCGTGAAATGGCACATTTCACATTACAAGAAATACTTGGTCGCGTTTGACTGGTGACCCTACAATCCTCGAGTGCAGCCTCCAGACCGGCTTCTCTCACAAGGTGTACGCGCTACGTGCAGCACTGTATAGCTTGCAGGCGGCGGCAGCAGCGGCGGTGGCAGCGGTGGCGGCGGCGGCGGCGGCGGCGGCGGCGGCGGCGCGCCGCGCGTGCCGGTAACGGAACACAAACAACTCGCAGGCGGCTCCCTCCCGGGCTACGGTTTCAATTCAAACACAACTTATTACCTACCTGGCACAAGCTTTTGTTATCTCTGAGGTATGATGAAGCGCGTGTTTTACTTCCTCACGATATAATATACACGTAAACACGTAGGTTTATGGATTAGTACAAAGGCACCGCCGCGCCGCGCCGTTTAGGTTCCAGGTAACGTTACCTACATAGTACTCAATACTTGTTTACGTGGGTGGTATTACGAGTAGTGTGTTTGAATAAAATGAAAAACGACAAAAACTCGCTCTGTGGCGTAGAATTAAAACAAAGACATAGTAATTAATTAAATGCTAAGCCAAAGGTGAATATAGAAACAAAATAATAAAATTGTTCCATCGAGCAGAGATCTGCGAGCCCGATATACGAGTGGGTCGCGCGAGGCGCGGTAATGGAACGCAAACAGCTTGCGCACACGGGGCGGCGGCGGCGGCGGCGGCTCCGAGCCTCTGGGATGCAAATAAGGAATTTAAATAAATAAATATCTGGCTTCAAGTTTGCAATGTTCAGTGACTAGCACCAGGACTTCTGTAGCCTGGAACACGCGTGAACATTCATCGGAGCGTCCGTCACACTGGGACATGTTGGTACTTATATCCGAGCCACTTTGTACATCACTCGTATCAATATAGCCGGCGGCGGGCGGCGGGCGGCGGGTGGCTTGCGCTGGAACTGAAAACAAAGACTTACTTTAATTGAATACGTGCTAATTATCCACCCCACCGTGGCGTGAAGTTTGTTGGCTATGGAATCGCGTTATCGCTGCAAATTGCTGTCAAAATCGGCGGCTTTCTTTTTAAATGATTGTGTTAATAATGTATAGCGGAATTGAAATATGCAGTCAGTATATCTACCTACGTAAATTGTATCATGGCATTATGACGTGCCGTCCCTTTGGAATTACTACCCGTCCGTCTAGCGGTTGTAACGAGGCTGCGTCGACGGCGGTACCTCGTTTCCGCCGCCCGTCTCGCTCTAACTCGCCGCGCGCGCGGCGTCACATCTTCCTTCTCGCTCCCGCACAAGCCTTTACAAGATGACGAGATTTTGAATAGCGTCTTTAAGGTTTCATCGTTGTAACGGAAACCCAATTAGGTGTGTTGCCAATTTTTTTCACAATGAATTTGCGAATTTGTACGCTCCGAATATTTCGCAGACGAGAAAAATGAGGCTGTATTAAACGTATCGCACAGCGTATGAAACTTGGAGTAGCGTAGTACGTCACGATTTAATAAAATTCAACGACGCGTTGACATTCCGGTTGGCTAATTGGCTATGCGACCAAGTCGCTTCCTACTTCCGCAACGAGCACACCCGAGTCGCGCAAAACTATAATTGTCTGCTATACATCATTAATCCTGGCTCCATTCTGACTGAATTGTAATGAGCCGCAGGTTGGTTTTCCTTACATCCAGTACATCCAACGACTATTAGTCATATTAGTTACTCTGTCCTTCCTCAGCGCGACTCTAGCGGCGAGTGTCGCGCCGCAACTACAAAACGGCCCATGCATACTGGTATGCATCATTCTCGGCGCGTCCATGTGTCCATGGAGAGGCAACGTGTTTCGCCGGGTGGTATCAGTTAGTAAGCCGAGGATTTTGAAATATGACCCAATCCTTCATAGGTGATCCCATTCTCCCCTTATCCGATCCGCCTCAGTCTGCCAGTTCTACCACCGAGTACTCCAACTGAAATGTGATGTTGTCGTAAGGCCTACGAAACAAGAACAACACAGTCCTTATTGCGATAACACGATATTGGGAGGCCCTGCTAATGCACTTCTATAGTGTTGCTAAGAAAGAGTCCTCCCTAGACTAGTCTGCGGATATCCCGATCTCAGTGAAGGCTCGTCGAGGCCGTTCTCGTGTGCCTGCAACAAGCGAGCGAGCGCGGGAGCCCTAACGGCTCCAGTCCCTCGGGACGGCCCCGAGCATGCCTGGCGCGAGCCAGCTTACAAACCTCCTCATTCCCAACTAATATCTTCATCATCATCATCATCCCACTGCTGGGCACGGGTCTCTCCTCACTTTCGTGAGCAAGGTTAGGCCATAATCCACCACGGGGGCCCAGTCCGGATTGGTGGATCATATACCTACCTCCGAAATAATTCTCGGGTAGGTATGTGGGTTTCCTCACGATGTTTTCCTTCACCGAAAAGCGAGTGATAATTACGTACATATGTTTTACAGAAACACATTGGTACGTGCCTGCGCTTTGATTTGAACTCACGACCTTCTGATTGGAAGGCGGACGTTCTCCCACTAATATCTTAGTGAGGGTTATCTAATTATATAATATACCATTTAACATAAGGATCTGCTTCTGATGCCGCTTCAATCATCTTTTGTATATGGAGAAGGCCAATGATGACGATGGCTATGTACTCGTACAAAGAACGCACCGGTTTGTAATAAGTACCCATACCTACCTACATTCGAAAAATATATCACATGAATTAATTTAAATCCAGCTTAATTAAATGTCAGTCTGATTCACAATTACGATCTGTTATTGATTGTTATAACATATTTCTGCGAACAGTTGCTGCAATTTGGATAATTAATCAAATATCAGACAGAGTTCATTGATTACAGTAGGAGGAGGTCCGTGAATACTTTTGGCGTTATGCATCTCGAGTACTGTGTACGTCGGCATTTATATAGAGTTCAATAATTTAACAGAAAAAGTCTATATTCAAAATTCACATTAAATCTCGAAAAAAAAGTCGCTTACAAGTCCGATCGACCCCTACGGCGCGGCGGCGGCAACGGCGGCGGCGGCTCGGAGAAAGCTGAAAGCGAACTATCTTACGAAAATGTTATTACAGGATATAACAGGAAAAGGTGAGGACGTTTATGGACGTGTTGGGCGATGAGCGGATTCAATAACCTGGCGCGCCCCGCGGGAATAACCACTCGCCGCCGCCTCGGGCTATCTGCTCGGAGCAGCCGCGCCGCGCCGCTCCGAGCCGCGCCGCGCCAGCTAGCTCCCGACAGTAGGAACACTATCAATGTGCCAAGAGTGAAAACACGATAGCATCACTTCCGACGACCGGTACTTGTCAATCTCACAGGGATTGCCTACAATGACGTGCCGTCTACGCAACTCGCCCAGCTGATGAGCCGGCCTCGCAGACGCGCCGCGCCGCGCGCCTCTGTCGAAAGTTGATTCAATCAATCCGTCGATGATCCAATGTCGTCGCCGCGGGATTTAGCAGAATTTGATTCAATTAATCGCGATATTTACATTGTACAATGTGGTTTGTGCTACAATTAAAAGTGGCAACTGGCTTATAACATTTATATGTAATGTATCGGTTCACGACCCGAGCATTACAGCATTACAGCAGTCAGTGCAGCGAGCCGAGTCGCTAAATGTTCAAATATTCATGTGGTTATGTTGCAAGTCACGCAATATACCTGAATGTTACAACTCCGTCGCCAACTTCCTGTGTTGATTTATCTTCGTATTATAATTTTGACTTCATTTATCCCACATTTTCTAATCGCCGAGTTCCCGCATATCCCATATCGGCATGTATTATGTAACGTGGGTGGTGTGGCAGGCGCCGACTGCCGACTGCTGACTGCCGACTGCCGACTGCCGACTGCCGACTGCCGACGCGGCGCGCTGACGTGTGCTGTATATATTTATATTCACGCTGCGACAAATAAAGCGACGTGTAGCACTGTAACGCGTTACGCTGGAACCGCGTGAGAACAGCCGCTGCCCGCAGATATGAGAATCGGCCGCAATTTATACGCCGCGCCATGACACGGATTATATTTACCATGTTTTTCCGTCTCGGATAGAAAATAAACCAACTAAAGCAGCGAAACAAATAGAGTCTCGATAAAAGAAATAATGTATAAATTGATACGTGATACGAACAAATAAATGAATTCTCGAAGAAATGCCCAAAGGCAAATGGAAGGAAACAAATATCCCAACTAATCGAGGAGAGTCGGCGACTTCCCGAACAGCGGATATTGTTTATCTGAAACGAAGAGCCTCTCCTCCATAAATTCTTATTTGTTTACCGACGTCAATCCTCTTGTGCGCGCCTACTCTACTGCCTGCTCCATGTCGATTGTACAGCGACAGCGCGCGATTGACGCGCGACTGACGCGCGACTGACGCGCAACGTGCGGCTAATGAACACATTGTGTCGGCTCGACGCTAGCACTAAGAAAAATATCAGGTCGGACAGCCGCGCCGCAGGGCGCCGCAGGGCGCCGCCGCCGCTGACTTCTCGCGCATCTTTGAACTAGTGTCAGTGATTACTAAATCGGGTGACGACACCTCTTACCTACAGCGCACACAATTATCATCTAGGTCTGGTGGGTTAAAGTATAAATATAGTTATTATGTTTAGTTTGGCTTAGTTTTATTTGATTTTAAATCGTTTCTAATGCTTGGAGTTGTAAAGTCGCGTCGTCGCGCTGTCACCGGTGCGCCCACGAGAGTGTTTTCAAAGATTTCACGACGGACGTGTCGGCGGAGGTGTCGGCTGCCGGAAGGGCAGGATGTTGGGTGATGTATCATTGTACATATTGTATCCAGCCAGCCTGCGTGTTTCACACAAACGTGCTCGAGAAATACGCGACCGCAATATTGGGCAACCCCCGCACTTCGCCGAAAATCAATCAAACTAAAATGGTTTCGGTGTAGCTCACTACACGCTACGAGTACACACTACACACTTCAGCTACACTCTTGAATGAACTTGACAGTTTGCAAGCCGCCATCAAAGCACTTTGGCATTGTTTCCAATTATTATATGTAAAACAGGCACATGTGTTAATATATAGTATACATTACCTACAAATATAAATTGAACTACCTACCAGTCGTATAGAGCTACTCGTATGCTGAAAATCATAGAAAATACAAATGTTTTCAAAAAATCTACCGACGGAACGATTCTTGAATATCGAATTACCGGCACACAATAGGTTACTAGAGTAGTGTCGCAGAGATGGCTCGAGAGTCGAGCGCCTCGCTGCGGCGGCGGGCGGCGGGCGGCGGGCGGCGGGCGGCGGGCGGCGGGCGGCGCGATTAGCGACGTGCTGTAATTAAATTCCGTCGCTGATGAAAGGGAATTCTTCAAGTCGGCCACTGAGCGACATAGTCGCCGGCTTGCCATGAATGTTCCATGAATTATTTCACCTTTATCAATCAGTCACATTAATATTTAAATCCTAACTTATCAGTGAAGTTATTATTCTGGCTTCGAGAGAAATCATGCCCACGTTTATTAAAACAAATACCGACGAATATAAACCCAAATTTTCAGGAATAATGGAGCTCGCTTCGGGCCTTGTAAATCTATTGTAAAGAGAAGCGTCTGAAATATTAGGCAATCTACGCACGGGCGTTCGAGATCGGTTCGGTTGTCCGTGAAACAAGATGAAATGAACGAGTTCTAGAGTACCTGTGATAGTGCACCGCCACCTGGTGGTGCACCTCGCCAATACGCGCGCTTTCAAGTTGACTCCAGCGATACACCTACCTGTTACTAGCTATGAGAACCAAAAAGCCAGTCTCTCAACTGAGTGTGTCCCCGCCGGTTTTAAGAAACTATTAACGGTAAGACTCGTCCGTGACACACAGTGGAACTAGCGAGGATCCCGCTGGCTACCTCTTGGTCGTCTATGAAACCTGGGTTTCGTAACTGGTTTCGACGAAGGGATCTACAACAGATTCTACCACCGCCGCCGGCGCCGGTACCGGTGGCGGTGGCGGTGGCGGAGCGGAGCGGTAACGGTGGCTCGGAGCCGCGGTTTGTTTACGTTTCAGCACCGTAATTAACCACTGTTGTCTTTCCCGACTTCAATTTATGAATTTGATATTATTTAACGAAATTGGTTCCGATAACAATCGCATCGAGGGACTGGGCGCTTCGTTTTGACAGGTTATTAAATTGACACAATGGCTTATTCCACAGATGTTCTGATTTAGTGGAATTATCTACTCATTGTGCTGTGCGGGTTATTGATCGAGGCGACGATCAAACTAATTTTTGTTTACAGTTACAGTTACAATTTACAGCACCAGCTCCGATATACTACTGCCAATCTATGCACTATGCTATACAGTAGACAGATGCTAAAACAAAATGCGCGCAAGAGACGCGCCGCGCGCCGCAGGCGCAGCTCGAATGTGCCGCTTGATGGCGTTCTCATGAGTATGGCTCTCGTGTCAGCTGCTTCCACTCCCTGTTGTGCAGGGTGTACTGTAGACGTAGAGTGTAGAGTGTAGAGTGTAGGGCTCTCGTGGCGTTACACTACACGTGAACGAATTTAGCGATTATACATTTCGTTTTGTTTTGAGATATAATCTCATCTACATTCTTGTAGTCATTTAGGTTCTCTGAAACGACAATATAATTGAATATAAATAAAGCTATTTGAAGGAGTTGGTAGTGAGCAACGTGTACAATTGTACATAGTGCTGCGATATACTGCCAGGGGCTCTCAGTAACGGGCAATGTTAACAAAACTGAACGGCTGCGTTTAATAATGATCTAGCTAGTGCGATTGATTGTTCATGCAATGTTTTGTCTGTAGTGAGGGATCGCTCCGAGCGGCGCACGGCGCGGCGGCGGGCGCGGCGGCGCGGCGGCGGGCGCGGCGGCGCGGCGGCGGCGCTCGATCGCTAGGATAATAAATCACTGGCCGCGTTTTGTAGGTACTTATTTGACCACAGCTCAACAAGTTCAACGGCAAAACTTACAATATATAGCTAACTAACTTATTCCGCTTGTTCCATTAGACACGATTCCTGCGTTAGTCTAGCAGGTCTACTATAATAACTCTTATCTAGACTATATATATAGTGAAGAGCGTCACTGCACCCGGTAAACGCCCATACGAATACTATTCAACGTAGAAAATTATCTGCAACCAATTTTGGAAACCTCGACCACTGGTATAAAACTCTACCAACTTTTCTATATCACAATAAACAAGAAACTTCCGGAAACATCAAAGCCCGTTTGTCTCGTCTGTCCACTGTCGTGTGAGAGTCAGCACAAAAACTTTAATAGAAGACGCGCGACACGCGGCGAGAGACGACAAACTTGCTCGTACGTGGCCGTGTAGCGCCACGCTGCGCCGCGCCGCGCCGCGCCGCGCCGCTCTGCCATCCGCAGCCGTCGGCTGACTGCGATGCGATGAAAACATCTCCAATCAATTGGAAACTAAACTTGAACAATTAAAATGTTCAACAAAAAACGTGTGATAGAATGTATTCTATTTGCCCGTAAAGAGTCCGTGTCAGTTCGCGCAGTATTTGCGCTAAAAACGGCGCGGGCGGCGCCCTGCACCAGTTCAAAGGCAATCACAGATCTGGCGGCCTGCTCTGCATATCGATAAACAAATACAGATTCTCAGCAAGCACTTAATTTATCGTTCCTCAAAACGAAGCCTGTACTAACGAGAATGGTCCGAGACTGCCCGTCCGAGACACGTGTCACAGAGTGTTATACTCGTATAATAGGCACGACGCACGGCCTCCTACTTACAGCCAAATGCGAACTTCAACCCGAGCTTCAGAATAATTGGAACAGATCGGGTTTGCAGCAGCCAATTAATATCATTTAAAGTGCAAATCTGCACCATTTATTGAATTTAAAATAAATGATTCCATCTTCAGTGGACAGTAATGGGCTGCATTAATTAGGAATCTCGGCCTCAGCGCGGCGGCGGCGGCGCGGCGGCGGCGGCGGCGTGAAGAGAGTACAAACACACAAATAGATTCAATGGCAATGATAACGATTCTCTTTAATTGAAAATTGAGGTAACGCAATAGGTAGGTACAGTGAAGCTCTCGACAGATAGATAGATAGATAATCTCTTTATTGTAACACCACAGAACAAAGATAACTTAAAAACTAAAACAAACAAGTTTAACAATTAGTTTCACAATGGGCCGATCCCGATGGAGAGAGAGAGACCTCTCAAAACAAAACAATTCAAAAATTAGACACCTTTTCAAAAATAATAGTAAAAGTTAGAAACGCATTTCAAAGTTGACTAAAGAGTGCTCTCGTCCCGTTGGCGCGTCGCATTAATTATGTTTCACCAAACGGCTAAAACGGCACACTTTAAAAAGCTCTTCGAGTTTGACGAAAGCATTTTAGCACAAACTTTCCAAGACTAAAAACATGATAAGAGGCTCCGGGAGATCGGCGACCTTTTAATGGGCACCGAGCCTCTCGCAAGAAACTTGTTTCGAATGACTCGACAGAGACGAACTGGAGTGCGTGTAACGTAGCAGGTGAGGGCGGCGCGGCGCTGTCCGCGCGCGAGATAATTAAACCGTGTCCGTCGCCGCGCCGCGCCGCGCTGCGCCGCGCCGCGCCGTCCGTCCGTCTCGGGATTTATCGCGACCGCATTAATCATGTCCCGGCTCGGCCCCGCGTCGGAGGCGAGCCTAATAATGTACGCTGATGCTTTTTCATTCCTACGTTAGGCGGCCGCTGACGCAACTGAGAACCACTCATTAAACCCACGAAAAACCAAGCGTACAACCAAATTGTCTCAGTCCAATTATCGGATCGGGTTCCGTAGTCCTGTCTGTGTTTATATAGACCAAAATAGTGTTTTAAAAAGGTCATTATAACCATCCCACCCCAAAGGAATATTAATTGTACTCCTTTTTTAATTTTCTTCTATAGATCTGGCTTGCGACTTAAAATGTAGGCATGGTCTACACTACTACAGATGTTAGAATCATAACATATTGAGCTAATTACGTTGTACCAAATATCCATATACCTAAAACACATTGGCCGCGCGCAGCTGCGCGGCGCGGCGCGGCGGCGGTGGCGGCGGCGCGGTGGCGGCGCGGCGCGGTGGCGACACCGTGCGGCGCATCGCCGCGTCGGGTGCACTTTGCAGTTACTTTAATTAAAACGTGTGCTAACATATAACGCGTGTACACGCAACGCGAGGACACAACACAATTAGCAATATGCCTGAAATATTACCGTGCAGCTATTACAGCCAGTTTGTTTAAGTGCTGAGAGGCTCGCTTACACTCTTACAGCCCGCTATGAGATCAGCTCATGTTAGCCGCCGCGTGCCGCGAGTGCCGCGAGTGCCGACACTCGTCGGCGCCGTGTTCCAATCCAATACTGAATGGAGGCGAAATGTTGAAAATTATGCACGCCGCCGTTTAGATTTGCGCGACTCGTGATACATACGTTAACGTGCTATCGTTCGGGCTTATACCTCATTTAAAGTCTTCTCTACCATCCTTACTTCCTTACTTTTATATTATAAATGCGAAAGTAACTCTGTCTGTTGCTCTTTCACGCCTGAAATACTGAACCGATTGAAATAAAATTTGGTACAGAAATAGTCTAGAGCCTAGGGAAGGACACGGGCTACTTTTTATCGCAAAAAATGCATTTTAAGGGTTTGAAATAGGGGATGAAAGTTTGTATGGAAGTATCGTCATTTTTGAAGCTAGAAGCTTGAAATTTATTTTTTAGGCTTTTGATTAGATATAAATAAATTTGGCATTCAATTTTTGTAAAATTTTGTATTTATTTTACCCCTCAAGGGTAAACCCTTGAGGGGTAAAATAAATATAGGGGATGAAAGTATGTATAGGAATATGTAAAGTTTCGGCTTAATTTTCTCTAATGGAAAGGTACATTGACAGCGAGTAACATAGGCTATATTTTATCCCCATATTCCTGCGGGAACAGGAACTACGCGGGTGAAACCGCGGGGCATAGCTAGTTTCATTATAAAAGATCTTCAATGTAAACACTTTTTGTCCTGTAGTGCTACAAGGTGAGCATAGATAACTTGTAATTGGATCTCTGTTCATTACGAACAAAGTGTTTGATTTGTTCGCTAGTTTATTTGCCCTCGTTTAAACGAAGACTACAATTTGGGTGTCAGTATCTTAGCAAAATAGGTAATTCCATCACGCCGTACTCATTAGTTGAATAGAAACTTTGTTTACGTCGAGCTAATTATTTGGAATTCAAACAATCGCCTAACGAAAGCAGCTTGTATATTCCAATTCATATTATGTAAATAGGCTCTTCATTACTGAATTAATAGTTATGGCTGAACGCTGAACAGTATTTGTTCTGCGCACATTTCAGGCTTTCGTTATCAAAACTCCCATATTCATAATTTGTTATTTAAACAGTACTTACTTGAAAAGTAAACATTGAGCCGAGCGAAAATTTCGGCGGTTTCTACGATCTGTTTACTAAAGTTAAAGGTAACTTCGTAAAGCATTGCATCAAACACGATTTTCACGATTATTAAGTTCGTTAGAAAATGGCCTCTTTGTTTAGTCTGAAACTCTCGAAGCATACCGATGTGCTTCAAACTCTACTAATCGATTTCGTTGCTCTCGCTCGAATCGATTCACGTACTCGTGTACAATCACTTCGATAACACCGTCGACCGTCGACAGTCGACAGTCGACAGTCGACAGTCGACAGTCGACTAGTGAGAGGAAACTCCGAAGTACTGTTACGTTTCGAGAACGGTTGAGAAGTTGAATGCGACGCTTTCACTCTGACATTTGGCTATTTACTGTGGAATTCGGCATCGAGCGTGAAACTAGACGATGCGAACATTTGACAATTTGATGCAAGCACTCCGGGCATGGTTAAAGGTTACAGGTCAAGTCGAACCCCTGCGTGCCGCTCTATAACAATTAGCTCCCACTAGACCCAGTGTCGCCAATGTTAACCGATAGTAACAGTAGAGCCCGAGCTCGTCGACACTCGACGTAGGTACTCGCAATAACAACAGTATTTATATTTACCTATTGCTTGGGCAATGTCATACCTACTTGGGATAAACACGTAATGTATACTCAAGCTGTACAATTAGATATGTGAGAAACTACCAACCGAGAGACGAGATTGCTTATAATATGAGAGATACCTAATTTCTTAGAATAGCAGTAGGATTTCTTATAAGCATGCGCCCCCAGGGATTGGCGACATCAGCGGCGGACGTCTTCCAGGAAGGAAAGGTCGTCTAATTTATTATATTTTTCTATTAACTGTAACATTTTACACGAGTTTATACAAAACTGTGTACAAAATTAGGCTTTAAATGTTTTGGCGTATGATGACGCTGTAAACGGAACAGTAATAATCCATCTATCCGCTCCAGTAAGCTGCATACTCGGCTGCATCCGATGGCGCCCTCTAGCGCGGTGGCACCATGGAAGCCAGCCGTCTCCTGCGCGAGATTCACGATTCGTTCGTAAACTATCGCGTATGGTACAATCTGCGCCGCGCCGTTTGTCGTCCGCCGCCGCCGCCGCCGTCGCCGCCGCGCCGCCACGAGCGACGTGATGCGACACTCTACGTTAGAAATATTATAACCCAGCTGCGGTGCTGCAAGCCCCGTCACAAAGCTAGTTTAGTGATGATTATAAAAGCAGACCTAACATTTAAAATAAAACATTACAAGTTTCCGATTGCATGTTCCTCTTTGATTACGTGTCGCAAGCCGTCTAGGTTGGGACGTGTCCTCGAGCGCCCCGTTCTTTATCCGCAGGCGAGGAGCGGTCGCACGTCGCGACGCGCTACTTGTCGCATCGTGCCGCGCGACACTGATTCATTTATTGGATCGAGTTCGGTGTCAGCAGTGCACGCGGCTGGAAAAGCGAAGTGACACGCCAACGAAATGCCCGGATTCCATGTGTTCCGCGGATTTTTCTCGAGATATCGATTGAGGCGCGCAGGGAGCGAGGGATCGTGCGGTGGTCGGCAAGTGCTCATCCGCGGGTAATTCAATATTTGTTCTGTTTTTTTTTTCACATCCAATATTTCGCCACCACTGTGGTGTGCAATAACGGCGATATCAGCGAGGGTGTGCCGTGCCGCCGCCGGCGCCACCGCCGCCGCCGCCGCCGCCGCCGCCGCCGCCGCCGCCGCCGCCGCCGCCGCCGCCGCAACCGCCGCCGCCGCCGCCGCCGTGTTAAAATATGAACTGTAGTATTCGCATTATTTATGCGTTTAATATGTTTGCGGGTCGGGCGTCGCCGGCAGAGGTGGTGGGGGTTGGCAGTGCCCGCGGGACAAACGGCAGGCGCCGTTGCATTGCCGCCTTATTGCCGCAGGTGCGAAAGAGCGCTCTGAAATATGTCAAGGGCAACCTCGACCGACCAACAAACCTTAAGGTGAAGTGGTATTAAAACGGGGACTCCCGGCGGAGCGGATAGTAGGGCTTTGTAGCGACGTTGGAACTTATTCATTTAGTAGTACGGAGCCTCAGTGGCTTTATTGTTGTAAAGTAATATGTGTCTTTTATTCAAAGGTAAATTTAGAAGAAGAGTAGCGTTCGATATCTCAGTGACATTCAAGGCGCGCCTAACTACTGGGGCGGGACAAACAGGCCGTGACAGTGACGACGGTGGCGGCCCGACCCTCGCCCCTCGCCCCTCGCCCCGCGTCGCCCGCTTCCGTAAATTTAACTTGTAAATACTAAATTAACGTGATGGTTCGTGCCGCGCACCGTGCGTTGTGCGTGTGCCGTGCGTGCGTCGTGCGTGCATCGTGCGTGCGTCGTGCGTTGTGCAGTAACTTAGCTCGCGTTCGGGCACGTCGCACTCGACTCGAAAGACGCAACCCGCGCGGGAGCCTTCGTGGAGTTGAGATTTAACCGTTGTAAGAACTCAACTGAAATAAAATAATAATAAATCAAATTTTCCTCGCCTCGTCTATTTCATGATCGCTTGTAGCAATCCTCAAATAGTTGTTGCAATCACTTTGTGGATTTAAAAGTCACGTGACGCCATCCAAATAAAATCGCTGAGTGTTGAAATGTGACGTACTCGCGGTGACGGTGCGGCGCGGCGCGGCGCCGTGCACGACGTGATCCGTGTCACGAATCACGCAAATGAACGTACAGCGCAGTGCCACGTGCCCCCCGTGCCACGGAACCGTGCATGTTGCGCAGGACAAGCTAATATTTTCTATAAATGTTGTTGGAGGTAGCGCTAGTTAGAAGCTGGGATACTTGCAAATATTAAAACCCTCCCAAAAACCGAGTAGAATAATTGAGCATTCAGATCGTTTGTTTTCCTGCGAGGGTGGGTTGGTTGCTAGCTACCCTTCGATGAGAAGCCGCGCCGCGCGCCGCTCTAGGAAGGGACAGTGCACCTTCAACAGGTCGCGGCTCTTAAGTACTAACACACGGACGGACGGACGGGTTGGCACATTCACACGCGTTTAGTTCGCGCTATATACTCACACCATTAGTGCGTCTGTTTTACATAAGAGATTCTTCACTGTGCTTATTTTAAATTAAAGATTAAACACTATTAAAACTTCATAGACAAAAGCTATCCAACAAAGTTTAAAGCTTTGCACATTTAAATAGGAGAAAATCCGCAGTTACAAAGTTGTAACTGCGGCGGTAGTTAACAAACCGAGGGACGATGACGCGAGCAGACACGTCTGGCCGCCCGCGCCGAGGCGCTGCCGAGCAGGCCGCGGCTACTGCCGACCTCCGCGCCGCATCTCCCGATGCTGCCCTTATTGGAGCGCCTGATGCCAGCAACTGCCCTTCGCACTTCTTTCAATGGCGTGTTAACGTTTTCTAGAAATACGTTGTTATTCCATTTGATATTATGATCACGTACTACTTGCAATCTGAAGCTGGTTCGGTTCTGAATAGCTTTAACAAGCCGTTCTTTCGCGACGATGTGATCTGATTCAACAATAGTAACTTATTACTTTATAAGCAATTTTGAAACATTTCCTGATTCCGATACCATAGATACGGAACTACCTTCGCGGTGGCGCACGGAGCGCATCTTTTTCGTAGGTATAGATAATATAATAATGAACGCATTATTTATACAAACTAGTCACCCATTCAGTGCATTCGAACGTTGTTATCCTATTTAAAATAAGGCAAAACATTTCCAAAAAAGTTATTATTGTCTTAGATAATCACAAATGTTCTTAGTTATGTGACTTTGCAATGTAACTTTATAATCTCGTATGTTTGATAAAGAATTAGTTTCGTTTACTGGTAAGTGTAGCACTTTGCTCATTTCTAGACGTAAACTAGTACAAGTGAAGACCGTCGAAGGCTATGTAAACCTATCGGTGTATCCCTCATAACTGTCTATAAGAGGCTGTTAGTTTTTCGTGCAGCATAAAATAAAATAAAAGAAATAAAACAGTAACCGTTTTTTTCCCAAACGCCGTGTTTCGGGGAAGTTCCGAGGGAGGACTCGAAAGCCTCGCACACGATAAAATATTTCTTTATCTGGCCCATCTTTTCCTTTCCATTATGCAAATACATTATCGTATAAAGAGATTACGCTCGGCGGCCGTATTTCCGCTATAACGTAAGGCGGGCTCAGACGGCGGCGGCGCGGGCGGCGGCGGCTGCCATCAATCATCCTCAGCCGCGCCGCGCCCCGAGCGGAGGCGCCGCGCCGCGCGACTCTGCCGGACTGCAGGCAGGGCCATAACGTGACCTGTCTCTACCTTCTACTTTTAATTGCAGCCATTATAAAAAGAGCAGTGGCGCGAAGGGAAGCCCTTTACTCCTCTCCCCTCCCCCGCCACCATTGCCCAGCGCCGGATTAACAACATTCAAAGGAGATTAGAGCGATGGATGGCTCACGGCAGGCAAACCCACCACCACCCCCTCCCCCTAGCGCGCCCTGTGCTCTGCGGCCGGTGGACGCACTCGTCGGTGAATTATTTAAACAAACAGAACTAAACACGTCATTGTCTCACAATAAACAGGGCGCCCCCCACCCCCGCGCCCCTGCGCCCGCCGCACCGGATGCGTATTATCTTTATGTTTCCTATTCCAGGCGCCGAAACGACCGCTCGTGGTTTATTGCAGGTGGACGGCTCGGACAGGTTAACGAAACAATTGTGAAATCATCCCGCAAATCCGCATTTTATAGGAATATTTTGAGGAGATAGGCTCTTATTTAAAACGTCAATGGACGGCCGCCGCCTAATAAATTGATTGAATCAATAATATGAATGATGCGCGTTTGTAACGCACGACGCTTTTCGGTTCGGCTATAAATACTTAGATATTTTATTCGAAATCGTAAAGTGATATCTAAGTGATCCGTAAGCGGTGCTCAAACTTTAATGATTGTCGTAATCATTTTACGTCCAGATTGGATATAACGTTCCGAACTATTAATTTTATGAAGCGATCCGATCGCTGGGCTGGAGCCCACGTCCCTTTTATTGGAGTCTGTCGGAGAGCGCCGCGCCGCGACGCGCTGCGCCGCGCCGCGCTGTGCCGCGCTGCGCCGCACCGCACCACACCGCACTACGCCGCACCACGCCGCACCACGCCGCGCACGTAAGTAAACGTCGACACATAGGAGTACATCGTGCAACGGGCACTACTCGTAACAGAGTGGTGCAATTATTGTCATAGAGAAATAATGTAGCCGCTCGTAGACACTGTACGTATGCGCGTAGCACAAAGCTACGCCGCGCCGTAAGCGTAGCGATTCGCAACGGAAGCAATCATAGTGCATTACTCGCGAGGCGCCTCGTGGGCGCTACAAAGAGCGGCCGCGCTCGCCGGGGACTCTGTCCCTGCATTTACACGAATGCAGGATTCGGCAGGTTGGTAGCGCACTGCGAATATAGTGGCGACGGAAGGCGCGTTTTGGATGGTACGATCACGGTGTCACTGTTACTACAAGCAGGCTAGTCGAACTCTACGTAGAAGCCGCACAGTCTTATACCACCCTGAAAAGTATTTATTATGTATTTACAGCATTTTTCATGGCCTTTATAAGTGCGAGTGGACTGCGGCCTGCTCCCGCGTCCGCTCGTGCACTCCGCATTGCCTGTTGGGGGCGGGTGCAGGTTTCCGAGCGTCGCCGACGCCGCACTGAAATTCACAATTTATCTCCTTAATTATGATGAACCGAAATGCTTTTACGAGATCTGTTCTAGCTTGTGAACGACTGACCTAATTTATATTTGTGCTCGCGGAAACGTAAATAAGCTTTCTGAGCTTACGCTCGGTTAGCTTTCAAACGAATTTATTAAAATGTATATTAAGAAAGTTATTTAGGTCGCGGACTACAGCTGCGTGGTGGCGGGAAACCACTCATCGGCATTGGGTTTGAATCCTGTCCACATGCAATGAGGAAGGAAATCTTCCGATATCCATAATAGGGATTCTTCTTACAAGTGCTCAGCCGAGATGTTTCGGCGCTTAGAATACGTCGAAATGTACGTCAGTCCACCGTGGTTCTAGGCAAAACCTTCCTTTTGGAAGATATCTAATTTGAGAACAATTAAAAGAAACCCATAAAACAATATTATAAGATTTGTTAATAGGTGTTTTTGTAAACAACAAATGGATTAACAATTAGATTGAAGAGGAAACAGGAATGTAGTTATTGTCACAAGCAGGCCGGACGGCGGCGGCGGCAACGGCGGCGGCAGCGGCGGCGGCAGCGGCGGCGGCAGCGGCGGCGCGGCGCCGCGGACGGAGCGCGCCCGGCGGCCGCGGCATCGGCAACCAGTTAAAGGTAGATTTATTAGGCTCCAGCACGCATATTTGACGTCGCGGTATCGCCAGCCGAAAGACTTAGATTTATTTTCGCAATTCGCATAATAATCTTTTATTTTCCCTCCGAGGGCAAATAATAAAAGTCATCGATTCGCGGATTTATTATATAGTACCGAGGATTTATGTTCGGCTAAGCTTAGGGCGAGCGCACGTGTAGTGCGGAGCGGGCGGCGGCGCGTGACGTCACCGCACCGCACCGCGCCGCGCCGACCCTACGCTCGACACGCCGCGGCATCATCCACTCTTCTAATCATCTTCTAATCAGGTGCAGTGTGCAAGTGTGCAGCGCTTCACGCACTTCGATACGTCACCCACCTGACGTTTGAAGGCTTTCACAAAAATTGATAAAACTCGACCCGACTCGTTACCTATAAATAGAGTATTGTATTATTATCATCTGCAGTTAAGAAATAATGATCTCAGGTACTTATAGACAGTTTTGGCGAAATCGCAACGTAGCGGGGGGCTGGCATGCCGGTTAGGCACGGGGGAGGGGAGGGAGGAGCGCGTCGGCGCGGCGGCAGTCGCTCGCCGCTCGGCCGCCGCGCGGCACACGTGCGTCGCCCGCACGCCGCACGCCCGCCCGCCCGCCCGCTCGCTCGCCGGACGAGCCGCGTCTGACTGTGTCGGCGGCACTTCGCGCGTAAACGGACGGTTCGCGACAATGTGATTTAGTGCAGTGCGTTCTTGACGGAGCTCGCGACTCACATCGGACGGACTTATCGCTCTACTGGATGTAAATAATGATCATTATTATTCAATAACTACTTATTCACATGCACTTTACACACTTGACCACTTATATCCGGCTATCGTGTATGCTGGCTGCTATTCAACACGTGAACTAGTATTTTTAAAGTGTTTTAGAAGTACTTTTTGTAGAAAATTAAAAATAACATCAAATCATTTCGTCGGCGTTATTTAGGATTATTTTTGTTTATACTTCAGCCGTTTTAATAACTACATTAATACGGTGGGTAACTTCTGAATTATAGTTTCAAAAGTTATTTAAACAATTGGAAAGACCATATTATGTGTAAATATATAATTATATCTCTAAAATAAATAATTTCACTTGCCGGAAAAATATAAAAAGATTGGAGTTGATCTCGCCGAGGAGTTGTAAACATTATACATACAATCTAATATTATCAAAACATCGTGGTTTTGTTAGCGTAAGTCGTAGCTGCAATTCGAGTAAAAAAAAACGCACCAATAATAAATGTACTAGGTGTGTAGCTCTGCAAGCTCTGTAGCTACTTAGCTACTAGATTGAATCTATGAAATTGCTACGAAGCACGGAGCTACGAGATTGTTACGAAGCATGGAGCTATAATGTTGCTACGAAGCATGCAGCTACGAGATTGCAACGAAGCATGGAGCTCCGTGGCTATAAAACTGCTACGAAGCATGAAGCTACGTAGCTATAAAATTACTACGAAGCATGGAGCTACGCAGTTACAGAATTGCCATTGTAAAACAAAACACTCAAGTCGTCGACCCAGGGCGCTCTCAGTTCTTTAACATAACTTAATGACTGCTGTTAATCTATAACAGCCGGTATCCATCGTCTTCTGAAGCACAAAAATACTCTTATATTGGGCACATGGCACTGCAAAGACAGACCGTCCGACCCGTCCAATTGTGTGCCGCTGAGGACGTTGTTTAATTTTCATGATCTATTACAGTGAAACTACGCCAGTGCAGTGTCCAAAAATTGCTTGTTTTAGTTTAATTTAAAGTGCAACAACTAGCAAGACGACAATTGCAGTTCGGTATTATTTTCATAAAATAGATGGCATAAGTTATGCGGCCCACTAGATGGTAAGTGATCACCGCCGCCCATGGACATCTGCTACGCCAGGGGCGTTACCAGTGCGTTGCCTATAACCCTTAGTAGAAAGGACTCTTTTAACGTTTTATTGAAGGTCTCCATGCTGTCTTTCTGAGAAAAACCTCGAGTACAAGATCATTCCACATGTTGCAGGTACGTGGAAGAACCGAACGCTTGAACCGGGCTATATACGATACAATATGTTGCTGAACATTCTCTCCATTTCCAAATTTCAGATGGTCAAAGCGGTATGATATTTAAAGTCTCTTCAGAGCATTCCCCGTTGTAATACTTTTAGAATGGGTTAATGAGGCTAACATACATGACGGCGCGGCGCAAGCTACAAGTTTCCAGCTTGTCGGAGAGCTCGGGGGATATCCTCACTACTTGTGTAATAACGCCTACACTATGACAAAGAAGAGTCGTTTCGTTTGCATGAGCTGTTAGGTTTTAATGATACGAAAACGACACATTACAAAAGCTCAAACGGCCATATTTATTTGTTTTAGTTTTTTCAATACTTCATAATTAAGTGACGATGTGGTCGAAGAAGGTAGAAATGCTCAGCGTAGGCTGGGACTGGCTCTCAAGGACCACTGCTGAAATACTCCGATAAGGGTTCGATGACAGATTTTCTGGAGCTGAATCCGAACCTATGTCCTGCGGCGTGCGATACGACGACGGAACCGACCGAGCAGCCAAACGCCAATTGATCTGTGCAATGCAACTTGCCATATTTAAGCTCTGATGCAGTTGAAAGCCCAACATTAGGATAAATATATGATCACGCCATGCCGCTGGTCACACAGTAGCGATGCTCCGAGAGCACGTTCACTCGCACCGCAACAGAACTTTCTTTAAAGTGCGCGCTTTCGTTTAGGTAGTGCTGGACGGCACTACTATACCGACGCGGTGGCGGCGGCAATCTACTCCGACGCAATGTGGTTCTAGCAAACGAAGACTACTTTAAGTTACCTTGGATCCAAGTATCCAGCCCCGAGAGATACCGAGCTCCGAGTTTGTATCCGAGTAGTACTCTGTGCCGAGCCTATCGCACACTTAACCGAAACACCGCCGCACTCGGCCACCTCGCCTTGCCTCGGTCTATCTATTGGGTCTGTATTGGCATAAAGTTTTCTTTTATAGTTCAGTAATTCTGGTTGCTGTTTTGCACCTGCCTTACCCTTTACCCTTAAGGTAAAACGGCAATCACAATAAGGTAATTAAAGAGCATGTCACCAGAGCACGCGCTAGTAGCGTGGTTGAGGGCGGGTGGCTCGTAACGTCACGGGGACTTTACACGTCGTTACCGTGAGCACGCGGCGTTACGCACCTCTCACCTGCCCACGCGCGGCACCACGCGCGTCGCCGCGCCGGCTGCTCCCGCGGGAACGGCACGGGTTGACTTCACAACTGACTCGTACTCAAACGTGGTTGTTCTTCGTGCTGAATAGTTTTCGCCGTGATGGTAAACAGCGTTTAACGACATACGAGTATATAAACCGATAAAAGCTCTGGAGAAATTCCGAACAAACTAGCATTTTGCTACGATGCATTAGCGATGCGCGCTGTATGCAGTTGTAATGCACCGTTCACTGTTGGTGTTTGTTAGTTTTTCTAATCGTTGACAAACATTTTCAAAACTGTTTGCGCCATCGTAGTGTGCAATTAAACAGTTCTTACTCGTATCGACAAAACGCTGATAGTAGCGGCTACCAGCCATCACCGTGAGTAGTGACCCGCGGCGGGCGCGAGCGGGCCCCGCGCCGCTGCTCGTAAAAATCCCATCAATCTCGGCGCTCGCCGCCGCCGCCGCCGCCGCCGCCGCCGCCGCCGCCGCCGCCGCCGCCGCCGCCGCCGCCGCTGCGGTGATCCATCACCTACATTAGCTGCACCCACTCCCTATACGTTGACATTTAGGGACGTTAACTCCGCGGCGCGCCCGGTGCCCATCCATTATAATAAATCAATTTAAATATTGGATAGACAATGAGGAAAAATAAACGAGTGTGATTTAGACGGCTGAAGTAAAACTTCTTTAGCTCTGTTTTATTTATTTTATCGATATACTTATCATCGTATTTTGTATTTTATTTATTATTTATTATTTATCATTTATCTCCTTATCTATTCCATTTCGATGGCCGAAAGCACAGCTCCAGGCCACCGACCACCACGGTGCCAGTACCCCTCCAATGAAAAATCATCGACTGCAAAAAGTCTACAAATTTTTAAAACCTGTTTACCAAGTTTCGTTCAGATTGGTTGTAAAATACGACCTGTAGAGGACTAACAAACAGAGATACGAAAGTGAATTCTGCCACTTCTGCAACTGAGATGCTTCGCTCACTTCGTTCCTACGGTCAATTATGTATGTATGTGTGTGTGTGTGTGTGTGTGTGTGTGTGTGCGTGTGTGTGTGTGTGTGTGTGTGGACGCTCACGCTCATATTGTAGTGCGCGCCTCCTACGGAAGTAAAACCGTACACTTTCCGTACCGACTAGTCTCCTTAACTAACTATAAAGGTGACGAGAAACTTGTGGTGCCATCTAGTTTCATTCGAACGAACTTAATAGAATAGGTCTAAGGTTAGGGATTTACAAATGGTCAAGTTGGCCATAATGGCCATATCGATAATCATTCATATTTATATTATTATTTCCTTTCTTGTTCCCTGAGTGATATGGCTCTGTAATGTAACTAATTAATATCGTTTGTTTGATATCAAATAGATTTCTTTATTTCTACGTGTAGCACTTCGCTTATCTCTGGACAATTATTGTGAAAACTGTTTAAGGCTGTGTGTACCTATTACTGTATCCACGATCATTATATTTAAGAAGCCGTTAATTTTACGTGCGAAATAAAATAAAGTAATAAAAATAATAAAGAATCGAGTCGAGAGGGACGGTTTCCGAGTTCGTAATAATTAGATACTCACTTGTAATAATTAGACGAAAATGACATAACTGACATTGTGTCGGCGAAATTACTGGGCTTATGAGACTTGAGAATTAATGTCTCAGCGCGACAAAGTAGCGCAGTGCCGCGTAAGAAATCGCAACGCAAAGTTCTGGACAGCATTGTGACTGTAATTGGCAGGAGTGGCGCTTATCATCAGATGAAAGACCTGCTTGAGTTGAAACGCGATACATTACACCACTTTTACAAGTCGGTCGGTCGCCACAAAGCCGCTAAACTTACAATATTTATGGGTAGAGTAACAAAGTGTAACTGTTTGTGCTGCGGCGCGGCATCGGCGGCGGCGGCATCGGCGGCGGCGGCGTCGGCGGCGGCGGCATCGTTGGCGGCGGCGGCGGCGCGCGGCGGCGGCGCGGCGACTTCTATAATAGATACATGGAAGCTTACAGCTGTCTATATAGGATGTGATCGATGAAATTTATTTATTTACTTAGTTTATTTATGTATAATTGTTGTTACTAGTGTATGCTTGAAATTGTGACCGTACCGTGGCTTTTATTTATATGACTGTGTGACGAGACGAGCAAGTCGTTCACCTGATGGTAAGTGCTACATTTGGCCATAACAGTCACAGCACCACCCAGAACCCTGCAGTGCATAATCCTGCGCGGCACTGGACTGCGCTCGTCACCCTGAGACATCGGTTCTAAAGTCTCATATGCCCCGTAATTTCGCTGGAAACAATGCCCTTCAAACCGGAACATAGCAATGGCTCGGTCTAACCTGCCCCTCCGCATCCAGTAGCGCTAAGTTTGACAAAAAATAAATGTCTCAGCTGCGGCGTCCATGGCCGCCGCGCGCCGTGCGCCGCGCGCCGCCAGCCGGTCGGCCGGTCGGCGCGAGGCGGATCGTGGAGTGCTGCTCCGCTCGTCCCCGGCGGCGGCGTCGCTGCGGCCGTCCGCCGCGCCGTCGTGCCGCCCGTTGTCGCCGTCCGTCGTCCCCGCCCGTCGGCCACCACTCTTATACGAGTATAAAGAGATAAAACCTGTAGAATATGAATGGGCGTCGCAGCCGCTCCGCCGACGGAGCCGCGTCCTGCATATCATTACCATATCTTCTCTTCGATCTATGAAGGTCACGGTGGTGTCGAGTGGTTCTAGATCTTGAACTCGTTTCTTTGTATTTTGAGTAATCGAGGCTTACTTGTTCATCTATGTTTTTAATCGTATTTGTCATAATATTATCGACACCGCTCTGGCAGGGACATTCTTGCCAAATTTTGAAATATGAAATTGAAATTTTTAATTTTAGCAGCTAAAATATTTTACTAGAGTCTTGGTCGATGTCGCTTGCGCGGCTTATAGGTAATTTATCCAGATTGAAGTACTTAAAACCTTTCCAAGAGTCGGTACCGTCAATAGCTCGATCGATTTTTATTTTGTTTATCGGGCGTTTAACCATTGTCTCGGCCGGTGCTAAGTGAACATGCGGTCGAAGGTAGTGAACACGTTGAGCTTGGTTGTTGTTGTTGGCGCTGCTCGGGACTGCTGACGAAACACCACGATAAGGCTTAGAGAGGGATTTTGGTAACGACCCAGGTGGATACTACGCCAGTGCCGCGCCGCCGTACCGCCAATGCTTTTTTTAACCGACTTCAAAAAAGGTGGAGGTTGACAATTCGACTCTATGATTTTTTGTATGTTTGTTACGCGATCACTCCGCAAATTGTGAATTGATTTTGACGATTCCTCTTTTGTTTGGTAGTTTTGCTAGGTGGTCCTAAGTACATTTTGTTGAAATTGATTTATTATTGAGTTGTAAACATTGTTCTGGTTACAAAACTGATGTTTTGTAAGTGGAAAAATGAAACCAGGCAGTACAACGTAAAGGTCGTTGTTGCAGATGTAAAATGGGATCGCAAGAGATGGTCCCCCGGTAGACACCGGCGGGCGCCAGCGGCGGCCGCGAGCAGGCCGCGGCATGGAGGGCGCGCGCTGCGTGGCGCTGCTGCTCGCGCTGAGCGCCGCCGCGGACCGTGAGTACCGCCGCGCCGCCTCGCGCTGCATCGCGCCGCGCCGCACCGCCCTGTGCCGCACGCTCACTCTGCGCGCCGCGTGTTGCAGAGCCGGCGCGGCGCTCGCTGGTGGAGGCGCCGGCGGCGGCGGCCACGGCGGCGACCACGCACGCCGCCACGGAGCTGGGCGCACTCGACCCCGCGGACGTGGAGGTGCCGGCGTGGCGAGAGCTGTGGTACGGCTCGCTGGAGGCGCTGCATCGCGAGCCCACTATCAACAACACGCAAGAGGACGTGCTGGCGCAGCTCGGCTCGCTCGCCTTCCTGCACTGCCCCGTGCGCAACCTCGGCGAGCGCGGGGTGAGTGCGCACAATGCGCCACCGAGCCCGACTCGAACCGAGCCGTTTTCGTGATGGTGAATCGTTCACGGATGTGCCCTGTTGCAGGTGTCGTGGGTGCGGCGCCGCGACTGGCACATCATCAGCTCCGGCGTGCTCATGTACACCAACGACGAGCGGTTCCAGGTGAGCTCCAGGCCCCGTGCCAAGCCGAGCGCGGCGTGGCTCGCGCCGCCCTCGGCCGCCACTCAACGGCCGCGCTCTCGTGTTGCAGGTGCTGCACAGCGAGGGCTCCGACGACTGGATCCTGCAGATCAAATATGTACAAAAGAGAGATAACGGCACCTACGAGTGCCAGGTGGGTTCCGTATTACATTTAAATTTTTCGTGATTTTCATGTTCTTCCGAGTGCTCTGAGACGCGCGCGTGTGTATGTATGACAGGTGTCCACGGGGTCGGGCACGCTGTCGCGGCTGGTGCACCTGCACATCGCTGTGCCCGAGGCGTTCATCCTCGGCGCCGACGAGCATCACGTGGACGCCGGCTCCACCATCAACCTCGTGTGCATCATCGAGAAGGTTCGTAGGTCTCGGCGGCCGAGTGGGCCGAGTGGGCCGAGCGGGCCGACGAACTGGCGACGTCGCTGTCATGCGTGCCGCGTGTTGCAGAGCCCGGTGCCGCCGCAGTACGTGTTCTGGTACCACAACGCGCGGATGATCAACTACGACGCGGCGCGCGGCGTCACCGTGCTCACGGAGCCGGGGCCCAAGACGCAGTCGGCGCTCGCCATCCGCGCCGCCGCGCCGCGACACTCCGGGAACTACACGTGCCGCGCCGCCAACACCGAGCCTGCGCACATCTACGTCTACGTCTCCGAGGGCAGTTAGTACACCCACTGTTACCGTTTATTGCCCAACTTGGCTGAAGTATTAAAAAAAAAAACACACAGACGTGGACATAGCTATAGGCATATAGGCTCGATCGAGTGTAGATATTATTATGTCATATTTCTTTATTCGTATGTAGGCAGGTGTAGTAAAGAGACACAATATAAGTATACGAAAGTAGCGCAGAATAAAATGTATGAGATATTCTGATCTGACCAGATTATAGTTAGATTTTTTTAGCAATTTAGAAATTTTTCAAGCAATTATTTGCTCGTTTAGTCGATGCCGCTGGTGACAAGAGGGCTGGCTCATTTCTCGCACAGAGAATAGATATTGCTATTAAACGTGGAAATGCAGTCAGTGTTCTTGGCACCATGCCTCATGGATACCCTCTTTTGTTAGATTGTTAAGTTTTTAGTTTTAGTTAGTTTTCCTTTTATTTATTTTGTTATTTAATGTCTGTCAATGATGTTATTAATATAACATACATAACAGTTTTTCGTATTTACAATATTGTTGCTCGACTCGTCGAAGAAGGGTTGTGTTTTTTAATGACTCAAACAGAACGGCCGGTATGATTGCAGGCGACAAAATGGCGGCGACGCTGAGCCGCAACGCAGCCGGCGCGCGGCTCTCTGCCTGCGCGCCGGCCCTCGCCGCCGCCGCCCTCGGCGTGCTGGGCGCGGGCGGCGCGGGCGGCGCGCGCGGCCGCCTCGCCGCCGCCGCCGCCGCCGCCGCCGCGGGGACGCTGCTCGCGCTCTCCTCGGCGTCGTGAGCAGGTCGCCGCGCCGCGGTGCGTGCGCCCGCGAGTGATCCGCGACAAAAGGACCGCGCGAGGCCCGCGGACCTCGGCCGAGAACGTTACGAAGTGAACGTCTCGCCGTTTAGTGCGCGTTTGTAAATAGTCAAATTAAATAATTATTCGTCTAAAGTGTGCCCCGGGCCGGGAACCGCCGAACTGAAAGTGCGGTCGTACGATACGATCATAGTATATTTCTTTGTTTTTGGTCTCGTTCGGATAGACGACTCGTTACTCTATTTTGTTATCGATTGTCTCGGAGTTTAGTGACTATGTTTCGTCATAGTATCCATAAAATGGATTGTAAATAGTTAAGTTACGTCGCCGGCCGTGCGCGCACCACATTATTATTTGACATTATTATGGAACCCGCGTGACGTGCCGTTGTAGCAACAACGCAACCAACTGTAACATTGGGAGGTCCACCATGATTTTGTCAATTTTATTGGCATTATTATTTAGTGTGTGTGTGTGTGTGCGCGGCCGGCCACAAATAGTAATTATAACAGGTCGCGAGGTCTCGTCGGACGCCCCCGATGGCGGAGGAAAGCTTCGAGGACTGGCGATACGTCGTCATCGAGTAAATTGTGAATTTATTAGTGTCGAGCCATTCTGGTTTTGTTCAAATTATGTACAAACAGACAACAACAACCACTTGGCCGTCTCTGAATACAACCATTGAATGCTCAAACTCGGAAATTCGATATTTCTAAATTGTCTGGTTAAACACTGCATTGACGTAAGACAGTTGTATCGGGAATGTTGATTTGTGATTTTCTACTACTAAGTATTTGACATAATTTTACTACATGCAGTCGCGATACGCAATAGCGGCCGCGACTAGATAATAATTATAACAGTTTTCCAAATCTTACCGAAAATTCCAAGAAAATTTAATAAATAAATGATTTCAAAACTAATCTTGTTTTTTCTTTACATACCTGAGATGTCCACTCCCTCGCATGAATTCCCAAATAAGATAATTTCCTACCGGTCACATCCCAGCCTGGTGACATGCAGGCGCGGCCTCGGCTCCACTTGTTACAACTATTGCTCGACTTCAAAATGATTGGCGTTGGCCAGTAACTGGAGGCCTATTCTTTCGATTACGAGAGTAGTTACCGCCATCTTTAAAAAAAAAAAACTATTTTTTCCAGATGTAGGTGTGTTTCAATGACAGCTACTCTGTAGAGAAACGATTGCATCAGAGGCACCTTCGCGTGAAATACGCTCATAAAACGAACCCTCAAATAATACACATGTTTTGCACAAGTACTAAATGTTGAGTACATTCTTTACACTTATGCAATATTCATATCTTTGAATGTTAAAAAAGAACCCTCAAAATTGTTATAGCCACAAGTTACGACTGATAAAAACCATAATTGACTTCCTACCAATTAGTAGCACGAGTTGTCTCGTGGCGCTAGTGAGTATTCGTAGCACGGAGAGGCAGGCTAGTACGAGTATCGGCAGTCAGTCAGTTCGTCGGCAGTGACCGAGTTCACATCTCTGGAAATTCGGGTGATTGATTACTGGAAGTACATTTCACTTTAATATTGCAAGGTCAAACCTAACCGCGAAGTAACATTTCAGTAAATAAAAAACGAGCAAGCGAAGTCTAGTTATTTCTTACCTTAATAAGTTATTTCTTTTTTTTTGAAGTTATACTTCTTTTGGCGCGATGGAGAAAAATGATGAGAGTGAATTTTTAATAAGTCGGGTTTTTCTTCCTGACGCTATAACTCTAGAACGCACGAACCGATTTCCACGGTTTTGCATTCGTTGGAAAGGTATCGGGCTCCGTGAGGTTTATAACAAAGAAAATTCAGGAAAAATTTCAACAGAAATTTCTCTGCTCAGTTAATTTCATGAGACAAACCGGTATTGTGTTCACTGTGAAATTGTGAAAAAAAAAGTAAAAAAATTAAGTTATATAATGCTTGGTAAGCGTTTATTCCTCACCACAACATTATTTTTTTTCGTTTTGTTTTATTTCTGGTATATTAACAAATTTTATGTATAAATAAAAAAAAATAATAAATTTTCTATACTTGTTTATATTAACCTTAAATGCTGAATGTTTATTTTATCTTTGATCTTAACTATTCGTTAAAATTTGATTTATTGATATTTCAATTATTTTTGAAGTTATACTTCTTTTGGCGCGATGGAGAAAAATGATGAGAGTGAATTTTTAATATGTCGGGTTTTTCTTCCTGACGCTATAACTCTAGAACGCACGAACCGATTTCCACGGTTTTGCATTCGTTGGAAAGGTATCGGGCTCCGTGAGGTTTATAGCAAAGAAAATTCAGGAAAAATTTCAACAGAAATTTCTCTGCTCAGTTAATTTCATGAGACAAACCGGTATTGTGTTCACTGTGAAATTGTGAAAAAAAAAGTAAAAAAATTAAGTTATATAATGCTTGGTAAGCGTTTATTCCTCACCACAACATTATTTTTTTCGTTTTGTTTTATTTCTGGTATATTAACAAATTTTATGTATAAATAAAGAAAAATAATAAATTTTCTATACTTGTTTATATTAACCTTAAATGCTGAATGTTTATTTTATCTTTGATCTTAACTATTCGTTAAAATTTGATTTATTGATATTTCAATTATTTTTTATTATATTTTTATTAAAACAAACAAATTTTATTAAATAACTCTAAAAATAACGAGCACTGAGCTTAACATGATATATTTATATAAACATATATTTTCAATCCATTAAAGTAGTACTTGAAATAATCAAAAATAAATTCTCATAAATAAACTTAAATAGAACAATATATATAATTTTCTATACTAATTCGTATCTATCTACCTATGATCTTTTGCAGGTTTCTCTGAAACTAATAATACTACATGATTAAATTTCAATTTCTGTTTTAGTTTCCGAGATGTCTGAAGATATTATTCAAAGAAATGCACAATACTGTAAAAGAAGAAAATAATATAATAGAATATAATAATAATATAATATATATAATATAATTAGAAGTATAACTTCTAACGCGTGTACATAAGTACACACACTCACTTTTTTTTTTTTTTTTTTTTTTTTTTTTTTTTTTTTTTTTTCATTTTACAGTGTTTAATTAATATCATTTAATATCTTTTATAAGATATTTAGTTAGTGAGCTGACCACTAAGCAATCGACGGACTAGAGGGCGCCACAGACGGATGAAAATATGGCGGCTGAATAAATAAATAGCAGGTAGCCGATCCATTGCTGGTAGTCGATGCCGATGTGAAAAAAAGTGTAAAACGAAAGGGCGTAAGTCCATATTATTACCAACTACGAGTGAGTACATTTACATAAAAAAAAAAAAAAAAAAAAAAAAAAAAAAAAAAAAAAAAAAAAAAAAAAAATGGAAGGAAGGAAGGAAGGGAGGAAGGAAGGAAGGAAGGAAGGAAGGGAGGGAGGAAGGGAGGAAGGGAGGAAGGGAGGGAGGGAGGGAGGAGGGAGGACCTTAGGTTAGGTTAGGTTAGGTTAGGTTAGGTTAGGTTAGGTTGGGTTAGGTTAGGTTAGGTTAGGTTAGGTTAGGTTAGGTTAGGTTAGGTTAGGTTAGGTTAGGTTAGGTTAGGTTAGGTTAGGTTAGGTTAGGTTAGGTTAGGTTAGGTTAGGTTAGGTTAGGTTAGGTTAGGTTAGGTTAGGTTAGGTTAGGTTAGGTTAGGTTAGGTTAGGTTAGGTTAGGTTAGGTTAGGTTAGGTTAGGTTAGGTTAGGTTAGGTTAGGTTAGGTTAGGTTAGGTTAGGTTAGGTTAGGTTAGGTTAGGTTAGGTTAGGTTAGGTTAGGTTAGGTTAGGTTAGGTTAGGTTAGGTTAGGTTAGGTTAGGTTAGGTTAGGTTAGGTTAGGTTAGGTTAGGTTAGGTTAGGTTAGGTTAGGTTAGGTTAGGTTAGGTTAGGTTAGGTTAGGTTAGGTTAGGTTAGGTTAGGTTAGGTTAGGTTAGGTTAGGTTAGGTTAGGTTAGGTTAGGTTAGGTTAGGTTAGGTTAGGTTAGGTTAGGTTAGGTTAGGTTAGGTTAGGTTAGGTTAGGTTAGGTTAGGTTAGGTTAGGTTAGGTTAGGTTAGGTTAGGTTAGGTTAGGTTAGGTTAGGTTAGGTTAGGTTAGGTTAGGTTAGGTTAGGTTAGGTTAGGTTAGGTTAGGTTAGGTTAGGTTAGGTTAGGTTAGGTTAGGTTAGGTTAGGTTAGGTTAGGTTAGGTTAGGTTAGGTTAGGTTAGGTTAGGTTAGGTTAGGTTAGGTTAGGTTAGGTTAGGTTAGGTTAGGTTAGGTTAGGTTAGGTTAGGTTAGGTTAGGTTAGGTTGGGCGGGTCTGGGTTCATCCATCACTAGATGCCTGAATCCAGGCCTTCCTCATTCACCCCGTGGTGAGTGGGGAGGCGTCGGCTTTGGGAAGGAGCGCAGGTCGCTGAGATCTCCCAAGGCAAGTCCGGGGTCATCCTTCACGTGGTTGCTGCCTGTTCTTGGTCTAATCCCCTCTGGAATAGACGTAACTGAAACCCCGGGCGCCGCGGTCTCGGTCGCGGGTCCCTCTATCGTGTTTACACGGTATAGGGGCCCGCGGACGAGACAGAACGGGATGAAGGTTCTCGCAAAGCTTTTGCTTTGCGGGGGCCCCATCCCGGATCATCCTTCACCCTCATTATCATCATCTTCATCCCTCACCCCCATTCTCATCCCCATTTCTTTCAGATATATATTTTCTTCATTGTTTCTTACTTATTTATTGTGTGTTTCTTCTTTTTATGTTTGCTTTTGTTCTGTTTTGTTTTGTGTGTTTTCTTTTTCTTGTTTTCACCCCCATCTTTCACCTAATCCTACGGTCCCGGTGCCCGCCTATGGGATGCATGGCCGGGGGGTAGACCCGGTCCCAAGGGCACCAACCCAGGCCGTCACGCCTTTAAACTGTCAAAAACCATTATGGCGAGTTCGAAAAAGTATAAACTACCCCAGGAGGGTACCGCCACTTTCAGTGGCGGAGAATCCCTCACCGGCTCTCCCGAGCCGGTCTGCCCCTCGTACTCTGGGGGGGGCACCGACCGCTATAAGAGCCCCGGCTCTTCCGACCACCGCAGTACCCTGGACACCGATTTTCCCACCGATTTGGACGTTGAGGAGGTTCCCGTCGACCGACTTCTTTCTAAGAAGCCGGACGCGACGGGAACGAGAGAGGCGCGCGTTACCTTGACGCGTTGCCCGCCCAGCGAAGAGGACGTCTTCGCATTGGCCAAGACGGCAAACTTGTCGGATACGGAGACCGACATGAGCTGTGAGACGGTGACGTCCCAAGCGTCGCTCTCCTCCAATCGTTTTTGGAGGAAGCGCGCGAGGGACGGCCCCGTCTCCGGCTCCAGCGACGATCTGGCGTCACCGGCCAAAGCGCCGAGTAAGAGAGGACGCGGACGTCCCCCCTCCACGGGGAAGTACGTCGGCTTGGCTAAGGCCAAGGCCGAGTTAAATAAGGCGAAGGCAGAGGAGCTCCGACTGGAGAACGAGAGGGAGATGGCCGACGAGCTGGCACGAAAGAGGGCCACTCGTGCGGCCATATACCGCAAATCCCCGGTCCTACCAACGCAGGAGAGGGAGGAGCCAGAGACGATCGACCTGGAGAAGGTGGTGCAGGAGTCGCTCGACACCATCACCCAGGTCGCCAGGACGTCAGGACGCCTCAAGGGGACCTATGTCAGGGCCCTGAACGAGGCGACTGACGCCCTGAAGGTGTCGTTCGCGGAACTCCGCGTCCGCACGGCGACAGAGGAGGTGGCGCGGCTGGAGGCGGCCAACGCGCGACTCGCGGCTGAGCTCCAAGAGCTCCGCAAGGAGATGGCCGAGCTGCGGTCGGCCACGACCCCAGCCCCGAACCCGACCCCCCCAACAACAGACGAGCTAGTGCGCGCAGTCATGGCCCAATGCGGGGCCATGATCACCACCCGCTTCGGGAAGCTGGAGGATCTACTGCTTCCCGAGAGACGTCTGCGCCCCCCGCTGGCCGCTGACAAGAGGCGGAGCGCAGCCACGCCAGAGACGGCACAGAGGGCCGCTTCCCGCGCCGCCTCCCCGCCTCACGTAGAACTGGATGTGGTCGAGCCCACCCCCCCGACCACCGCCAAGAGACCCTCGGGGAAGACCCCAAAGGTCCCGCCTTCTGGGAAGACCCCAAAGGCCCCGGCCCTGGAGCCCCCCCAAAAAGGCAGGAAAAAGAGCGGACCGGAGCGACAGTCCCAGCCGGCCCGGCCACGCCCCCAGCCCCAGCCCATATCCCAGTCTGCGGACGGGGAATGGGCCGTTGCATCGCGGAGCGGCAGGAGAAAAAAGCCGAAGGCGAAGGGCACTCCCCAGCAGACGCAGGCGAAAAAGACCCCCAAGCTCAGGGCCCCACGCTCGACCGCGGTCGTGCTGACTCTGCAGCCGGAGGCCCTTGAGCTTGGGGTCACTTACGGCAAGGTGCTCTCAGAGGCGAAGCGGCGCATCAATGTGACGGAGCTGGGGATAAGCGGTGTGCAGTTCCGCACCACTGCCACTGGCGCCCGCCTCCTAAAGCTGCCGGGGGCCGCGAGTGCGGAGAAAGCCAACGCCCTTGCCTCCAAGATCCGAGAGCACTTTGGAGAGGATGTGGTCCGGGTCTCCAGGCCCGAAAAGTGCGCAGAGATGCGGGTAACGGGCCTGGATGACTCGGCCACCAAGGAGGAGGTGCTGGAAGCCGTGGCCAAGACTGGGGGCTGCACGGTGGAGGCCATAAAGGCGGGGGAGATTGTTCGCCACCCTGGCCGCCAGGGGACAATGTGGCTCCGGTGCCCGGTGGCTGCCGCGAAGAAGGCCGCACAGGGAAGGCTCCTGGTGGGCTGGGCTTCGGTCCGGGCCGTCGTCCTCGAGCCCAGACCCCCCAAGTGTTTCCGGTGTCTGGAGCCCGGCCACCTGGGGGCCAACTGTGCGGTGGGCATTGACCGCAGCAGGTCGTGTTTCCGCTGCGGGAAAGAGGGCCACACTGCCGCCCTATGTGCCGCGCAGCCACACTGTCCGGCATGCGAGTTGGCAAAAAAGCCGGCCGACCACCCTATCGGCACCAAGGCGTGCGCAGCCACGCCCCCCAAAAAGGGGAAAAAGAAGAAGGAACCGGCAGGTGAAGGCCCTAGGGCCCCCTCACTGCCGGCTCAGCGGGCCACGCCGCGGGCGGAGAAGCCGATGGACACCACCAATTGATGGCCACCACGTTCCTTCAGGCGAACATCAACCACTCTGCCCGAGCTCAGGATTTGCTCCTCCAGAGCATGGCAGAGTGGTTGATAGATGTAGCGGTAGTCGCCGAACCCTACTTCGTCCCCCCCCGCGACAACTGGGTCGGGGACAGGGAGGGCGTGGTGGCCATCGTGGCCCAGTCCCCACCTCTGGACAAGGTGGTCAGGGGCCGATGTTGCGTCTCGGCCATCCGGAACGGCATTGCGGTGATCGGGGTGTATTTCTCGCCGAACAGGACCCTCGCCGATTTTGAGGTCATGTTGGCGGAGGTCGGGGCCCTGGTGGCGAGGGCGCACCCCGTTCCCGTAATCGTCGCCGGAGACCTGAACGCCAAGTCCAGGGCGTGGGGATGTCCGGTGACGGACGCCCGCGGCGAGGCGCTTGAGGAGTGGGCGGTGGCCCTCGACCTCGCCGTCCTCAACAGGGGCTCGGAAAACACGTGCGTGCGGGAGCGAGGCGGATCCATCGTGGACGTCTCGTTCGCCAGCCCTGCTCTCGCGCGCCGTGTCCACAACTGGTGCGTCAGGGTGGACGTGGAGACACTGTCGGATCACCGATACATTCGGTTTGACGTCTCCACGTCCACACCAGGAGTGGCGACCCGAGCCCCTGCTGGCCAGGGGACGCGCTGGTCCCTGAGGCGGTTGGACGGCGAGGTCGCGATGGAGGCGGCCATCGTTGAGGCCTGGATGGCGGGTTCTGGTCCCGACCATGTGGTAGAGGACGTGGACGCCGCGGCAGAGCAGCTAGTCAGTGCTCTGACCCGCGTGTGCGACGCGTCCATGCCCAGGGCGGGGCCAGTCCCGCCACGTCGCCAGCTCTACTGGTGGCGCGCGGAGCTCCGCGAGATGCGGAAGGCCTGCGTCGCCGCGCGCCGCCAGTACACAAGGTCCCGGCGGAGACGAGTCCGGAATGGGGAGCGGGAGCGGGAGCTGTACGCAGAGTACAGGGCTGCCTGTACAACGCTCCGGACGGCGGTCGCCAGAGCAAAGGACACGGCGTGGGGTGAGTGGCTCGAGACCCTCGACCTCGACCCGTGGGGGCGCCCATACAAGGTGGTGAGCGGGAAGCTCCGCCCATGGGCCCCCCCCCTCACGCAGAGTCTCGAGCCGCAACTCCTCGAGCGCGTCGTGTCCTCGCTCTTTCCCGAGAGGGGAGAGTGGTGGCCGCCGTCCATGGCTCCCGCCGACCCCCCCCATGAGGACGAAGAGGAGGAGGTCCCGCCGGTGACCGAAGCAGAGCTGGAGGTGGCAGTTCTGCGCCTGCGCGGGAAGAACAAGGCCCCCGGCCCGGACGGTATTCCCGGACGTGCCGTGGTGATTGCCGTGGAACAAATGGAGGAACAGGTGAGGGCACTGTTCTCCGGGTGCCTGGCCCAGGGTCGATTTCCCCGGCCGTGGAAGACGGGGAAACTCGTATTACTCCGGAAGAGCGGACGTCCGGCTGAGTCGCCGTCGGCCTACCGCCCCATCGTGTTGCTTGACGAGATGAGCAAGCTCCTCGAGCGGGTGCTCGCGGCGCGCCTCGTCAGGCACATGGTGGGGGTCGGGCCCGACCTCCACGGCGCTCAGTTCGGCTTCCGCCACGGCCGGTCGACCCTGGACGCCATCGCCCGGGTTCGTGACCTCGCCGAGGAGGCGGTCGCCCAGGGTGAGGTGGTGCTGGCAGTGTCACTCGACATTGCCAACGCCTTTAACACCTTGCCCTGGGAGACGATCCTGGAGGCGTTGCGGTTCCACGGCATCCCACGGTACCTCCGGAATATCGTGTCGGATTATTTCGTTGATAGGGGCATTGTTTTTCCCGCGCAGGTTAACTGGACGAGGCGACAGATGTCGTGCGGTGTTCCACAGGGGTCGGTCCTCGGGCCCCTCCTGTGGAACATCGGATATGACTGGGTGCTCCGCGGTGCGACCCTCCGAGGTGTCGGCGTCACCTGCTACGCCGACGACACCTTGGTCACCGCCCGCGGAGCCACCCATAGAGAGGCGTCGGTCCTCGCCACGGCCGGCGTTGCGCAGGTGGTCCGGAGGATTCGGGCTCTCGGCCTGGAGGTGGCTCTCGGCAAATCCGAGGCCCTCTTTTTTCATGGTCCTCGGAGGGCGCCGCCTCCAGGGTCGACGATCATGGTGGGAGGAGCCGCGATAGCCGTCGAGCCGACAATGCGGTACCTGGGCGTCGTGCTCGACGGCCGGTGGAAGTTCACCGAGCACTTCCGACGACTTGCGCCGAAAGTCGTCGCCTTCGCCGGAGTGCTCGGCAGGCTCCTCCCCAACCTCGGGGGACCGAGCGTGGCGTGCCGCCGCCTCTACTGCGGTGTGGTGCGCTCAAAGGCGCTCTACGGAGCGCCGATATGGGCAGACGCCCTGAGCGCTCAAAACAAGGCGTTGCTGCGACGTCCGCAGCGCGCCATAGCGCTCAGGGCGGCCCGGGCGTACTGCACCGTCTCGTTTGAGGCGGCATGCGTCCTGGCTGGCACGCCACCCTGGGACCTCGATGCCGAGGCCCAGGCGATCGTCTACCTGCGTAACGCCGAGGCGAAACGGACGGGAGTCCGGCCCCCTCCGGAGGTGGTCAACCGATGGAGACAGCAGGCGAGCGATGACCTCCTCCGGAGGTGGTCGGAGAGACTTGAGAGCCCGACGGCTGGCCACGAGTTGGTGGCCGCCATCCGGCCCGAGCTCGCCCAGTGGCTGGGGCGCAGGCACGGTACGCTGACGTACCACCTGGCGCAGATCCTGTCAGGACATGGTTGTTTTGGCAGGTACCTGTTCCGGGTGGTGCGTCGGGAGCCAACACCTGCGTGCCACCACTGTGGCGGAGCCGAAGACACGGCGCAGCACACCCGCGCCGTGTGTCCCGCCTGGGCGGAGCAGCGCGCCGCCCTGGCGGCTGTGATCGGCGGGGACCTCTCGCTGCCGGCCATCATTCGCAAGATGGTCGGCAGCCCAGAGGCTTGGGAGGCGGTGGTGGCATACGCCGAGCGCGTAGTGCCCGAGAAGGAGACGGCGGAAAGGGCGCGGGAGGACGATGTCCTCTCGCTCCCGATCCGCCGCCGCCGGCCAGGTCGCAGAAGGCTGGCGTATGCCCACCACCTGCCACCATAACGGGGACTAGGGGCGGAGGATCGGGGGATCCTTCGCCCCACCACATAGTCCCGAGGCGAGATGCGCTCTGTGATGTTCTCCAGAGCGCATCCATCCTAGGCGAGGCCGAGTGCCCCTAGAGGCGCGTCCGCGGCAGTCGCCCGGACGTCCGCAGGGGTGGTCGTGGAAGCGCAATCGCGAGCCCGCGGCCACCCCAACATGCGGAGAGAGAACATCCCGGGGGTTTTTAGTGGGTACACCCAGTCAGCGCGCATCACTAGGATGCGCGCTGACGGGGGACCCCCACATAACCATCCGGCCTCCCCCAAGGCCGGTGGTATCAATAAGGTAATTTCCCCCCGGGCAACAAAAAAAAAAAAAAAAAAGGTTAGGTTAGGTTAGGTTAGGTTAGGTTAGGTTAGGTTAGGTTAGGTTAGGTTAGGTTAGGTTAGGTTAGGTTAGGTTAGGTTAGGTTAGGTTAGGTTAGGTTAGGTTAGGTTAGGTTAGGTTAGGTTAGGTTAGGTTAGGTTAGGTTAGGTTAGGTTAGGTTAGGTTAGGTTAGGTTAGGTTAGGTTAGGTTAGGTTAGGTTAGGTTAGGTTAGGTTAGGTTAGGTTAGGTTAGGTTAGGTTAGGTTAGGTTAGGTTAGGTTAGGTTAGGTTAGGTTAGGTTAGGTTAGGTTAGGTTAGGTTAGGTTAGGTTAGGTTAGGTTAGGTTAGGTTAGGTTAGGTTAGGTTAGGTTAGGTTAGGTTAGGTTAGGTTAGGTTAGGTTAGGTTAGGTTAGGTTAGGTTAGGTTAGGTTAGGTTAGGTTAGGTTAGGTTAGGTTAGGTTAGGTTAGGTTAGGTTAGGTTAGGTTAGGTTAGGTTAGGTTAGGTTAGGTTAGGTTAGGTTAGGTTAGGTTAGGTTAGGTTAGGTTAGGTTAGGTTAGGTTAGGTTAGGTTAGGTTAGGTTAGGTTAGGTTAGGTTAGGTTAGGTTAGGTTAGGTTAGGTTAGGTTAGGTTAGGTTAGGTTAGGTTAGGTTAGGTTAGGTTAGGTTAGGTTAGGTTAGGTTAGGTTAGGTTAGGTTAGGTTAGGTTAGGTTAGGTTAGGTTAGGTTAGGTTAGGTTAGGTTAGGTTAGGTTCCGGACGAGGCCGGCGTCGCCATTGCCAGGCACCCCGACCTTCATCCGCGTGGCGGAGCTCCGCAAGGAGAAAAGGGAGGCCATGCTGCGGCAGAAGGAGGAGCGCCTCGAGGAGAGGGCCAAGGAGGCCTCCGCTTCGAGAGCGGCGCTAGGCCTCGACGCAAGCGACCCCCGAACGGCCGCTGCCCTTCACCGAAGAGTTCTGGACGACGTCGGTGTCATCGTGGAGATGGCCACGAAGTCCACGAACATTAAGGGCACGGTCGTTCGGGCATTGAAGGAGTCGGCGGCCTCTATTAAGGTCGCGGTGGAGGCCCTACATGGCAGAACCACCACCCAGGAGACGGCCAAGCTGCAGGCGGAGAACGCCCGCCTGCAGCGCGACCTGGCCGAAATCCGGAAGGAGCTGGAGGACCTCCGTGTAGAGTTCCGCAAGGAGAGGGCGCAAGCGAACAGGGGCCCCGCCCCTCCACCCCCTCGGCAGGCCTCACCCGAGAAGTCCCGCACAAGGAAGAGCGAGGAGCAGCTCACGCGCTCCATCATGCTGCAGGTGGGCAGCATGATGGGCGCGCGCCTGAAAGAGCTGGAGGAGCGTCTCCGGCCGGAGAAGCGGCAGCGCCCGCCGCTGGCGGCGGACAGGGCGAGCTCTGCCGCCACGACTGACCCCCCGCCTGGGCCTGGATCGTCGCTCCCGGGGATGGCCCCCCCGGAGCCGACACCACCTCCAGGGCCCCAGAAGCCTGGACAAAAGAAGAAGGGGAAGGGGAAGAGGGCAAAGGCCGCTGCCGAAACGGCAACAGCAGCCCCTCCCACCAACACCCAGAAGAAGACGGCTCCGCGCCCCGTCCCGCCGACCACTGGCGAAAAGTGGTCGACGGTGGTGAAACGGGGCGCCAAATCAAAGGCTCCTGCACCAGGCGGTGCCAAGCCCGCCAAGGCAGCAAAGCCGAGTAGCCGGCCGGCGCCGGAGAAGCTGCGCCCCCCTCGGTCCTCGGCTGTGGTACTCACACTGCAGCCGGGGGCCTTGGAGAGGGGCGTGACATACGCCGACGTGTTTGCGGAGGCCAGGAGCAAGGTGGACCTGGCCTCCTGCAACATTCAGGGCCTCCGGTTCAAGAAGGCGCTAACCGGAGGCCGCATCCTGGAGGTGCCCGGGGCGACGAGCGGCGACAAGGCGGACTCCTTCGCCCAGAAGCTCCGCGAGGTGTTGGACCCGGAGACGGTGAGGGTGTCCAGGCCGGAGAAATGCGCGGATCTGCGCGTTTCCGGCCTGGACGATTCCATCGCCGCCGCGGAGGTCATCGCCGCCGTCGCCAGGGGAGGTGGTTGCCCTGTGGCCGCGGTAAGGGCAGGGGAGCCTCGCCGCGACTCCCGCGGCTCCTCCACCGTGTGGGTGCGCTGCCCGATCGCCGCTGCCAAGCGTTTGGCAGAGAGCAGACGCCTCACGGTGGGGTGGACGTCGGCGCAGGTGAGGCTCCTCGAGCCCAGGCCGTTGCAGTGTCACCGATGCCTGCACAAAGGGCACGTGCAGGCTCAGTGCACTGCAGAGGTTGATCGCAGCGACCAGTGCTACCGCTGCGGTCAACCCGGCCACAGGGCGTCCAAATGTACTGCGGCTGCGCCAAAGTGTTCGCTTTGCGCAGCCGCCAATAAACCGGCGGATCATCGGGTGGGGAGCAAACGATGCGACCCACCCAAACCGGGAAGACCCCCCGCCGCCCGAGTGGCAGCGGCAAGCGCCCCCCCCCAAGCTCAGGGGGGCGGCGACATGATGGAAACGGCTGTCCCCCCTCCGGAGACAGTCGACCAGACGGGGGACACTCCTGTCCCCGTCCTCCCACCGGAGACAGCCAGCCAGACCGCCAAGGCGCAGGACACTCCACTCCTGCGCCAAATGGCGGACTGGCTCACAAACGGTGGGCATTAAGCCACCACCCGCCGGCTGGCCGCTCACCCGAGCGGAACTGCAGCTCCCGCTGCAGTGGGAGAAAGGAGGATGGAGGGCCGTTTACACCCTCCATCCTCCGCCATAACAGGGGCTAGGGGTCGCGGATCGGGGGAATCCAAGACCCAACCAACTAGCCCCGGGTCGAGATGCGTTCTGCAGTGTTCTCCAGAACGCATCCAGTACAGATGAGGCCAGAAGCCTAGAGACGGGTCCAAGGCGGTGCCTGGACGACCGCAGGGGTGGCCGCGGAGCAGAACAGTAAGCCCGCGACCACCCCAACACGCGATGCGGAGAACACCCCGGGGTTTTTTAGTGGGTACACCCAGTCAGCGCGCATCACTAGGATGCGCGCTGACGGGGGACCCCCACATAACCAGCAGGCCTCCCCCGAGGCCGTGGTATCAATAAGGTAATTTTACCCCGGGCAAAAAAAAAAAAAAAAAAAAGGTTAGGTTAGGTTAGGTTAGGTTAGGTTAGGTTAGGTTAGGTTAGGTTAGGTTAGGTTAGGTTAGGTTAGGTTAGGTTAGGTTAGGTTAGGTTAGGTTAGGTTAGGTTAGGTTAGGTTAGGTTAGGTTAGGTTAGGTTAGGTTAGGTTAGGTTAGGTTAGGTTAGGTTAGGTTAGGTTAGGTTAGGTTAGGTTAGGTTAGGTTAGGTTAGGTTAGGTTAGGTTAGGTTAGGTTAGGTTAGGTTAGGTTAGGTTAGGTTAGGTTAGGTTAGGTTAGGTTAGGTTAGGTTAGGTTAGGTTAGGTTAGGTTAGGTTAGGTTAGGTTAGGTTAGGTTAGGTTAGGTTAGGTTAGGTTAGGTTAGGTTAGGTTAGGTTAGGTTAGGTTAGGTTAGGTTAGGTTAGGTTAGGTTAGGTTAGGTTAGGTTAGGTTAGGTTAGGTTAGGTTAGGTTAGGTTAGGTTAGGTTAGGTTAGGTTAGGTTAGGTTAGGTTAGGTTAGGTTAGGTTAGGTTAGGTTAGGTTAGGTTAGGTTAGGTTAGGTTAGGTTAGGTTAGGTTAGGTTAGGTTAGGTTAGGTTAGGTTAGGTTAGGTTAGGTTAGGTTAGGTTAGGTTAGGTTAGGTTAGGTTAGGTTAGGTTAGGTTAGGTTAGGTTAGGTTAGGTTAGGTTAGGTTAGGTTAGGTTAGGTTAGGTTAGGTTAGGTTAGGTTAGGTTAGGTTAGGTTAGGTTAGGTTAGGTTAGGTTAGGTTAGGTTAGGTTAGGTTAGGTTAGGTTAGGTTAGGTTAGGTTAGGTTAGGTTAGGTTAGGTTAGGTTAGGTTAGGTTAGGTTAGGTTAGGTTAGGTTAGGTTAGGTTAGGTTAGGTTAGGTTAGGTTAGGTTAGGTTAGGTTAGGTTAGGTTAGGTTAGGTTAGGTTAGGTTAGGTTAGGTTAGGTTAGGTTAGGTTAGGTTAGGTTAGGTTAGGTTAGGTTAGGTTAGGTTAGGTTAGGTTAGGTTAGGTTAGGTTAGGTTAGGTTAGGTTAGGTTAGGTTAGGTTAGGTTAGGTTAGGTTAGGTTAGGTTAGGTTAGGTTAGGTTAGGTTAGGTTAGGTTAGGTTAGGTTTTTTTTTTTTTTTTTTTTTTTTTTTTTTTCGCGAGCTACTTATAACTAAAATGAGTGGATACGGGGTCCTTATAATACTAACTACAACTTAATCTAATACAATGCGCTCTAGCTAGGTGCTCTCTAACATTATTAGAGGTTTTGTTACTCTCTATTTCTATGCACATTTGCTGTATTTTAATACAGTCTATTGTTCTCTTAGGGAGGGGGGTAATAATTTATTCAGTTCCTAATTTTATTTAATTATACCATTCTGGTCTCTGCTCTTATTCTATCTATCTTGATTACTTAATTCTGCTTACATTTTCTCTACTTAATTCTTACATTCTATTCTAATTAATTCTTACAGCTATTACATCGTGAATTTTATTGACATCTTTCTGTTTTCATCTCTTAATTCTATGTCTTATATACTATATATCTATACTATATAATATTAAACATAACTTATGTATCTATTTATTTCTATTTATTACCTTAGTTCCAATTCTGTTACAATAATCTAGAAATTTTTCTCTGTCTTTTTTACTTGTCAAAAATTTGTTAAAATTGTCTATTGTCATTGCAGATTCCAATTCCTGTTCTATGTCATGTCTTTCTTTTCCATTTTGTGGGCACTCCGTCAGTATGTGGGCTACATTCTCATTTTTGTTTTCGTCACATATACATGATGGGTTCTCCTTACACTTGAATTTGTTCAAGTATTCGGAGAACCCACCATGTCCGGTCATGACCTGGGTAATCACCCCCTCCGGCTTAATGTGCCTAACTACTTTGTGGGCTTGCACGGCATCGGGGAGGAATAGCTTTGTGACACTTGCGGTTTCGCTTGATCTGTATCTCCGATTCCATTCGTCAAGCGTATCCTTGCGGATTTGACGCTTGACGAATGAAATCGGGCACAGATCATAGTCGGGCTTCTTTTTACTGTTTAATGCAGCTTCCTTGGCTAATTGATCCGCTCTCTCATTCCCCTCGAGTCCCGCGTGCGCTTTAATCCAAAATAAACCTACTGTTTTATTCTGTTGTTTACAGACTTTAAAGTGTTCGCGGATTTCGACTGCGAGGGGATGGAGAGAGCGTTGATCAATTATTGTTTCCAGCGATGACCTGGAGTCGCTGAAGACCCCGTAGCTAGTCTCAGGTCTTTTAACTATGATCCTCATGGCTTGGCATATAGCCAGCAATTCTGCCTGGTAGACCGTGCAGTGGGACGACAGTTTCAATTTCAGGGTTTTGGTTTCTGCATCATTGCTCCAAAGAGACAATGATGCGCCCACCTTGCCTTCAATTTTGCTGCCGTCCGTGTAGATCTTAACTGCTTGTGCGTTGTGATTGTTAACTTGTTCCTGGTCTACCAGACATATGAATTGCCGGTCTATATGCTCCGCCGGATGAGGTAAGTCCGTAAATGCAGTCTTCCGCTCCATCTCCCTGTCTCCCAGCACTGACTGGGACACCCCTCTCTTCGCCTCATACAGGGCGGCTGCCTCCTGTATTCTGAGGTCCAGAGGGAGTATCCCAGCCAGCACTAGTGCCGAGTTCAGGGAGACGGTGCGGTAGGATTTACACATTTTCTGTGCAAATCCTCTTTGGACTGCATTTAGGTGTTTTTGGACTCCTAGCTTCTTAGCTGCTGGTGCCCATGCGCTCGCCGCGTAAAGGATCACCGGTTCCACCACTGCTGTGTAGATCGACCGGATTATTTCGGGATTTAATCCCCAACTGATCCTGGCGGCTCTTGACAACTGTTTGTAGATATTTGTTACCTTCCTGCATGTGTTGGCAACATGGCTATTAAAAGTAAGCTTGTTGTCAAGAGTCAGCCCCAGGATCTTGGTTTCCTCCGACATTCCGATGTCGATTCCGCCCATGCTCAGCAGCGGGGTGTCAAATTTCAGTTTTCGAGTTATTACCATGGCACTAGTCTTGTGTGGTGCAAACTTTAACTTGTTTTTGACCCCCCACCGATGAACATAGGCGAGGGCATCGTTTGCGCGTCGCTGGACTTCCAGCGCGGAGTCGCCGTCGAAGACGAGCACGATGTCGTCGGCAAACGCGTGGCAGTGGTCACCTCTCCGTTCTAGACCCTGTAAAAGGGGGTCTAGAAGGAGGTTCCACAGCATTGGGCCGCCTATCGACCCTTGCACGCATCCCTTGTTCGTGTTCCGTGTTGCTTCCTCCCCGGCGTACCTCACCGTGACCCTCCTGTCTTCCAGGTAACTGTCCATAACCCTTCTGAGGTTGATGGGGCATTTTTTCTCTGCCAGTCTTACCCTTATGGCAGGCCACCAGGCGCTGTCGAAGGCCCCCTCTATGTCTAGCGATATCACCGTTATGAGTTTCTTCTCTTCTAACTTTCCACGTATATATCTGACTAGATCATAGAGGGAGTCCTCCGTGCACTTCTGGGGCATGAAGCCATATTGGCGACTGCAGAGTTTGGGGACTATGTGCCATTTTACTCTGGCGATCAGCATTTTTTCCAGGATTTTTCCTAGCACTGGCAACAGTCCAATCGGTCTATAAGATTTTGGTTTTGTGTAGTCATCTTTCCCGGGCTTCCTTAGGATGACTACCGTTGCCTCTTTCCACTTTTTTGGAAAGTGGCCAAGCTTGAGGCATTTGTTTGCCAGTGCTAGGAAAATCTCCGGGTTGTGGATTATGGCGTGGTTGCAGATGTCTGCGGTAAGTCCGTCTGACCCTGGAGCTTTTTTGGGGTTTAGGCTACTCGCTGCTGTTACAATTTCGTCAGTGGTAAATGGTGGATCGTGGTATTCATCACGATCCAGTTCATTTACTTGGTTTGCAACTTCTCGGATTTGCCTGTGTTCCTCATTCTCGTTCTCTTCAGTGTCTTCCGGGTAAAAAGTTTCTGCCAGGTGTTCTGCCGATTCTCTTTGGTTCAGTGTTTTCCCGTTTATGGTCAATGGGAGGTCCTCCTTCCTTTTTTCCGTCCTACTTATAACCCTATAAATACCTTCCCACATCCCTTCTCTGTCCTGTTTCCCACAAAATGTTTTCCAGCTCTCTATTTGTGCTTCTTTAGCTTTATACTCATATTCTTCTTTCTTTTTCAGGTACTCATCGACGACCATCTGCCTGCGGACCGGCGCTGCACAGCGGATTCTACGTTTCCTGGTGGCGACTTCCTTCTTCAGGTTTGTAAGCTCTTCTGTCCACCAAGGTAAGGTAAGTTTTTGTTTAGTGTTTATTTTTGGTATGCTTTTTCCTGTTGCTTCTATTATTATATTTATGTATTTATCTACTGCTTTTTCTAATTCCATTTTATTATGTATATTTTCAATTGCTTCCTTATTTATGTTTTTGCTTTCTTGCAACTGGGTCAATTTCGTATGAAATTGGCTCCAGTTTGCTTTTTTGCTATTATATTTACGTGTTGTCCTGCTTATTTTTATGTCTTTTGCTCTTGTGAGTCTTATTTTAAATAAAATAGTGTTGTGGTCCGAGCTTGTTATACCTTCTTCTATTTTCCAGTCTTCCACCAGGTCCAGCAGGTCCACCGTACAGGCCGTGACATCCACATGGCTTGTATACAACCTTCCCCCCCTTATGGTGTGGAATGTAGGTGTATAACCGCCGTTGAGCACCTGCATCCCCATCTCGTCCAGAGCGCCCGCTGTTTCCTCCCCTCTATGATCCACCTGGGTACTGCCCCACCAGGTACTCTTTGCATTGGTGTCTCCACCAATTATTAGGCTCCGTCCAAATTCTCGCTCTAACCTCTTCAACTGCTCCAGGTATGGCTCTATCGGTTCTGGCTTGGGTTCGAAGTAAAATGAGGCAACTACGGTTTCCCAGGTTTTCGTGCGGATTTTCACCACTGAGATGTTGGGTGTGGTGTGCTCCAGGCACTGCACGACGTCCAGTTCTTGGTCAAAGACAGCTATTGCTGCCTTGATTGGTCCATCTCCCTGCCTTGTGCTCTGGAATATTCTGACTCCTCCGTAGTCCCTCATTCTACCTATGCCTCCGATGTATGGCTCCTGGAGCAGCGCGAGAGCCATCTTCCTCTTGCTAGCCTCAAGCATGAGTTCGTTTGTTGCCAGTGCCTTTCTTTGCAAGTTTGCTTGGGCTACTAAGTATGGCCTCGCGTTTGCTGAGTCGAGTTTGTCGGTCTTGCCTTTAGCAATATGCTACGGTTGCACGTGCCATTGCTTCCCATTTTCTTCTGATGGGGCAGTCCCGGCTAAAGGCATTGTGGTTTGCGTTGTCCAGCTTGGCCTGTATGCAGTTGCAGCAGGATGGCGCTGCGCCCACGAGCCAGTCCGGGCATTCCGTCTTCATGTGAGGTCCCCCGCAGTGGCTGCACTTCTCCAGGGTCTCTTTGCAGAAGCGTTTGCCGTGACCGTACCCAAGGCAGAGCGAGCATTGGATCAGCGGTGACTGGTCCTCTACTCGTATCCTTTGAAGATCTATATGTACGGCCTCTGCATCAACCATTCGCTGCCAGACTTTGGGGGACACTCTCAGGACTATGTGGCTCATGTGTGGGTTTCTCGTTCGCCTTTTGTAGGCTATTTCTATTCTATTTTCCTTGCCCAGGTTTTCGAAGAGTGCCTTGTTCTGTTTTTTGAGTGCTGTTATAATCTCTTCGTCGCTGTTGTATTGTAGAACATTTTTTAGTATCACTAGGGGATCCTTGTTTTTTATTTCTTCTACATTTAAATTTTCTCCTGATCTTTTTATTCTCTCTTTTACCTTTTCTCTTTCTTCCTCCGATTTACACCCTACTATTACTTTTCTATCTTTAGCCTTTCTTATTCTTTCAACCACTATTCCCCCGTCTTTTGCATTCACCGCTTTCCTTATTTTGTTTAGGACTTCTTCTCCTGTCTCCTTCTCGTTTTTGGCGGTGATAACTATGGAGTGTAAGGCGGTGTGCTCCGGGAGCTGTCTCCTCACAGGCACCGCTGTTACACTCGCATATGTTTGTTTGTCTAAAGTTTCCTTCAAGTTCTCCATCTTCTCTGTATTTATTCTTAGTAGCTCTGTGTGAGCCTCTAATATCTTAATTAGGTCGTTACTTTCTAGTTGTTTTTCGTTTTTGTCCTTTTGTTGTTCTTCTTCTTGTTTTTTGTGTAGGATGCTGGCCGGTCTTTTGACCAGTTCCGCTTTCTTCACAAGTTGGAACAGCCTATCTACCGCCTGAAATACCTCTGTTTTTATTTCTGTTTTTGTATTTCTCGAGTTTCCCAGCTGGGTTTTTGCTCGGATGACGCAGGCCTTTGCCTCTGAGACTCTATCGGCGTATTTTGATTTTTCCGGCTTTTGCGGGCTACCCGTTGCCTCCGTTGATAGTCTCCTCGCAGCCACTTTTGTGTCTTGCGAGGGGGCCGTCTTCGGTTTGGGCTTTTGGGTTTCCGCCAGAGCCGGTTTCTTGGGTGGGGTTTGGGACTTGGTCTGCGACCTCGTCTGCGTGTCTGGTTTCCCAGATTCCCACTCTCCGATACTTCTTCTCACACTAGAGGATCGACTGCTCTCTCCCTCGCTGGGTGGAGTTCGTTGGAGCGTCCGGGTTGTATTAAAAGCCCTCGTTCTTGGGGACTCTTCTTCCTGGCTTTCCGTCATTTTAGTGGGAGTTCTATATCCGAACATTTCAAATAATTTTTATTTGTGTCGGATTTAGTGCTCGCGGTTAATTGTTTTAAATTTGTATAAGTTGTAAATATTTGTTAAAAGAAAATTTTTAAAATGAATTATTATTGTAAATAAAATAAAATTAAATTTGCACACGAAATTAAGCAAATTGTAAAATTAAATTATTATACACAAAATTAAAATAGAAAAATAAAATGCAAATAAGTGTAAATATTAAAATTAAAATAAAGTTGTAAAACCAATTGTCAGATAGACTACTAATCTATGTCCTTTCGTTTCAGATTCACCGTGTTGGGTGTCTGTTGGTCAATTTGGTCAAGTTGTAAATAATTGTCAAGGTTTACTAATCTATGTCTTTTCTGTTTCAGGTTCACCGTGTCGGGGTGTCTGCAGCCGTCCAGCGGAGGTAAGTACCCAGGTAAGTACAAGTCAGTAGTTAAGACTCTATAGGAGTCAGTCGGTCAGTAGTCAGCTGCGCACTATGTGCGTTGTCCGAGTCGTATAGAGATTCCGAGTTAGAAAGACACAGTCCAATTTGGGTAAATAAATAGAAACAAAGACAAAATGAAATAACAAAATAAAACAAAAATAAAAAATTTTTTTTTTTTTACAAAATTTTTCAGAAAAAATTTTTCAGCCGGGGGGTGGGGGGGGGGTTTTACTAGTTAATTTGGGTCTATAGTACACGTAGGAATTTTCGGGGATTAAAATAGAAATTTTGAAAATTTTTAAGGGTGGGAAAAATAGGGGTGGGGGTGGTTTTATTTACTGGGTCACGGGGAGTGAGCTTGTATATACCACTACGTGGTATATACAAAGTTTTGTCAAAAATTGTCTATCTCCTTCCGTTTCCGAGTTATTTACAGTTTTCTTAAAATTTTGCGCTTTTTGATTGTTGGGATGGGGTCTGAAAAATTTTTCAAAAAATTCTCAAAATGTAGGGGGGGGGGTAAAAGGTATTGTGGGAGTGTTTTTGAATATACCACTAGTGGTATATTCAAACTTCACTCAAAAACGGTCTATCTCGCTCCGTTTCTGAGATATCGTGACTTTTTATTTTTTAACCCAATTTTTTAACCCTTATGGGGTGTGGGGGTGTTATATTTTATCACTGCGTACTATTTTCTGCAGTGTTTATGGTCAATTTTTTCTTGTCACTGAGTTAATATAATTTTTTAATATTTACAAATTTTCAGTTTGGGGTAGGGGGAGGGTGCACCCAGGGGGTGGTTTAACTGTTATAACTTATATACTAACACGTTTATTACAATTCAGATTCCTAAGCCAATAATTTACTAAAATTTTACTATTTATTGTATTTAATTAAATTTGAGGGTATCTAGGGGATGGAGGGTGGGTTTTTTATGGGTGGTTTTTGTTTGGTAAGGGTTTCGGAGCAAAACTGTATATAACTCCGTTATATACAATTTCGCTCAAAAACGCGCTAACTCGTCTAGTTTCGGAGATATTCAAATTATTCTATTTACTAACGACTTTGACCTAGATGCAAGATTTTTACAATTTTATCTTTGCGGTCACTAACGCAGCCGTAATTTGGTAATACTATTATAACTACTAAACTATTTATATTAAAAATCTAAAAAAGTACAACTAGAGTTGTATGTATATAATGGCTTATTTAAACTATTAACTAGAATTTATAATTAAGGGGTTGCAAAGTTATTAGACCCTTAATATCCTATTTACTAAGTTTAAATGAAATATTAAATTTGTAATCACTTGTTTGCTTATAACTAAACTTACTGTTAACTAATTTGAATTTTGAAAAAAGATCCTGGCTCCCGGCGCCGTCCTCCTCCTTTATCTATGGGTCAGTGGTCTCTCCCAGCAGTGGGAGTGTTCGCCGATTTTCGAGAATTTTTCTGGGTGCTCCCAGAAAAATGTCTGTAGTTCCGCCCGCCGTTGCCGGAAAAATCCGGGAATGGTTTTAGTCGCCAGCCCTTGAAATTGCGCAGAAGATAGCAGTTGCCGATACACGGCGTCCCGCTGAAAATCGTGCAGCGTTTCGGTCCAAAGTTGAAGTTGGTCGAAAATTTTCTTCAAAATTTTGGTTTTTGGGTGATAACTCCCTGAGTTTTCCACCGATCGAGGCGCGGTTTTCGGCACTGTACAGTGCTCGACTATCCGCTTCTTTGGACACCAAGATCACTGAAATCCGTTCACTTTTTGCACTTAACTTGATTTTTCTTCACTTTTTCACGGTTTTATCGACCGCGGAGCGACTTTGGGCACTTGTGCTCGGGGCTACGGACCGGGCGGAACTGGGTTAGGTTAGGTTAGGTTAGGTTAGGTTAGGTTAGGTTAGGTTAGGTTAGGTTAGGTTAGGTTAGGTTAGGTTAGGTTAGGTTAGGTTAGGTTAGGTTAGGTTAGGTTAGGTTAGGTTAGGTTAGGTTAGGTTAGGTTAGGTTAGGTTAGGTTAGGTTAGGTTAGGTTAGGTTAGGTTAGGTTAGGTTAGGTTAGGTTAGGTTAGGTTAGGTTAGGTTAGGTTAGGTTAGGTTAGGTTAGGTTAGGTTAGGTTAGGTTAGGTTAGGTTAGGTTAGGTTAGGTTAGGTTAGGTTAGGTTAGGTTAGGTTAGGTTAGGTTAGGTTAGGTTAGGTTAGGTTAGGTTAGGTTAGGTTAGGTTAGGTTAGGTTAGGTTAGGTTAGGTTAGGTTAGGTTAGGTTAGGTTAGGTAGGTTAGGTTAGGTTAGGTTAGGTTAGGTTAGGTTAGGTTAGGTTAGGTTAGGTTAGGTTAGGTTAGGTTAGGTTAGGTTAGGTTAGGTTAGGTTAGGTTAGGTTAGGTTAGGTTAGGTTAGGTTAGGTTAGGTTAGGTTAGGTTAGGTTAGGTTAGGTTAGGTTAGGTTAGGTTAGGTTAGGTTAGGTTAGGTTAGGTTAGGTTAGGTTAGGTTAGGTTAGGTTAGGTTAGGTTAGGTTAGGTTAGGTTAGGTTAGGTTAGGTTAGGTTAGGTTAGGTTAGGTTAGGTTAGGTTAGGTTAGGTTAGGTTAGGTTAGGTTAGGTTAGGTTAGGTTAGGTTAGGTTAGGTTAGGTTAGGTTAGGTTAGGTTAGGTTAGGTTAGGTTAGGTTAGGTTAGGTTAGGTTAGGTTAGGTTAGGTTAGGTTAGGTTAGGTTAGGTTAGGTTAGGTTAGGTTAGGTTAGGTTAGGTTAGGTTAGGTTAGGTTAGGTTAGGTTAGGTTAGGTTAGGTTAGGTTAGGTTAGGTTAGGTTAGGTTAGGTTAGGTTAGGTTAGGTTAGGTTAGGTTAGGTTAGGTTAGGTTAGGTTAGGTTAGGTTAGGTTAGGTTAGGTTAGGTTAGGTTAGGTTAGGTTAGGTTAGGTTAGGTTAGGTTAGGTTAGGTTAGGTTAGGTTAGGTTAGGTTAGGTTAGGTTAGGTTAGGTTAGGTTAGGTTAGGTTAGGTTAGGTTAGGTTAGGTTAGGTTAGGTTAGGTTAGGTTAGGTTAGGTTAGGTTAGGTTAGGTTAGGTTAGGTTAGGTTAGGTTAGGTTAGGTTAGGTTAGGTTAGGTTAGGTTAGGTTAGGTTAGGTTAGGTTAGGTTAGGTTAGGTTAGGTTAGGTTAGGTTAGGTTAGGTTAGGTTAGGTTAGGTTAGGTTAGGTTAGGTTAGGTTAGGTTAGGTTAGGTTAGGTTAGGTTAGGTTAGGTTAGGTTAGGTTAGGTTAGGTTAGGTTAGGTTAGGTTAGGTTAGGTTAGGTTAGGTTAGGTTAGGTTAGGTTAGGTTAGGTTAGGTTAGGTTAGGTTAGGTTAGGTTAGGTTAGGTTAGGTTAGGTTAGGTTAGGTTAGGTTAGGTTAGGTTAGGTTAGGTTAGGTTAGGTTAGGTTAGGTTAGGTTAGGTTAGGTTAGGTTAGGTTAGGTTAGGTTAGGTTAGGTTAGGTTAGGTTAGGTTAGGTTAGGTTAGGTTAGGTTAGGTTAGGTTAGGTTAGGTTAGGTTAGGTTAGGTTAGGTTAGGTTAGGTTAGGTTAGGTTAGGTTAGGTTAGGTTAGGTTAGGTTAGGTTAGGTTAGGTTAGGTTAGGTTAGGTTAGGTTAGGTTAGGTTAGGTTAGGTTAGGTTAGGTTAGGTTAGGTTAGGTTAGGTTAGGTTAGGTTAGGTTAGGTTAGGTTAGGTTAGGTTAGGTTAGGTTAGGTTAGGTTAGGTTAGGTTAGGTTAGGTTAGGTTAGGTTAGGTTAGGTTAGGTTAGGTTAGGTTAGGTTAGGTTAGGTTAGGTTAGGTTAGGTTAGGTTAGGTTAGGTTAGGTTAGGTTAGGTTAGGTTAGGTTAGGTTAGGTTAGGTTAGGTTAGGTTAGGTTAGGTTAGGTTAGGTTAGGTTAGGTTAGGTTAGGTTAGGTTAGGTTAGGTTAGGTTAGGTTAGGTTAGGTTAGGTTAGGTTAGGTTAGGTTAGGTTAGGTTAGGTTAGGTTAGGTTAGGTTAGGTTAGGTTAGGTTAGGTTAGGTTAGGTTAGGTTAGGTTAGGTTAGGTTAGGTTAGGTTAGGTTAGGTTAGGTTAGGTTAGGTTAGGTTAGGTTAGGTTAGGTTAGGTTAGGTTAGGTTAGGTTAGGTTAGGTTAGGTTAGGTTAGGTTAGGTTAGGTTAGGTTAGGTTAGGTTAGGTTAGGTTAGGTTAGGTTAGGTTAGGTTAGGTTAGGTTAGGTTAGGTTAGGTTAGGTTAGGTTAGGTTAGGTTAGGTTAGGTTAGGTTAGGTTAGGTTAGGTTAGGTTAGGTTAGGTTAGGTTAGGTTAGGTTAGGTTAGGTTAGGTTAGGTTAGGTTAGGTTAGGTTAGGTTAGGTTAGGTTAGGTTAGGTTAGGTTAGGTTAGGTTAGGTTAGGTTAGGTTAGGTTAGGTTAGGTTAGGTTAGGTTAGGTTAGGTTAGGTTAGGTTAGGTTAGGTTAGGTTAGGTTAGGTTAGGTTAGGTTAGGTTAGGTTAGGTTAGGTTAGGTTAGGTTAGGTTAGGTTAGGTTAGGTTAGGTTAGGTTAGGTTAGGTTAGGTTAGGTTAGGTTAGGTTAGGTTAGGTTAGGTTAGGTTAGGTTAGGTTAGGTTAGGTTAGGTTAGGTTAGGTTAGGTTAGGTTAGGTTAGGTTAGGTTAGGTTAGGTTAGGTTAGGTTAGGTTAGGTTAGGTTAGGTTAGGTTAGGTTAGGTTAGGTTAGGTTAGGTTAGGTTAGGTTAGGTTAGGTTAGGTTAGGTTAGGTTAGGTTAGGTTAGGTTAGGTTAGGTTAGGTTAGGTTAGGTTAGGTTAGGTTAGGTTAGGTTAGGTTAGGTTAGGTTAGGTTAGGTTAGGTTAGGTTAGGTTAGGTTAGGTTAGGTTAGGTTAGGTTAGGTTAGGTTAGGTTAGGTTAGGTTAGGTTAGGTTAGGTTAGGTTAGGTTAGGTTAGGTTAGGTTAGGTTAGGTTAGGTTAGGTTAGGTTAGGTTAGGTTAGGTTAGGTTAGGTTAGGTTAGGTTAGGTTAGGTTAGGTTAGGTTAGGTTAGGTTAGGTTAGGTTAGGTTAGGTTAGGTTAGGTTAGGTTAGGTTAGGTTAGGTTAGGTTAGGTTAGGTTAGGTTAGGTTAGGTTAGGTTAGGTTAGGTTAGGTTAGGTTAGGTTAGGTTAGGTTAGGTTAGGTTAGGTTAGGTTAGGTTAGGTTAGGTTAGGTTAGGTTAGGTTAGGTTAGGTTAGGTTAGGTTAGGTTAGGTTAGGTTAGGTTAGGTTAGGTTAGGTTAGGTTAGGTTAGGTTAGGTTAGGTTAGGTTAGGTTAGGTTAGGTTAGGTTAGGTTAGGTTAGGTTAGGTTAGGTTAGGTTAGGTTAGGTTAGGTTAGGTTAGGTTAGGTTAGGTTAGGTTAGGTTAGGTTAGGTTAGGTTAGGTTAGGTTAGGTTAGGTTAGGTTAGGTTAGGTTAGGTTAGGTTAGGTTAGGTTAGGTTAGGTTAGGTTAGGTTAGGTTAGGTTAGGTTAGGTTAGGTTAGGTTAGGTTAGGTTAGGTTAGGTTAGGTTAGGTTAGGTTAGGTTAGGTTAGGTTAGGTTAGGTTAGGTTAGGTTAGGTTAGGTTAGGTTAGGTTAGGTTAGGTTAGGTTAGGTTAGGTTAGGTTAGGTTAGGTTAGGTTAGGTTAGGTTAGGTTAGGTTAGGTTAGGTTAGGTTAGGTTAGGTTAGGTTAGGTTAGGTTAGGTTAGGTTAGGTTAGGTTAGGTTAGGTTAGGTTAGGTTAGGTTAGGTTAGGTTAGGTTAGGTTAGGTTAGGTTAGGTTAGGTTAGGTTAGGTTAGGTTAGGTTAGGTTAGGTTAGGTTAGGTTAGGTTAGGTTAGGTTAGGTTAGGTTAGGTTAGGTTAGGTTAGGTTAGGTTAGGTTAGGTTAGGTTAGGTTAGGTTAGGTTAGGTTAGGTTAGGTTAGGTTAGGTTAGGTTAGGTTAGGTTAGGTTAGGTTAGGTTAGGTTAGGTTAGGTTAGGTTAGGTTAGGTTAGGTTAGGTTAGGTTAGGTTAGGTTAGGTTAGGTTAGGTTAGGTTAGGTTAGGTTAGGTTAGGTTAGGTTAGGTTAGGTTAGGTTAGGTTAGGTTAGGTTAGGTTAGGTTAGGTTAGGTTAGGTTAGGTTAGGTTAGGTTAGGTTAGGTTAGGTTAGGTTAGGTTAGGTTAGGTTAGGTTAGGTTAGGTTAGGTTAGGTTAGGTTAGGTTAGGTTAGGTTAGGTTAGGTTAGGTTAGGTTAGGTTAGGTTAGGTTAGGTTAGGTTAGGTTAGGTTAGGTTAGGTTAGGTTAGGTTAGGTTAGGTTAGGTTAGGTTAGGTTAGGTTAGGTTAGGTTAGGTTAGGTTAGGTTAGGTTAGGTTAGGTTAGGTTAGGTTAGGTTAGGTTAGGTTAGGTTAGGTTAGGTTAGGTTAGGTTAGGTTAGGTTAGGTTAGGTTAGGTTAGGTTAGGTTAGGTTAGGTTAGGTTAGGTTAGGTTAGGTTAGGTTAGGTTAGGTTAGGTTAGGTTAGGTTAGGTTAGGTTAGGTTAGGTTAGGTTAGGTTAGGTTAGGTTAGGTTAGGTTAGGTTAGGTTAGGTTAGGTTAGGTTAGGTTAGGTTAGGTTAGGTTAGGTTAGGTTAGGTTAGGTTAGGTTAGGTTAGGTTAGGTTAGGTTAGGTTAGGTTAGGTTAGGTTAGGTTAGGTTAGGTTAGGTTAGGTTAGGTTAGGTTAGGTTAGGTTAGGTTAGGTTAGGTTAGGTTAGGTTAGGTTAGGTTAGGTTAGGTTAGGTTAGGTTAGGTTAGGTTAGGTTAGGTTAGGTTAGGTTAGGTTAGGTTAGGTTAGGTTAGGTTAGGTTAGGTTAGGTTAGGTTAGGTTAGGTTAGGTTAGGTTAGGTTAGGTTAGGTTAGGTTAGGTTAGGTTAGGTTAGGTTAGGTTAGGTTAGGTTAGGTTAGGTTAGGTTAGGTTAGGTTAGGTTAGGTTAGGTTAGGTTAGGTTAGGTTAGGTTAGGTTAGGTTAGGTTAGGTTAGGTTAGGTTAGGTTAGGTTAGGTTAGGTTAGGTTAGGTTAGGTTAGGTTAGGTTAGGTTAGGTTAGGTTAGGTTAGGTTAGGTTAGGTTAGGTTAGGTTAGGTTAGGTTAGGTTAGGTTAGGTTAGGTTAGGTTAGGTTAGGTTAGGTTAGGTTAGGTTAGGTTAGGTTAGGTTAGGTTAGGTTAGGTTAGGTTAGGTTAGGTTAGGTTAGGTTAGGTTAGGTTAGGTTAGGTTAGGTTAGGTTAGGTTAGGTTAGGTTAGGTTAGGTTAGGTTAGGTTAGGTTAGGTTAGGTTAGGTTAGGTTAGGTTAGGTTAGGTTAGGTTAGGTTAGGTTAGGTTAGGTTAGGTTAGGTTAGGTTAGGTTAGGTTAGGTTAGGTTAGGTTAGGTTAGGTTAGGTTAGGTTAGGTTAGGTTAGGTTAGGTTAGGTTAGGTTAGGTTAGGTTAGGTTAGGTTAGGTTAGGTTAGGTTAGGTTAGGTTAGGTTAGGTTAGGTTAGGTTAGGTTAGGTTAGGTTAGGTTAGGTTAGGTTAGGTTAGGTTAGGTTAGGTTAGGTTAGGTTAGGTTAGGTTAGGTTAGGTTAGGTTAGGTTAGGTTAGGTTAGGTTAGGTTAGGTTAGGTTAGGTTAGGTTAGGTTAGGTTAGGTTAGGTTAGGTTAGGTTAGGTTAGGTTAGGTTAGGTTAGGTTAGGTTAGGTTAGGTTAGGTTAGGTTAGGTTAGGTTAGGTTAGGTTAGGTTAGGTTAGGTTAGGTTAGGTTAGGTTAGGTTAGGTTAGGTTAGGTTAGGTTAGGTTAGGTTAGGTTAGGTTAGGTTAGGTTAGGTTAGGTTAGGTTAGGTTAGGTTAGGTTAGGTTAGGTTAGGTTAGGTTAGGTTAGGTTAGGTTAGGTTAGGTTAGGTTAGGTTAGGTTAGGTTAGGTTAGGTTAGGTTAGGTTAGGTTAGGTTAGGTTAGGTTAGGTTAGGTTAGGTTAGGTTAGGTTAGGTTAGGTTAGGTTAGGTTAGGTTAGGTTAGGTTAGGTTAGGTTAGGTTAGGTTAGGTTAGGTTAGGTTAGGTTAGGTTAGGTTAGGTTAGGTTAGGTTAGGTTAGGTTAGGTTAGGTTAGGTTAGGTTAGGTTAGGTTAGGTTAGGTTAGGTTAGGTTAGGTTAGGTTAGGTTAGGTTAGGTTAGGTTAGGTTAGGTTAGGTTAGGTTAGGTTAGGTTAGGTTAGGTTAGGTTAGGTTAGGTTAGGTTAGGTTAGGTTAGGTTAGGTTAGGTTAGGTTAGGTTAGGTTAGGTTAGGTTAGGTTAGGTTAGGTTAGGTTAGGTTAGGTTAGGTTAGGTTAGGTTAGGTTAGGTTAGGTTAGGTTAGGTTAGGTTAGGTTAGGTTAGGTTAGGTTAGGTTAGGTTAGGTTAGGTTAGGTTAGGTTAGGTTAGGTTAGGTTAGGTTAGGTTAGGTTAGGTTAGGTTAGGTTAGGTTAGGTTAGGTTAGGTTAGGTTAGGTTAGGTTAGGTTAGGTTAGGTTAGGTTAGGTTAGGTTAGGTTAGGTTAGGTTAGGTTAGGTTAGGTTAGGTTAGGTTAGGTTAGGTTAGGTTAGGTTAGGTTAGGTTAGGTTAGGTTAGGTTAGGTTAGGTTAGGTTAGGTTAGGTTAGGTTAGGTTAGGTTAGGTTAGGTTAGGTTAGGTTAGGTTAGGTTAGGTTAGGTTAGGTTAGGTTAGGTTAGGTTAGGTTAGGTTAGGTTAGGTTAGGTTAGGTTAGGTTAGGTTAGGTTAGGTTAGGTTAGGTTAGGTTAGGTTAGGTTAGGTTAGGTTAGGTTAGGTTAGGTTAGGTTAGGTTAGGTTAGGTTAGGTTAGGTTAGGTTAGGTTAGGTTAGGTTAGGTTAGGTTAGGTTAGGTTAGGTTAGGTTAGGTTAGGTTAGGTTAGGTTAGGTTAGGTTAGGTTAGGTTAGGTTAGGTTAGGTTAGGTTAGGTTAGGTTAGGTTAGGTTAGGTTAGGTTAGGTTAGGTTAGGTTAGGTTAGGTTAGGTTAGGTTAGGTTAGGTTAGGTTAGGTTAGGTTAGGTTAGGTTAGGTTAGGTTAGGTTAGGTTAGGTTAGGTTAGGTTAGGTTAGGTTAGGTTAGGTTAGGTTAGGTTAGGTTAGGTTAGGTTAGGTTAGGTTAGGTTAGGTTAGGTTAGGTTAGGTTAGGTTAGGTTAGGTTAGGTTAGGTTAGGTTAGGTTAGGTTAGGTTAGGTTAGGTTAGGTTAGGTTAGGTTAGGTTAGGTTAGGTTAGGTTAGGTTAGGTTAGGTTAGGTTAGGTTAGGTTAGGTTAGGTTAGGTTAGGTTAGGTTAGGTTAGGTTAGGTTAGGTTAGGTTAGGTTAGGTTAGGTTAGGTTAGGTTAGGTTAGGTTAGGTTAGGTTAGGTTAGGTTAGGTTAGGTTAGGTTAGGTTAGGTTAGGTTAGGTTAGGTTAGGTTAGGTTAGGTTAGGTTAGGTTAGGTTAGGTTAGGTTAGGTTAGGTTAGGTTAGGTTAGGTTAGGTTAGGTTAGGTTAGGTTAGGTTAGGTTAGGTTAGGTTAGGTTAGGTTAGGTTAGGTTAGGTTAGGTTAGGTTAGGTTAGGTTAGGTTAGGTTAGGTTAGGTTAGGTTAGGTTAGGTTAGGTTAGGTTAGGTTAGGTTAGGTTAGGTTAGGTTAGGTTAGGTTAGGTTAGGTTAGGTTAGGTTAGGTTAGGTTAGGTTAGGTTAGGTTAGGTTAGGTTAGGTTAGGTTAGGTTAGGTTAGGTTAGGTTAGGTTAGGTTAGGTTAGGTTAGGTTAGGTTAGGTTAGGTTAGGTTAGGTTAGGTTAGGTTAGGTTAGGTTAGGTTAGGTTAGGTTAGGTTAGGTTAGGTTAGGTTAGGTTAGGTTAGGTTAGGTTAGGTTAGGTTAGGTTAGGTTAGGTTAGGTTAGGTTAGGTTAGGTTAGGTTAGGTTAGGTTAGGTTAGGTTAGGTTAGGTTAGGTTAGGTTAGGTTAGGTTAGGTTAGGTTAGGTTAGGTTAGGTTAGGTTAGGTTAGGTTAGGTTAGGTTAGGTTAGGTTAGGTTAGGTTAGGTTAGGTTAGGTTAGGTTAGGTTAGGTTAGGTTAGGTTAGGTTAGGTTAGGTTAGGTTAGGTTAGGTTAGGTTGAGGTTA
>OU538806.1:0-10000 GCA_912999815.1 Campaea margaritaria
TAACCTAACCTAACCTAACCTAACCTAACCTAACCTAACCTAACCTAACCTAACCTAACCTAACCTAACCTAACCTAACCTAACCTAACCTAACCTAACCTAACCTAACCTAACCTAACCTAACCTAACCTAACCTAACCTAACCTAACCTAACCTAACCTAACCTAACCTAACCTAACCTAACCTAACCTAACCTAACCTAACCTAACCTAACCTAACCTAACCTAACCTAACCTAACCTAACCTAACCTAACCTAACCTAACCTAACCTAACCTAACCTAACCTAACCTAACCTAACCTAACCTAACCGAACCTAACCTAACCTAACCTAACCTAACCTAACCTAACCTAACCTAACCTAACCTAACCTAACCTAACCTAACCTAACCTAACCTAACCTAACCTAACCTAACCTAACCTAACCTAACCTAACCTAACCTAACCTAACCTAACCTAACCAACCTAACCTAACCTAACCTAACCTAACCTAACCTAACCTAACCTAACCTAACCTAACCTAACCTAACCTAACCTAACCTAACCTAACCTAACCTAACCTAACCTAACCTAACCTAACCTAACCTAACCTAACCTAACCTAACCTAACCTAACCTAACCTAACCTAACCTAACCTAACCTAACCTAACCTAACCTAACCTAACCTAACCTAACCTAACCTAACCTAACCTAACCTAACCTAACCTAACCTAACCTAACCTAACCTAACCTAACCTAACCTAACCTAACCTAACCTAACCTAACCTAACCTAACCTAACCTAACCTAACCTAACCTAACCTAACCTAACCTAACCTAACCTAACCTAACCTAACCTAACCTAACCTAACCTAACCTAACCTAACCTAACCTAACCTAACCTAACCTAACCTAACCTAACCTAACCTAACCTAACCTAACCTAACCTAACCTAACCTAACCTAACCTAACCTAACCTAACCTAACCTAACCTAACCTAACCTAACCTAACCTAACCTAACCTAACCTAACCTAACCTAACCTAACCTAACCTAACCTAACCTAACCTAACCTAACCTAACCTAACCTAACCTAACCTAACCTAACCTAACCTAACCTAACCTAACACCTAACCTAACCTAACCTAACCTAACCTAACCTAACCTAACCTAACCTAACCTAACCTAACCTAACCTAACCTAACCTAACCTAACCTAACCTAACCTAACCTAACCTAACCTAACCTAACCTAACCTAACCTAACCTAACCTAACCTAACCTAACCTAACCTAACCTAACCTAACCTAACCTAACCTAACCTAACCTAACCTAACCTAACCTAACCTAACCTAACCTAACCTAACCTAACCTAACCTAACCTAACCTAACCTAACCTAACCTAACCTAACCTAACCTAACCTAACCTAACCTAACCTAACCTAACCTAACCTAACCTAACCTAACCTAACCTAACCTAACCTAACCTAACCTAACCTAACCTAACCTAACCTAACCTAACCTAACCTAACCTAACCTAACCTAACCTAACCTAACCTAACCTAACCTAACCTAACCTAACCTAACCTAACCTAACCTAACCTAACCTAACCTAACCTAACCTAACCTAACCTAACCTAACCTAACCTAACCTAACCTAACCTAACCTAACCTAACCTAACCTAACCTAACCTAACCTAACCTAACCTAACCTAACCTAACCTAACCTAACCTAACCTAACCTAACCTAACCTAACCTAACCTAACCTAACCTAACCTAACCCAGTAACTGCCCAGACACGGTCAAGCAAACATCTCGCTCCGCGATAAAATAAATTAAAATCTATTTCGAAATTAATTCGCGGAGTTACGCGTCCAAAAGTGATCGTGCTGTGCAAATCGTCATCCATCTCATCAGGATTCGTGTTCGCGAGTCCCTGCCACAACAGGAACAGTTACGAAGTTTTTCCCGACAACCATCTGGGACCTCGGAGAGCACCAACATCGAAGCCATACCAGTCACCGAGAAGCCGTAAACACCAGGATATAGACTGCGTGAGTACGAGCCGTTTGACACCAGGATCGTCGAAATCGGACCAGTGGTTCAGGAGTTATCGTCCAAAACGTGAAACAGCTGTGCGAAAACCGAGTCATTGAACCGACCTGACCCAGTTAGCGCAGCGCAGCAAAAGTCACGCCACATTCCATCCGCGGCGCGTGAATCACGTACTCGGCACATTCCGATCCACGGCTCGCGAAACCAAGTACTCGAAGCAGCCCGCAGCCCCCCGCAGCCCGCTCCACGGCGCGCAAAACTACGTACTCGGCGAAAATCCAGTCCCCCCCCCCCCTCCCCCCCCTCCCCCTCTCCCCCCCCCCCCCCCGGCGGAGCACCCCACCACCCCCCGCAGTGACGTCACCAGGAAGCGCTTACCATCACAGCGTGAACCAGTACTACGTCACGGCGCTCACCATCACTGCGCTCACCAGCACCAACGTCACACGAAGCAGCGCTCACTATCGCTGACGTCACACGGCGCTCACCATCACAGCGCTCACCAGCACCAACGTCACACGAAGCAGCGCTCACCATCACTGCGCTCACCATCACTGACGTCACTCGGAAGCGGCGCTTACCATCGCTGACGTCACACGGCGCTCACCATCACTGCGCCCACCTGTACTAACGTCGCACGAAGCAGCGCTCACCATCGCTGACGTCACACGGCGCTCACCATCACTGCGCCCACCAGCACCAGCGACACAAGAAGCAGCAGCGCTTACCATCGCTGACGTCACACGGCGCTCACCATCACTGCGCCCACCAGCACCAGCGTCACAAGAAGCAGCAGCGCTTACCATCGCTGACGTCACACGGCGCTCACCATCACTGCGCTCACCAGCACCAGCGTCACAAGAAGCAGCGCTTACCATCGTTGACGTCACACGGCGCTCACCATCACTGCGCTTACCATCACTGACGTCACACGGAAGCAGCGCTCACCATCGTTGACGTCACACGGCGCTCACCATCACTGCGCTCACAATCACTGAAGTCACACGGAAGCGGCGCTCACCATCGCTGACGTCACACGGCGCTCACCATCACAGAAGCCAGCGCTCACCATCACTGACGTCACCAGCCAGCCAGCGCTTACCATCACCGACGAAGACTGCGTGTGAGCGCTCACCATCCACCGCCAGGTACGAAGTTCCCCCCCCTACCCCTCCCCCAACATTAAATCAGGCAGCCAACCACAGCTGGCTTGACTGACCTAGTTGGACAAGCCACCTCCACTCCCACGCATATACCCCGACCGCGCGGCCCAGGCCACGCCCCATCTCATCGAGCTGCGCCTTGCCAGCTTCGGATTGGACGAAGCCACAGTGCCTACGCGCGAGCGCCAATCCCAGACGACGATTCGCACAGTGCATCACACCAACTTACGGACGCGACGGGTATTTTACTCGCGCAACACTAGAGAAGACGCAGACCACCAGACGTCAAAAATAACAAATTGTAAGTCCTTTGCATACACGCGCTTAGTTTTAGAAAATTAGAATAACTTAGATTTAGAATTATATTATAAACAAAACAGCATAACAAAAATGGACCAGCAACAACAGCCAAAGCCGACCGCGGCCTCCACCTCCGCCGCAGAGAAGACGAAACGCACCCTTCGGGAGAAAGTTATGAAAAGGGCGGCCTCGGTTGTTGCCAAGTCACCGACAAAGAAACTCCAGGCGGGCCTGAGGAAGTCTCCTAAGGCATTGTCGGAAACGGCGGTGACACATTTAGCACAAATAGCACAGTTAAGACAGACAAAGGTGTCGCAGAGCCTCGAGTCGGCAGCTCTTGAGCTGTCGAATCCCGCCCTGCGACTACCTGCAAACACCGGATTAGACACGCTAGGCCTGGAACCACCGAAGACACCCACTATTACCATCACCTCCCCCCACACCACCAGAGCAAACGTCGGCAATTTCACTCTAGTAGACACAGCACCGATGGAAGGCAGTACGGAGCGGGAGTTTGCGGCAGCGGGCTCACAGGACGCGTCGGACCTCTTCGATGACCTAGACAGGTCATCGGTGGGGTCCGGTGCGTCCGAGAGAAGACGTATGAGCATGCTGTACGCTGCTCCCGGCCGGGGGGGACGAGTGGGAGCGGAGATGGACCAGGCTACAAAGGTAGCGAACAAGCTGCTTCAGGAGGGTAAGGAGGCCCTGGAGCTAGCTACAACAATGAAGAAGGAGTGCAAAGTCGCGGCGGCCAATAGTCTTCAGGGCCTCTACGAGATATGTTTGTCGTTGTCGGATTCTCGGGGAAGGCACATCGCTTCCCTAGAGAAGGAACGCGCGCGGCACGCAAAGGAGGTCGTGAGGATAGAGAGGGCGCACAATAAAGCAGTGATCGAGCTGAAACAGAACCTGACTGCGGAGATGGTTCTGGCAAGGGCGGACATCACAGACAGTTTAAAAGAGACCCGAGCCATCCGCAGCTGGCTAGGGTACGAAACGGAGGGGCCTTTCGGTGACATAAAGGCGGTAAAAGGGAAGCTGGAAGCTGTGGACACAAAGTTAAACAACTACGCGGCGAGCACTGCGGCGACGTCATCGGTCGATCTGACGCATCTAGAGGCAGAGATGGCCAGATTGTCCGGTGGCATCCAGACGATGCAAAATCAAATAGATTCGCTGCGTAGAACGACGGAAATTGTACAACAGTCGATAACGGAACTCCCACAGACAACAGCAACCCGAGACCCCGCGAACGACACTTTCACCCCCGAGATCATCTCTGAGCTGCGCACAGATGTTGCCAGCTTGAAGATGATCGCGAGGGAGACCATGCACACCGTCGCGAATCCCCCGGAAAGACCCCTCCCTCCCCCCCCCAAAATTGACATCACAGAGCAATTCAGGCCGCTGTGTGAAAGGCTGGATATCGTGTCGTCTGACCTCCGAGAGCTAAGAGACTGTAAGCAGAGGTCTCCAAGCCCCCAAAAACCCAATTTGGGTACGGAACTAGTCATCGAAGAGGTCAGACAGACTCTGGACACGTTGCGGAAAGAAGTCACCGACATGAGCACCGCAGACCGCCCGCAAGGCCCGGTCACGTATGCTCAGGCGGTGGCGAAACCACCGCCCCCTCCAAAGCCCAAACACACACTCATCATCTCGTCAACGGATCCAAAGAAAACGGGCGATAACATCATCGACTCGGTGAGAGTAGCTCTGGACTTTCGCAAGTCCGGAGTGAAAGTCGATGGTGTTCGGAAAGCCCGGAACCAGAAGGTGGTCCTAAACTGCGCAAGCAAGGAGGACCTCCAGAAGGCCAAAAAGCGGATGACCGAGACGAGCGGCCTAAAGGTGCAGGAGCCGACGAACGCAAATCCCCTGGCATGTGTCCGAGGTGTGCTGGCCTGCTACACTGACGCGGAAATGGTGGAGTTGATCAAAGCACAGAATCAACACCTCCTGCAGGGCGTCGGAGTGGCGGATCAGCACATTAAGGTCCGTTACAGAAAGAGGGCCCGGAACGCTCTGGAGTGCCACCCCGTCTTAGAGCTGTCGCCGATCGTTTGGAAAGCATTCACTGAAGCAGGAAACATACATCTGGGGCTCAGAAGATCACGGATAGAAGACCAATCTCCCCTTGTGCAGTGCACAAAGTGTTTAGGATACGGGCACACAAGGCGATTATGCAATGCCGAAAAAACCATCTGCGGCTACTGCAGCGGAACGCATGCAGCCCGAGAGTGCCCGGTCAAGGAGAAATCCGGACCCCCAACCTGCATTAATTGTAAAAAATCCAAGCGAGAGACGACAGAGCTGGCACACTCCGCCTTCAGCGAAGAGTGCCAGGAGAGACAGAGGTGGGACTTCATAGCGAGGTCAAGGGTTGCCTATTGCTGAGACGGGCGCCACGGGAGTTGACGTGACGGTCTCCCCCGGGGGAGCGGGCGCGGTGCGACCGCAGGGCAGGCTAAACTTCATCCAAGCCAACCTACAGCGGTCGAAACTGGTAACAGCGGAGTTTATGCAGGTGGCTCAGAGACAGGGAGTTTCGATTGCGCTAGTTCAGGAACCCTACGTGGGAAGAATAGGCGCAATGAAACAGACCCCGGGTACACAGATCATCCAGTGTACTCTGAGCCGGCAAAAGCCAGTCAAAGCGGCGGTCATTGTTTTCGGGAACACGCTGGAGGTTATTCACGACCCCCAGCTTGTGACCGAGAATGTGGCCGCTGTTCTGCTCAAGGCTGGCACGCTGAAGCTAGGAATCGTGTCCGTGTACCTCGAGGGAGACCAAGAGTTGGACCCGTACCTTAAAAGGATTCAGGAAGTAAGCAAGAGGATGCCAACTGGTAACATACTGGTCGGAGGAGACGTCAACGCGAAGAGTCAATGGTGGGGAGGCGGCGTGGAGGACCACCGCGGAGGAGAATACAATGCCTTTCTCAATGAAATGGAGCTTCAGATTCTCAACACAGGGCAGGTACCGACTTTCGAGACCCATAGGGAGGGCAGGATGTGCACCAGTATTGTGGATGTCACAGCCTGCAGCATGTCGCTTCTGGGCAGAATCGACGGCTGGAGAGTGGATAGAAATCTCACAACATCAGACCACAACGCAATCGCCTTTACAATGCGCCTAGAGAAAGCCTTAGAACCTCTAAGGCCGGTATCGACGCGCATTTACAACACCAAAAAGGCAAACTGGTCAGATTTCACCACAAACCTCGCCGTTGGTTTAGCCGAGAGCGACGTCACCCCCGAAAGGGTCAAGAAAGTCGAGTGCCCTGAGGATCTGGAGGACCTACTCAGCTTGTACACCGAGGCAATACACAATGCGTGCGAACACACAGTGCCTAAGCTGAGAATGAGGAAGGCGGAGTTGAAACCCCCGTGGTGGACCGATTCACTTGAGCGGCTCAAGAAGGAGGTGCTCAGGAGAAAACGGAGAATCCGAAATGCCGCTCCCATCCGGAGACAATTCGTCATCGACCAGTATGTAGAAGCGAAGAATTCCTACCAGCGGAAGGCGGAAGAGGAGGCCACGCAACACTGGAAGGAATTCTGCTCGACGCAAGACCGAGAGAGTATGTGGGACGGAATCTACCGAGTTCTGAGGAAGACAGCCAGACGGCAGGAGGATACGCTATTAAGGGACGCAGCGGGCTTAACGTTAAGCCCAGAAAACTCAGCGAAACTTTTAGCGAAAACCTTCTATCCTGACGACTCGGTGGAATCCGAAACCGACCATCACAAGACCACAAGAGGATTGACGGAAGGAAAAACCCCTGCAGAATTAACAGCATTGTCGGACGACGACCCACTCTTCACAACTGCGGAGCTGGATACGGTCCTTAGGGGCCTAAATCCGAAAAAAGCACCCGGTCCAGATGGGCTGACGTCCGATATCTGCACTGCGGCAATTCACTGCAACAGGGAGGTGTTCATGGAACTGGCCAACAAGTGCCTATCCCTACCACACTTCCCCAAGCAGTGGAAAGTCGCACACGTCTGCATTCTTCGTAAGCCAGGGAAAGAAGACTACACCCATCCAAAGTCCTACAGACCAATCGGTTTACTCTCGGTCCTCGGAAAGATAGTCGAGAAGCTTCTCATCACTAGAATTCAGTGGCATCTCTTGCCGGGTGTCTCAGGAAAGCAATACGGCTTCATGCCACAGCGCGGGACGGAGGAGGCCCTCTATGACCTAATACAACATGTCAAAGCGGAAGTACGAATGAAAAAAGTCGTCTTACTGGTTTCGCTGGACATAGAGGGAGCCTTCGACAACGCCTGGTGGCCAGCACTGAAGCGACAGTTGGTAGAAAGAAAGTGCCCTAGAAACCTGTATGCCCTGGTGGAATCATACCTGAAAGATCGCAAGATCAAAGTCAACTATGCCAGAGCGACCAGCGAGAAGGAAACCACGAAGGGATGTGTCCAAGGATCCATTGGCGGACCGACCTTCTGGAACCTAATCCTGGATCCGCTGTTGCACAAAATGGCAATTTCAGGTGTATTCTGTCAGGCTTTTGCAGATGATGTGGTCCTTGTGTTCTCAGACCATGCAGTCAGCGCCCTACAGCTTAAAGCCGAAACCACCTTAGCTACCGTACATGAATGGGGAGTACAAAATAAGTTAAACTTCGCCGCGCACAAGACCAACGCGATGACCATCACGAAGAAACTTAAGTACGACCCACCCCAAGTTCACATGTGCGGTACTCGGCTAAACTTGGTTAACGAAGTAAAGCTGTTGGGACTAGTAATAGACTGCAAGCTCACTTTTAATGCACACGTATCCGCGACCTGCGCAAAGGCGGCAGATATTTATAAACAGCTAGCGTGTGCAGCGAAAGTGACCTGGGGGTTAAATAGAAGCATAACAAGGACCATATACGTGTCGGTGATAGAGCCGATAGTGTTGTACGCGGCGAGCGCGTGGTCCCCTGCGGCGGAGAAAATTATGGTGAAAAACCAGTTTGACTCGCTCCAAAGGGGATTCGCACAGAAGATCTGCAAGGCGTACCGCACTGTCTCTCTAACATCGGCACTCATTCTATCGGGATTGCTACCACTGGACCTCAGAGTACAAGAAGCCGCCGATCTCTTCAAGGCCAGGAAAGGATACTCTGTGGACTTCGTTCCACCGGGAAGGGATATAGAGCGCAAGGTGGGCCCGTTGCAAAACCCCCACCCAGCGTCACTCATAACAACCGAGTACGAGCGCCTAGACAACCTCGACGCCGAGACGATCAACAAACTGCGAATAGTCGGTCCGACCATCTACACCGACGGCAGCAAGATCGAAGGCAAAGTCGGGGCAGCCCTAACCCTGTGGAAGGAGAACAGAGAGAAAAAGTATTCCACCTTCCGTTTAGAGCCACACAACACGGTCTTCCAGTCTGAACTCTACGCTCTTTTCAGAGCTGTCAAGTTGGCGAGACAATCGAGAGCAGCGCAGGAAATTAACATCATGAGTGACTCAAGATCGTCACTCGACCTGCTGCGAAACGCATCGGTTACTCACCAACTGGCACTCGAAACAAAGAGCCTCATAAAAGAGATCGGAGAGGAGGGACGGGTTGTGAGGTTCTTTTGGCTAAGAGCACACGTAGGTACGCCGGGCAACGAACGCGCCGACGAACTTGCGAAAAATGCTGCGCTTAAAAAGAAGACCGCCCCGGACTACAGCAAGGTCCCCATATCGTTCATCCGAAAGCAGATAAGAGAGAAAACTGTCCAGAAGTGGCAGGCGCGCTACGAATCATCCACCACCGGCTCAGTAACGAAGGCATTCCTTCCTACCGTCTCCTTAGCGAGACGAGCTCTGAAAGACATGACGCTAACACCTGTCCATGTCCAAATACTGACCGGTCACGGAGGATTCGGGGCGTACCTGCACCGCTTCCGCTTAAAGGACAGTCCATCTTGCATCTGTGATCCCAGCCACGATGAAACGATATGGCATCTACTGTTCGACTGTCCAAGGTATGGCAGGGAGAGGATGGACCTGGAGATCAAAATCCAGGCCAAGCTCACACAATCCGCACTTCCAACCATCATGGAGGACCTGACCACCCGAACACCTTTCTTGGACTACGCGAGCGTAGTGGCGAAAAGCGCAGCAGCAGCAAACGGCTCAACGGCCTTCCGAAGAGATCAGCTTCCTGATACACCCGTACCAACACCCACACTTCCACAAACACTACCCACACTCACACACCCAACCACACAAATGTCAACACTCCCCCTACACACATCGCCCTCTCCCCTCCAGCCACAGCCTCAAACATCGGACGCATCCCCGGGATTAGTCATCTCAACCACCCAGTCACTAACAGCCAACGAATTGCTGCAAAAAGGCGCGGTGGGTTCCCCGGGGATAAGGATTAGAGGCGTGGCAATGTTCATGGACAACGACAACGAGAAGCTAGGAGTCTCCTTCTGTCGGGCAGAAAGAGGAGGCAAAGTCACGATCCCGCCGGGACTGGCTCTGCTTCTCAAT